>ML685797.1:15595972-15650281 GCA_007922175.1 Pelusios castaneus
CACTCTGGGACATTTCCGGAGGCTGTCTATTGCGCAAAATGAGTACACACGAGCATTACCGCGGAACAGCTGTTCCGCGATAATGCTACCACTCTCGTTCGGAGTGGTTTAACTGTTGCGCGGCAAGAGGGTGTTGCCGCGCAACAGAGAAATTGCTTGTGTGTACTCAAGTGGCTTTATTGCGTGGTAAGGAGCCTTACCATGCAATAAAGTGATCGTGTGTACAAGGCCTCAGTCTCAAATTCGTGCACTTAACAAAGAAGTGGATTGTGCCCAGCCTTCCACATCCACACCTTCTAAAGATCACACTGCTTTAGATAAAACAAATACTAGTTTATTGATTAGAGTAGTATTTCAATGTACTATTATGGCAAGGTGTTCCGCTGTTCGATGTTTTACAGCCATTCTCTGCCTCTTCCCAGGCAGGGTCCAGATCTTGCTTGAAATTGGTTGCAAGATGTTATCTTCAAGGCAAAAGCCTGCAGCTTCTCTCCCCGAAACAGTCTCTGTGTCCTTGTTTTTAGAAACTGCTGACAGCCCTGCCCCCTCTGTCCTGTTGTGTGATTTTATTTACTTCAACCTAAGCCTTGGAGGGCATTAGCATCCCCTTTGACATGTAAATCTCCAGCCACTGTGCTAGAGATAGTCCTGAGAGTCTGTACCCTTTAACATGCTTCACATCTGCACACACATGTTGCAGTAGGAAACATGGCATGACAGCAATCCTGTAGAATATGTTATGAGCATTCACAAAGGAACCTGGTATAGCGTATTTGGCATCAAATCACATGATTACATTGCAAAACTGAACAGAAAAGTTACACTGACTATACCCTAGGGGTGCAAGGATGTTCAACTCACACACCCTGCTCATAGCAGGACCAACCCCAACTTTATAGTGAATTATTTCTCCATTTAATTCTTCTAAAATCTGATCAAGTGGAATCCAGGAATAATTTTGTTCTATATGGCCTTAAATAACCACTGGGTATCACAGATGGAAGTATATCCTGTTTTCAAGATAAAATGAACGGTTCTGACAAATATTACACTCATCTACCCATCCTTCAAAAGGCTTCTCTGAGAGCTATGCATATTGGATAACCTCCTTGCTTCTGGCAGTTATTTTTTAGCTGTATGAGTTCTATGGCTTTTCCACAGTAAAATGGTACAATATATTCTGAGGGGACTAGAAAGGTGTTTGAAGAATTTGCATTCAGAACCAAGAAGAGAGAGAAGTAGAAGACAAAAGACTTTCTTTCCACACACCTCAGATTTAAAATGACCAAATTCTAGCATTCAGGGTGTGGGTAGAGTTTGGAGGCAGGTGAACCAAAGGAAGAGGTGAGGGATGGGGTTCTTTTGAGGGGTGGGGGTTGAAAAAACAAGTGCATACAGGGCTGTCCCTATGGGGGAGTGGGGCCTAGGGCCAATTGGTTGGGTGGCCCCCCACCCCACCCTATACTGGAGGGGGGAAGGGCAGGCTGGTCCAGCACGCTGCATCCCCAGGACCCCAGCAATCCGAGGCTGAGCCACTGGCGGAAGCTGGCCCTGGCCAAGGTGACCGGCAGTCTGGGCACAGCCCCCAGGCTGCTGCTGCCGGCGGGAGCTGTCCCTGTCCCTGGCTGCTCTACCAGCCCCGAGTGCACTGTGTGTGGGGCAGGCCAGCCCAGAGATGCTGGGCCCCTTGCACCCGCCCCACCCCTGGGTTCGCTGCTCTGCCCTGGGGCAAGGAGGACCAACCCAGAGGCCAGGCAAAGCACTCCCACTACCCTGCCTTCGGCGCAGGGTGAAGTGCTGCCCTGGGGGTGGGGGGCAGCGGCATGAGCCCCGCACTACCCTGCTGAGAGTGGGACAGTGTGGGGCCCACATAACTATGGGGCTCAGGACAGTTGCCCCATTCACCCCCCCAATGATGGCCCTCAGTGTATGACACACTGCACCCCCATATTCACCCTTTTAGAGTGTAATTGTGTATGGTTTAATGCAAATTATGTCATGTAAAATGTTTTTTGAATGATCATGACATACTGAACCTTATTGTTATAGTGATATATTCATTGCAATGACATATGTATGCTTATGAATTTCTGCTAAGTAATATTCCCAAATATGAGTCTCATGGCTTGAGACAGATCCAGATAAACTCGCCAAGAGCAAAGACAGTTCATGCTTCATTAAGGCATGCATAAAGAGAACTAGCTCTTCCAGGAACAATGGACTAGATTAAGTATCATACAAGACATTTTCCAAAGGGGTAGCAGTGTTAGTCTAGTTCAGCAAAACAAACAAGGAGTCTAGTGGCACTTTTACAGACTAATTTAATAAACACATTTATTTAGTGCATGAGCTTTCGTTGGAGAAAATCCCACTTCATCAGACGCTTTGAGATGGGGAACTTACAGAATGGGAAGAAAATAAATGCAGGGAAGTGTAAGTCATAGAGTCAGGTCAGACTGTTACAGCAAATCAAAGCAGTTGTTTAGATTCAAACAGTGGAGAACAGCATATAGAGGGAGGTGAAGTCAAATCACCTGATGTAATAAGAAAAAAACTCCAAGATTCCTATTTAGCCCTAAGACAACAGTGTCAAATCTGCATATGAATTCCAATTCTGCAGTTTCTCTTTAAAGCTTTGATTTGTAACCCATTTGTTTAAATATGGCTATTAACAAATGGACACAAATTTGACATTAGAAATAATAAGATTCAAAACCCAGTAGGGGAACATTTCAATCTCCCTGCTTACTTCACTGATGATTTCTTGATAGCTGTACTTAAACAAATGGATTACAAATCAAAGCTTCAAAGAGAAACTGCAGAATTGGAATTCATATGCAAATTTGACACTGTTGCCTTAGGGTTTAAGGTGTGTGGAGAATCCATTTTAAGTACCAAGGCAGGTGCATGTTATTTTTTTGATAAAGTGATGAATGGATTATGAGCTTGCGTTGTTCAGTGGACAGCACTGAACATTGCATGACAGAAGTTCTTAGGGTTGCATCTGGGACTGGGGGTGTTTGCTGGTGACATTCTATTGCATAATCACATGATTGGTTGGCTAGATGCACTCATCCACTGTGTTTGGAGCAGATCTCTTGCAGAAAGCTGAGCATGGGCTGACCCAGGAGTAGGGGTACAAATAGCAATGCAAGTTCAGGACTGGATTCATGCTTGAAGGACTGAGGTGACAGCAATACATCAGTACAGATTACAGAAGGGAACATAGCGAAGTGTTTGGCTAAAATCAAATAAACTGTAAATAAAAACCTAAATGTTTCTGGGATTATTAAAGCAAAGCTTGAACCTTTTGGTTTGCACCTTCCTAGTAAATCCATATACCAAGTAAATAAGGATGAAAACTGATTTAGAGCAACTTACAAAGAAGTTTTGCTTCAGATTTATTGGTAACAAACTTGTAATATCAGAGATGATATAGTACACCAAATGCTTCAAGGTTTAGTAAAGTAACATGACACACTATCTTACAGAATTTAAAGTAAGCCCTTTCTGTGAATGCTTGCAAACAAATCAGATGCATAGTTTTTGTTCCGTTAACTGACATAGGCAGAACAGCTTTCATATATATATCTCCTTTGGTTCCATTTGCAGTTTGGAGGAGACAGGGCTTTCACATAATATCTCTGCTTTGTAGAAAAAATAGATTTAAAAATGTATAGCATGTGTGCTTTGTACTACATTTAAAAACAGTGTTAGGCCTGAGCCCGCCATTGTTCCAGTACAATGAGTATTCAGAATCTTCAAACATGCTGGGATTCTGGGAACAATTCTCCTTCCTGGAAAATGTGGTATTTATGACCAATTTTTTGTCTTGGTTAAATAACATTTATATGGATGCAGCAGCACATAGGACTTAAAACTGCTCTATAGTAGTAATTCTACTGATGTATGAACTTGATTTCACCCACTCTAGAGGCTTGTCAGGACAAGCAGAATGTGTAACAGGGACAAATAGATGAAGCAAGAGTATGCTATTATCCTAGTCAGTATAACTGAAAGCAGCCATGTGGCTGCTTTAATTTATAGCAGGGCCCTGTTTGGCCTCTGGCTAGCCTCAAGACCAGGAGTAGGTGGGGAGAATGGAAAAGTTACGTAGTCCCTTTTTGTCTCCTTTTCCCAGTTCAAATCCCGCTATGTCAAACATCACAGCTGAGGATGCAGCCATCAAGATTAATCGTTACTTCAGTTGTGTCCATGAAATCATTTTCTTCCCCTTTCTGTACTGTATTTTTTATGAAGCAATTGTGAAAATGCTTCTATATTTCCCCTACCCCCACACATGAAGGGGATTGCTCAATCACCAGAGAACGAGAAGGTGATTCTACAAACGGCCATCACTGGAGAACATGTCACAGTTACACTGATTCTTAGGACTGCTTAACCACTATGGTACATTTCTGCCTAATCTGGCAACAGCATGGCACCTTTACATGAATTGCTACAAATGCAAAAAAGGGGGAGGGGAAAGTATTTAAGGAAGCAAAGAAACTTTATCAGGCAAAGATTTTATGGACTTTGATGCCTTGCTACTGTTGCAATTGGCTTGTGATGCTTCACCATATGGAGTGAGTACAAAAATTTCCTTTGCTTCACACGAACCCAAGAAGAACAACTCTCAAAGGCTATGTCTACACTTACTAAAGTTAGTTCGAATTAGTTAATGCCATTCATGGCACTTGCTTAGTTCAAATTAGAGAATTGCATTGAGTTCAGTGGGCCGGTTAGTTCGAACTAAGCCATTAGTTCGAACTAACATGGCCACATTGGTTAATTCGGACTAACTAGTTCGAATTAAGCCTTAGTTCGAATAGCATATTCAAATTTATTAGTTCGAATTAAGGAGGCCCTTAATTTGAACTAATGAAAGCCTAGTGTAGCCATGGCTTAAATTAGTTCAAATTAAGCTTCCTTAATTCAAATTAACTTGCCAGTGTAGACATAGCCAAATAGAGCAAGAAGCTCTTGGCACTATCTTTAGAATTTTCAAATTCCATACCTATTTCAGTAGGTTTTGGACAGAAACATTGGTACTTCAAGCTCATCCCTGTACTATTCAATTCTGTAAAGGGACTCAGTACAGAGTGCTGATGGACTTAAATGCCTGCCATGTCCAAGCTCCTGTCAACCCAAAGAAACTTCAGATGAAGTATTTATCTCAGTTTTGATGGGTAGCTTAATCATCACAAGCAGAGACATAAAAAAAAGATTCCACTAAGGATGCTATGCTTTCTCTTGTGAAGGTAATGGGACTACAGGGTATGGTGCTGCATAATAAAATTCCACAGTTTACAAAATTTATATCACGAGAACCTAAATAATCTGTGAATCAAGGTTGTATCTTAGAAATGTAAGTGATCATTCCAAAAGCACTTCAATCTCATGTTTTGGAATTCTTCACAAAGGGCACTTTTGACATTGTACAGATGAAGGCCATAGCTGGGAATCATGTCTGGTGGCTGAGGATCAACAAAGATATTGAGAGGAAGGTGAAGTTCTGTACTATATGTCAACACATTTAGCATGATCCTGGCACAGTTCACATATAAACCATGGTCTTGGCCCCTGATTCTTTGAAAAGGTATCAATATGGACTTTGCTGAACCATTAAAAGATTGCATGTTTTTGGTAGTAGTTGGTTGTAGCTGGTGCCCATTCAAAATGGCCAGATTTCAAAATAACTTTTACTAGAGCTCTTAAGATTACTGGACATCTTCAAATCTTGATTTGCCATGTCATCTGCCTTTAAAGTTGGTGAGTGACACCACTTCAGTTCTGTTCAGAAGTGTTTCAGAGTTTCCTAACTTCATATGGAATTCAGTACACTCTTCCTGCTCCCCTGCCATCTGCCACAAAATGGAATAACAGAATGCTTTATGGAGACACTTAAGCATGAGCTAATAAACCTATTTGGAGTCATGAGCTGAAAATGAACAATTTCTTGCTTTGTCTATGGGAACATACCACATGCAGGAGTCACTTGCAATTGTTTTGTTGTTGTTTTTTGTTTGTTTATTTTTAAACCATCTTTACATACCTATTCGGACATACTATGTCTTGATGTTACCTCAAATCCTAAGCTATGCAAACCGAGATAGACATAGGACATCATCTTGCAAAGTAGGAGACATGTATGGTCTTGGAATGAAGTAAGTACCTGGGAGAACATGTAAAATGCACAGGATCTGTTTTGTTTGTGGTGAAATTAAAATAGGACTTTTATGGAATTAACTAGTTGCTGCCTTGACAAACACCAGGGCCCAGTCATGGTACAGAAGAATTTTCTGTTCTTCTAATAGGACCTCCTCCTGTGACAATTCTTGGAAGAATAAACTGAGGTTTGTACCAAAGTTTCTAAACAAAAATGGTTGAATAATTTCACCCAAACAGGAATTTTCGAATTCAACTGAATCTGTTTTTGTTATACAGGAAAACACTGCACCATCACCACATTGTCCCAAGAGAGAGAAATTATCCTAGTGGTGTGCATAAATTGTTTAATGAGTTGCTAATATGGGGCAGAATAATCTCTTGCAATTTGTTCTGCCCCTTTAAATGCTCTGTACTCACCTAGAGCAGTCTCACTTTTGTTGGTTTCTCTTTGTTGCCAAACAATAAAGTAATCACACCAGAAAGACACAGAGGAGGTTAACAGCTGTGTTCTACTCCTTCACTGCTGGGTCGAAATATAAGAGTAGAAAGCCAACTGAAAATGAGTTCCCAGTGTGAAACTATGGCTAAAAGTATTAAAATGATCCTTGAATGTACAATTAGGGGAATCTCAAATAGGAATTGGGCCTTGGTATTATTGCCAAATTTAGCATTGATTGAGTAGTTATCAGAATGCTGTATCCAGTTCTAGTGTCAACACTTCAAGAAATAAGGGTACAAATTGGAAAGATTTCAGAAAAAATCTACAAAAATTATTTTGGAAAAAACTTGTCTTGCACTTAAGAAGCGCAATCTATTGAGCACATCAAAGAGAATGTTAGGAGATTACTTGATCACAATCTAAGTACCTAAATGGGGAGACAGTTTCTGATTGTAGCTGTCTCTTTAGTCTGGAAGACAAAGACAAAACAAGATGAAATGACTGAGCTGAAGCAAGACAATTGAGAGTAAAAATAAAAGGAGAGTAATTAACCACTGGAACAACTTGCCAAGGATTGTGGTAGGTTCTCTGTCTCAGAGATATGAAGATTGGATATATTTTCTAAAAGATGCACTTTAGCTCAACTAGAAATTGTAGACTTGATGCAGGAATTATTGGCTGACACTGTGTCCTCTGATATTCAGGAAGTCTGACTGAATGACCATAATGATCTCTTCCGGTATTAAAAATCTATTAAACTTTTTTTTTCCTCACAAGTATAAGTTAACTGCTACTCTTCTTTTCCACTCCCTCAATGTTTAAGACATGGTAGTTGCAGAGGTCAATAATAACAGTAAAGAAAACATCATGCACTTTTTCACCATGGTGTATTTATCTTTAAAGGAAAGCTGGCCATCCCCAATATAAGTGTGATTATCTCATGTTCAAATTTCAACCTTCAGTGAAATACAAACGTATGTAAATTTCTCCATTTGTTAGTTGGAGGTATTTCTTCTTACCTTCTCCTGTTCCCTGAGGTATGAGGACTTGCCATTCATCTCTAACCCTTTCCCTCCCTAACAGGATCAGCGCAACAGCTCTACTTATGTTCTTCCCCAATATTCCTCCACAATCACCTACCCATCACATCCTCCATAGCTCCACTGTCTGCCTCCTGATTCCCACATTCTTCTATATTCCTCTGTCTGACTCTTACCTGCACATTACCCAGAACTCCTTCCTCAGTTAGCCTCTGCTACCTACATTGTCTGAATCCTCTTAGTTTTCTGTACTGGTTTCTAACACATTACCCCTTCCTGTTGCTCCCATAAGTTCATTATCTGAACCTCAGCATTTTCCTGTGATCTTGTAGGCCCTCACATAGGGTGTGTCTACACTTGTAAATTAAGTCGACTTAATTTAAATTTATTTAAAAAAATAAAGGGACATTGTGTTAAGTGAAGTGGCTACAATGTAGGTCTTGAATCCCATTCATAGTAATGGGAGAGGGTGAAAATTTTGTGGAAGAGCAAAACTACATTAGAATAAAGACAGACCTCAGAAAGTCATGCAAATCCATTAAAAGGGAACCAAATAGTGTGAGACTGGTGATAATAATGCAAGAGTTGTCAATATTGAGATCCTCAGTACTGACTTCAACAGAGCTCTGTTGATTCACATGAGCTGAGAATAAGACTTCGAAAATCACTGTTTGTCTGTTTTGTGCTATCATATAAATAATTAATTCCTCCTTTGCAGATCAGAATTTCCTATTGCAGAAACTTAATTATATTTGAAAATATTCAGACATTTCACATCTGGGTCTTTTTACATTTCCTCTTTTTAAAAGCAGCATAAGATTTGCTTCAGTTTTGGAGTATCGTGTATCACACCTATTCAGCCATTCATTTTTCAATTGTTCCTTTTTGGAGGGGACCACTTTAAAAAAAAAACCAAAAACAGTCATGTTATAAGAAAAATTCTCACCAGAATGGCAGTGATGGTTTTTAAGCATTTAGAAAATGTTTAATGCGTAAGAACTAGTAGAGAGGATCATGACTAAATATTTAGATCAGAGTATAACAAACAAAAAAGTCATATGAAGAACTTCAAATTTTTGGATAAATCATATATAGTAAATGAATTAAACATATTAAATTCAGATAATTTTTTCAGTCAATAAGGCCTATGTTCTTGTCACTTGCTTTCAAATCCTTAATTCTAAAGTAGAAAGTCTGTACTTCTGTGACCAGATTATCTCTTTGATTATGCTTACTGTACTGATTTATTTTAAACACACTTTTTTGGCTTGTGTGGAAGTTTGAAGTGATGTGTGACTGAGAGTATACACATCAGACCAGTCAAGTTATCTGTAAATTGACAGGCCTGATTTTCCACTGCCTTATGTGGTCTGTAATCACTGATTTTGAAGGGTGTAAAAGGCTATACGAGAATGTTGGTTGTTTACATCCACTTTGCATAATTATAAATGACTGTATAAGTTGCAAGAAAGACAGGATGGGTGAGGTACTGTTCAAGCTGGTCCAATAAATTACCCATCTTTTCTCTGTAGTATCAAGGGAATAACACAGCTACAGCAACATTGTGTGTATGGGTTGTTTATCTATAGTTGCCACACAGTAGCATTCAAGATACTACAGCATGACAGGGTTCAGGGGAGCGAGCACCTGGTCAGCCCACACCACATTAGCTTAGTTAGCTCAGGGGCAATAGAGCAGGTAGCAGAGTTGGGGCTGATTGCCTGATGGGAGGAAGCTGCATAGACACAGGCTAATCAGCCTCCCAGGGGTTGATTAATCCAGGAGCTGCAGTAGTCCTGCTGATTTAGCAGGATTATAAACCAATCAACAGATGGCTTCTGGGGCTAAAGGGGAAAGGAGTGGTAGTGGTGTTGTCTAGTCTAGTCTAGTCTATAGAGGCCTTGTCTGTCACCCTGGTCCCTGAGCAGTCCTGGTAATGAGTGGCCTAGGAAAGGTGCTATATGATGGTAGGAAATTCCAAGGTAACATAAATAAACTATGAGTAATTGTATGCTTAAAGGTTTCAGAGTTCTTTTTGGTTTGGAAGGAGACTGAAGAGAGGGGCAGTGAGCTGTAGACCTGCTACACAGTTTTCATTTTTAGCTAGAATAAGAAATAATTCTGATAACTGACTGTCTTGCAAATGTTTACTTTTTAACAGTGTTCACTGCACCTACTGATTCAATGTACTGTGATATTCTTCCTAACAGCACTATTGTCAGAAGGTGACATTTCATATATGACATTATAGAGCCTGTGAATTGATTCCAATGCTACAATGTTTGGCTAATAACTATGATACACTATCCCTGTAAATAGTGCCCAGGAATGTTGCAAATTGCTTGGTGGGTTTTTCATTAAAATTGGTTTATTTTTTTGCTGCTTTGATTAATGTACCATTACAAGATTGAGTTTTATTCAGAAGTGTCAGTTATTATGATGGAGTCAGCTTTGAAAATTCATAATCTAATTGAAGCTGTTGTGTAATTAAAATGTTCACAATGCAAATCAACATTAGTCAAAGTAATTATAATTGTGCTGATTTGTTAGAAAATATTCTGTATGTATTTATTTTCAAATGGCATATATGCACGTGTAGGAATAAATGTTTACATTTAAATCCTAAAACTGGTATATGTAAAGTAGCTTTTAAAAAACGTTTACTATGCAAAATAGAAGGTATATTATTGATATCTTTTAAGTGATGGACTGAAGTTTAAATTTCAGTTGCATAACTTAGTTTTCTCTAACTCACAAGATGCACTCAGGAAAACAATAAAAGATTTCAAATCCTATTCCTGCAATTCACAAAATGCTCATACATGAATAGATCTCCACCAATAAGAAAATCTATGATTTAATCCAAAAATAAACCCAGCAGAGAACAGGCCAGTGACATTAGGGCAAGCAATGCCTGTGGTCAAATAATCATAAAATGATAGAGCTCCTGTCCTTGGCAATATTTAATCTGAAGTGCTAACAAGTGCCATTCCAGATGTATTTCACTGGCTTCATAAAATTGTGCTTAAAAGTTTGGGAAACTGGCCATGTTCCTAAAGATTGGAAAAGGAGCTACATCATCCCTTTCTTCAGAAAAAGAGCATTTCAGGTTGCTCAGATTATTAGATGAATAACTCTGCTATTAGCTCCGTGCCTCAGGTTACCTGACTGTACCTATCAAAATTATTTAGAACTATAGATGGAGGTAAATTTCTATTTGGTGTGCTTGCTTAATGGCCTAAACCTTAGGAAAATACGACTATAGCCCGTTGATCAAGAACAGACACAGAGCAGGAAATGTTTCGAAAACAAATCTTAACATTTATTTGTATAAGATTAATAGTTAACCAAGTTGACTTAGTGTGTCTACACTTAAAATTAAAGTCGACTTAAAGGGGAACTTACAAAGTAGACCTAGAGCGTCCACATTGGATGCTCTAGGTTGACTTTGTGGGGCTAGGGGACCTTGGGCAGGTCCACGGTGGCGGGGGGGGCACCCCCTGTGTACAATGGGGCAAAGGAGGACAGGGACCCTGGCAGGGCAGAGCCCTGTGTGTGATGCTGTCTGGATTTAGGGAAGTATTTATGATGTTTTCTATGGATATCTCATAAATGCTATAATCCATAGGAACTATGTAATGTTTGGTATCAATAGAAAGGCTATAATCCATAGGAACTATGTAATGTTTGGTATCAATAGAAAGGTAGTAATTTGCTGGGAATGATTATATAGTTTATGTCTAGGAATTCTATTTCAATTAGAAGTTAGGAATTTGATGTTATATCCATACTTTAACTTGTATCATTCTGGACAAATGTCTTAGAAGGGAGGCAAATTCCAAAGGGGTAGCCATGTTAGTCTATTGTAGAAAGACAACAGAGTCCTGTGGCACTTTTAAAGACTAACAGATTTATTTATCACATGAGCTTTCGTGGGAGAAAATCCCACTTCGTCAGATGCTTTGAAGATGGGAAAGTTACAGAATGGGAGGAAATTAAATGCAGGGGAGTGTTTGATCATTCTACTGAACTGACTCGTACTATTTCAGTCCAGAAATGAGACAATATGATTTCTATATAGATCAATCCACTATTCAGGTTATATGTATCCTCTGAGGAATGTTACTGAGCTTACTTTTGCATGTATACCTTTGTTTGCTTTAACCTGTAAACAACTTTTTTCCTAGTTAAACTATCTGCAGGCTTATTATTACAGAATTTACTACTGGTGTTCTCTTTAATATAAG
This sequence comes from Pelusios castaneus, assembly GCA_007922175.1. NCBI lineage: Eukaryota > Metazoa > Chordata > Testudines > Pelomedusidae > Pelusios > Pelusios castaneus. The sequence continues at coordinate 15,607,870 of ML685797.1, forward strand.
TTCTAGGGTACCACTTGATCTGGGGTAAGTGACTGGTTTCTTGGGAATGGAAGCAACCTGAATATTGTGTGATTGATTGATTTATTTATTTAATGTAAGCAACCATTTATCAGTAAGTCTAGTATTTTCTGGATGGCAAGGTAGACTGGAGAGTTTAATTGTACTGTTAAGGTGATCCAGGACTTCAAATTTGTTACTAGCTTGGTAAAATTTAATTCTAGAACACATCACCAGTTTGAAAGGGGTGGTTATGTTAGTTTAGTTCAGCAAAACAAATGAGAAATTCTGTGGTACTTTTTAAAGACTAACAGATTTATTTATTGCATAAACTTTCTTTCTGCCCTGTTTTTGACAATTTGGCCTGCAGTAGCCACTCACAATCATGAGCCATTCCAGATAGCTGGACAGGAAACACTGAGGAGCAGAAGCAAACCCTACAATAGTCAAAGCCCAAACAATGTAGGGCTTTATATGTAAAAGTTCACGTCTTAAATTGCATGCCAGTATTAATGTGTAATTCAGAGCACTGGTGCAATAGTTTCTCTGCACCAAATCTTAACAAGCTAAGAGCTGTATTCTGCACGATCTGGAGTTTCCAAAGGACATTGAAGACTGAAGTCCTATGCAAAGTGTATTACAATAGTCTAATTAAGCTGTGACAAAAGTATAAATAATAGTCAAAGTTCCCCTTCAGCCATGCCTCATTGGGTTAAAATGGATAAGGAACATCAGGTTCATAGCTAATAGACAAGGAAGTATACCAACCACCTTTGACACCTCACCTCTGTGGTTTAGGTATTCATTTTGCAACTAAGTAAACTGAAGGTAGCCTTTCAGTGTGATACTGAGCAAGATTCAAGCCTATGGAGTTCAGTACTGTCATTGATTGCCTTAGCTATTAGTGGTTAGCTATTTGTTAACAGAAATTATCATAGCCTTTATGATGTGTTTGGGACTGCATTTATTTGCACAGCTGATATCTATAATATTTCTACAGATACTTCCAACCACTTATCACTGTGCTAGCTAAGGGTATATTTACACTGGAGGCTCTGTTAAGTTGATTTAACAAGGTTGCCTTTAAGGCAACCTAAAGTCGACCATGTTAAGTCGACTTAGAGTACACATTGAAAACTCCTGTCGACTGCCTGCGTCCACACTGGCAGGTGCTAGGTCAACAGAGGAGTGGTGTGTTTGTGGGTAGCTGGGAGAGGGCCTGGAGGCCAATTAGGTCGTCTTAAGGGCTTTTCCCATCTACATTGGTTTAAGTTGACTTAATAAGGTCAACTTAAGCATTAAGTCAACCATAAGAGGTGGTGTTATTGTCAACTTAAGCACTTCCTTAAGTTGACTTATAATAAAAGCCCAATGTGGACGCAGGACTCTGTAGATCGACGTAACCTTCCTTAAGTCAACCTAAGGCTCCACTGTAGACATTCCCTAAGTGGGCATACCAGGAGCAGCATTTCTAGGCTGTGAGCGTGAGAAACAAATAGCAGATGCCCTTTCTCAAGTTCAGTCTGATATCATCTCTGCTTGTTCCTCTAGTTGTTGTTCTCATACTACAAACATGGCCTTAATTCTTTTTATGGGTTGAGCTAGCACTTATCCAAGTTACAGTCTCATTTAGAAATGAAGAAAACAAGTGCTTTCAGCATAGTTAACTATAGCTTTCTGCTATAATATATCAGCTGAAACAGTGATACAGAGCTAAGTGAACCCTGCAAGATCCAGGTGGGAGAACAGTGCCAAGGAAACTGTTCATTCTGTTGTATACATTTCTTTTCCCTAGGGTGAATCTCTTATTTTTCCAGAAGAGTTTCAATTTGTACTATTTTTTTCCTGTCACCTCTAATATTTTCCTTTGTGCTGGTCCTTGCTATACTTGTAACATTGCCTGCTATTAAAAAAAAAAAAAAAAAAAAAAAAAAAAAAATCCAAGGTTTTGCTTTTTTTTTTTTAGTATAGATGTAACCATCCAACTTGTACCATTCTGAAACTTCATTAGGTTTCTGGATGAAGTGATAACTGGCTTCAAAAGATCTGGTGCCGGTTAGCAGAGAAAATGTTTATGTGTAAACAATTTTAACATATCTTATAATCCCTAAATGAATATGGTTTCCTGATCTCATAGACTCTAAGGTCAGAAGGGACCAGTACGATCATCTAGTCTGACCTCCTGCAAAATGCAGGCCTCAAAACCTCACCCACCCACTCCAGCAATAGGCCACTAACCTATGACTAAGTTATTTACCTCCTTAAATCATGAGTTAAGGACTTTAAGATACAGAGAATTCACCGATAAGTGAGCCACGCCCTGTGCTACAGAGGAAGGCAAAAAATCCCCAGAGCCCAAGCCAATCTGCCCTGAGGGAAAATTCTTTCCCAACCCCAAATATGGTGATCAGTTAAACCCTGAGCACATGGGCAAGTCTCAACAGCCAGTTACCCAAGAAACAATTCTCTGTATTAATTCAGAACCCACCCCATGTACCTTCCCTTCTTAGGCCACTTGTATAGCCACCACCCGTAGCCAAAGATTAGTCAATTTCCAAAATAGGCTATCTGATCATACCACCCGCCCACCCTCCACAAATTTATCAAGCTCAGTTTTGAAAGCAGTTATGGTTTTTGCCCCCACAACTCCCCTTGGAAGGTTATTCCAGAACTTTACTCCTCTAATAGTTAAAAACCTGTGTCTAATTTCAAGCCTAAATTTCTTGATGGACAGTTTATAACCATTTGTTCTGGTGTCCACTTTGGTGCCGTACTCAAATAATTCCTCTCCCTCCCTGATATTAATCCCTCTGATGTGTTTATAGAGAGCAATCATATCTAATGGATTAAGAAATACTTTCCTATTAATTTGACTGTCTATTGATTCCATTCAGTATAGCAGAGAGTTGAAAAGGTATTTAAATATTACAATTAGACATGACAGAAAAAAAATCAATGAATACATTACCGAGCATTGAGGCAATAGTTCCTCTCTATAATGCCCTAGTGTGAATATAAGTGAAACACTATGTTCCTTTCTGGGTACCTCGCTGTAATAAAAATAGTGATGAGGAAGTGAGGAAATTCAGAGAAGCAGTACAAATGATGCCTTATTTTCAAATTCTTATCTGTTACTAATTCCAGGACTGGCCTATGTCTCAGAGATATCAATTTTCATTATGTCAGAATCAATGGTTTCAACTAGTGATTTCCGCTTCTACATGGAATCAGATGTAGTTGAGCCCACTAAGATACTAGAAAACGTACCCAAAAAGTCTAAGGGTGAGAATTTGCTTTCCTCCATGTGTATTCTCTAGGAATGAACTGTACATCTGTTCTGATCTGCAGAACCAGCTATTCTGTCTATACTGATGGCAGCAAAGTCGCCGGTGTCAGCGTGAGCTTCAGTTTTCGATTGAGGCGTCTGTAGATGCGTTCAATCAATAACCGAACTGGAGGCTGGAACACCAGCTCTGTAACCACACTTACACTACGCCAACTGGACAACATTTCTGGTCAGCTTAATTTAGTATATAGTAAGGATTTAAGAAGTCGGCGGGAGATATGCAAGGTATTTTACATATCTTGTGTATCTCCCATCGACTGCTGCCAAAAATGGCAGTAAGTGTAGCCTAGGGCTAAATTTGAGACAAATTGTTCACTTGAAGGAGCAGCATGGAGGTACCCATGTCCCAACAACATTGTTCCCCCAAAATGCTGGTTAGCCAAGCCAATTGAGAATGTGGCTTTTTATATTTCCCCGAATTTTCCTTTCTATCTGAAACTCTCTTTTAAGCTACCCACACTAGAAATTTCCAAAACAATGTCAGTGGGTTTATTCTCAGCTTTAAAACTCTGGCAGTTAGTAACCAACACAATTCACTCAGTAGCGAAACTGTTTACTTCAGATAATAGCCCATCAAAAGCTAATTGAAATAATTCATTCTTGCATTCTCTAGGCTCACTTAACATTTCACGATTTTCAATAACTTTACTAAGTAGCTCCTTCTCTGAAGGCTCTTTTCTACACAATAATTCATTTTGGATAGACAATCTAGCTCTCCCCCCTGGCGCTCCCTGCGGTTTCCTCTTCTTCCTGCTGGTCTGGATTCAGGGCAACATATTTGACCTGTTCTACAGTGAAGCAATGATTTCTTTCTGGGTTTCAGTTAAATCTAGAATTGTCTCTGACACATCAGAAGGACTTTCACATGAATCCCCTGTATGACAGTGGCTAGACTCCATAGTCAAAGGGCTGGAGTCACTCTCCGTCCCTTCGTAGCTTTTCTCACTGGCAACAGGCAAACTATCATGCTCCACAGGCACAGATTTAGGAATGTTTCCCTCCTTGTCACAGTAGTAGAATGTAAAACAGTTAAGTCACCTTCATTCTTTATATGTGCTTTGGTCATGATATCACTTTGAAATAAGACAACAGAGTCCAGTGGAACTTTTAAATCTGTTAGTCTTTAAAAGTGCCACTGGACTCTGTTGTCTTTCTACAATAGACTAACACGGCTACCCCTTTGGACTTTGAAATAAAGTTGTCATATCACTATCAATCAGCACATCGACAACAGGCAAGGTAGAGACATCAAAACAATACTTCCCTGGGACCTAGTTATGACACTAACTGGATTAAATGTATTTGGAATGTCATTACCTATTAGAAAACCACTGCAAAGTCCATTCCTAAGGCCTGCCACTATTTCACCACTGAAATTCACTCCTAGAGGAGTAGTAGCCATGTTAATCTGTGTAGAGCAAAAGCAACGAGAGTGAGTTGGAGCCCACGAAAGCTTATGCCCAAATAAATTGTTAGTCTTTAATGTGCCACTGTTCTCGCTGCTAGGTGTATCTTAATTACAGAAAACTCAACTAGGGCCCAAAGGTGCATGCTCTTGCCATCCAGTTCATTTTCTTTATGGACATAACACCTTTAGCAAAAGTAATGTCAGATGCTGCATTGCACCATGCTAATCAGTTCCTACCATTGACTTTTCCACTCTCTATGAACTCCTCATTGCTATCCCCCAAATTTAGGCTTAATACCATTTATGGGACTGACTCCTGAGAGTACAGTGACAGCATTTGCACACATGGTGGCAGTGTTACTGCTTGCACAGTTAGCATCTGTGTCTATAATAACATCTAATGTGGAATTTGTAGGTACAAGTTGAATATTATCTTTAAGACCTGGACAACTTGGCTTCATATGAACTTTCATTAAACACTAGTGACAGATAATTGGCTTCTCTTTAGGGTAAGAGGCTTTAGACTCTGGGGTCCCTTGGGATTTTCTTTTAACAAAATGGGGAGTAGGTTTACCCTTACGCTTTTCAACCCTTTTAAATTGGGGTACATATTGTGAATTATATCCTTGTGGCTTGTGCCCCTTCCAGGATAGTGCTTCCAAATATTCAACAGTCATTTCCATATCTTTTAAACATGTCACAAATGGTGACTTTTTCTTTGGACCACTTTTAACAACTGTTCCTGTGCTATTACATTAAAAATATTGTTCAAAATTTCCATAGATCCCTATCCCAGTGACCACATTTTCCAACAAACTTGCATTTGGCACCTATAGTCCACATGTGTGATATTTGTAGAAATTCTGAGATTTCTAAATTTCAATCTATAAGATTCAGGGGCAATCTTAAATATCTTTAGCACAATATCTTTAAGGGTGTTATACTCCATTGTATCATCTAAATCTATTTCTTGAAATAACTCCCAAACTTTTCCAGCCAGTTTGATGAGGTGAATCTGTATCCATCTTTCATCTGGAATGTTGCGAACAGCAGTCAGTCACTCAAATATGACTATATATTCCTCTACTTAATCCTTTTTGTTATAAATTTGACGAACCTTTTTCCTTTCTCTGCTGTTGAGAGGAGATGAAGTTCCAGGCTGTAGAAGACTTTTTTTGCTCTTCCAGGACTTGGAGCTGAAGGTCAACAGCTTCCACCTGTTTTTGATGTGCTTCTCTCAGCTTACAGCTGTGCTATGCATCTTTGGTGTGCTTTTTCCTCCATTTCATCACCTGCTTGTTTCTCATTGAAGCAGATATCAGCCAATCTTGCTTCATGCTCAAACTGCAGCTTGTTTGCCACCAAGGGCAATATAATTGTTTCTTCTATAATTGCATCTGGGGTAGATGAAGAGAAAGAGGGAGACCTTGCTTTCTGTTCACTATCCATCAACAAATGTTTCAGTTCTTGCACTGGGGCTTTCTTCTTAAAGGATAACTGCTTTTGTAAGTACAAATCTTCAAGGGCTTTTCTTTCAAGACCCTCATGTGACCATGGCTCACTCGTTGTATTTAATCATTAATCCTTAAAATGCGCTATCAGAATTTTTTTTTTTAAAGTGTGGGGTTCTGATCCTAAACCTAATTGACCTCTTGTTATGTGTATCCTGTGATTCTGGTGCCTATGATGGTCCACACTGAAAATGCCAGCTTTAAGAAATAGGACAGACAAATTGGTTTATTCTATAATTAGATAGACTCATAGACTTTAAGGTCAGAAGGGACCAGTATGATCATCTAGTCTGACCTCCTGCAAAATGCAGGCCTCAAGACCTCACCCACCAAATTCACCAAAACAACTTCTATAATCAGATACTGCTTAACCAGAAGGCAATACAGTCCCCTTTAGTAATCTATCGAGGCTTTGGCTCCCATCCAGACAGCCAAATCCATTATAGTAAGGGGTTATTGTAAATCTTATTCACTGTACTTAAAGATCTACCAGTACCACAGGAATGGACACATTGCCCACCAGGTCAAGGTATATTTCAGAACTTACCCAAATACATGCTTACAGCCAATTCTTAATAACTAAAACTAAGATTTATTGTTAAAAGAAAAAGAGTACAAATGGTTAAAGATCAATATACATATATGTATAATTTTCTTAGGTCTATTTCATATGGTTAGGCTGTTGATTTGTAAGTCTCCTTTGGAATAAATTTAAAAGGTTGTAGTCCAACAGGTAGTTCTGGTGCAGTGTTTGTTCAAGTTCTTCCATGAGAATTCCAGTGTGATCCAAACTTCACCTAGGGCCCTCTGGCTTATGACAAATGTTATACATAGAAAATGAAAACCAGCAGGATTTTATTCAGGGTGATAAGGTAATATGCCACATTTATTGTGAATACATATAGACTGAAATTTCACAAGGTAGAATACATTAATTAGTTCTAAAAGCAAGAAAATCAATTTAAAGAAACAGAGCAATTCCCTATATATTAATTCCCTTCACATTCACAGACACTCACAGACAGACAGACAGAAACAGGTAAAGGCAAGGAGTTCTACAGATGTTATAATTACCAGCTTTGTTGTTTGTGCTTGTCCTCTGGCCAGGTAGTGAAAACACAAGAGTGGGGGGAATAGAGTGCATCAGTGCTCCTGTACTGTGGTTGTAGGATTGGACCCAAAATTCCCATCTTGCTGTACCTTTCTTATAGGATTCTGTTCCCATTCAAGTTTATGGGTTTCATTCAGTCATGTCACATGTTTGATATGATTTATTCATTGTTTCTGAATCACTCAAGATTGTAGCAAACACCATCTTCAGGTGTTAATAAAATTTATTTGAGTGTTTTGTCCATTTACATTGCAAAACTTTCTTTGCCTCCTCTTTATTTTACACTAGTTCTAGCTGGGTTCTGTTTGATGCTGGTGTCTGCTCTCTGTCTCACATACGCATAACAATCTCTCATTTATTCAAACCTTGATCTTTTTCCTTTTTTTACCATATATGTGAAAAAGCACAGATATATCCTTTACAATCAAAGATATTTTTTCCCTTCGTTCCTAACTGACTACATGGAATATTCAACTATTTGATTAGGTGGAAATACAAAGAATTACAAATCCCAGGAGGTCTTCAGGGAGTGTTATATCACATAGGTCAATGTTACAAAGACATCTGATGCTTGATTGTAGGCCTTACAACCAAATATCTTTTTAATACCACAGACATGTTTACATTTAGACCTTCCCTGCTAAAGTTTAAGCAGACCTGATATGGCAAGATAAGATAGGGCTTCTCTCTATATAGATCTCCTAGCAGGATGTCAAGCCTTCTTACACAAATTGTCACAGCATCGCCTTTCCCCACGAAACACCATGTTGGCCACTATAGATATAGAAGCTTTTTACAACATCAACATCCCACACAAAGATGGATTACAAGCCATCAGGAACAGTATCCCAGATGATATCGCAGCACACCTAGTGGCTGAACTTTAACTTTATACTCATCCACAACCATTTCAGATGCATCAGGACAGATCCTGGAAACTGGCTCTCCTGTGCCTTTTGCTGATTGAGGGGAAAGGTGTAAGCCATGTTTGCAGTTCCCTGATTCATTGGTCACCAAGTGTTGGTCCAGATTCAAGAAGCAACCTTGAGTATCTTTGGATTATTCAGGGTTGCATGGGCTTCAACTGTCCCAAGAAGACTCTTCTGGAACCTGAAGATTGTTGGAACAGAGAGGTCCAGCCAAACATGCTTTTGTTCCAAAGGCAATCAGTAATCAGAGGCTGAGAAGAGTGGTGTAAAGACAGATTAGGGTGGCTCTACACAACCTGGAGATCTACACACTGGAGGAAAGTGTAGACTGACCATTTAAGTTCTCTTTCTGCCTTCTTTTTGCTGCTAGAGCAGTCAGAATAAGGGGGCCAATGTCCAGCCCATTGCTTGTACTATGTTCACATCCATCTGTAAAATGGGAATAAAATGATACTAAATCAGAATGGCATCATTTTATGCCTGTTTTAGAAAAAGTGTAAGTGGTTTTATTTTTCTTAATTTTCTTTATTTTTTTTAAATTGCTTTACCTTGGTTGGGTGGAGTGACTAATTGGGAGATTTGCAAAATCAAAGCCTAGGCTATATTCTGTGAGGTTTAGAACATCTCTTGGAAAATGCTGACTGAACTCCTTTAACTCCTTCTGAAGTGATCAGGCGGAAAAGGCACTCATCATGACATAGGATCGGGCCCCTTCAGAAAGACTGAAAACCTTGAGGGATTTATCAGTTTTGAAATGCAAACGGAGTGTAACATTCTTGTACTATGCCTTACGCAGTGCAGAAATCACTAAGGCCTGGATCCACAAGGGGACTTAAGAGACAAGAAAATCATTGGAACAATAATGTTATCACAAAGTCTAAGTTAGACAACTAGGCTTCCTGTACAGTGCATGGGCTTTGAGCTGCACCCTAGAATGCAGTCCACAAAGAGGCAGTATATTAGCTGGGGAGCCACTTAAGATAGCTAGTGGTGGAGATGCTGATGAGAGGGGTGTGTCATAAATCCCACCATCAACCCCCCTCAGACTGTTAGGTATCCACCTCTACTAGTGAATCACTGTCAGAACCCCCTCTCCTGGAATCAGGCACCTTAGGCACCTAAGTCATTTCTTGTGAGAATGAATTAATTACTTGCTTAACTCCAAAGAAAATGTCTGGGAGGATGTATGACTGTTTTGTGCCTCACCTTGGATGGGGTTGGTTAGGTACCTAAATACCTATGTGGATCTGAGTGTAAGTATTAAAAAAGAGGTATTCCCTGAAAATCCAGAGTGGAATACATCAATGGTAAAATAAGAAAACAGTACAAGCATTTTTTAGAGCTTCAATATATACACAGATTGCTAATTTGTATGGTCTGCTAGGCTAAAGTTTGTGCCTATCAGCTTTATATACAAAGCCTTTCCAAACTGGACCATGGAGAATACAAAATTCACAGTAAAGTATAAGATTGTCTTTGTACTTAAACTAAAGTAAATTCCGACTACATGAGAGACATTTTAACCCTGTATAGAACAGTAAAGCAGCACCCACCTCGATATACTAGAGAGCTATGAACAGTATCTTCAGGTCTACCATCTTGCTCTGTGAAATTGTAAGAAAAAGTAAGTACAGTTTGAATGGATCAGTACTGAGATAGGAGAGTTTAAGGGAAATTGTAGGTGTGGGAGCTTTGGAATTCTTCTAGTTCTGGATGTTGATCCAGTTGTGCATATTTTCTATATGTGAAAGAGCTCTGAATGAGTTCGTTCTTAATAAGTCAAAAACAAGAGTTTTTTCTCTTATATTTTTTCACTAGGGGTGGTCCTCTTGTGATAGATTGTTCATCACCACAAAAAGACTTCGGCAAGATACTGAGACAGAAAGCTACTCCATTATGCAACAGATACACCTAACCTTTGAATTACATCTTTCTTCCCAAGCTCAACTGTTTCCTGAGATAAAAATGTGTCTTTGCCAATGACAATTTTTTTTAAACGAAACACTGGGCAAAAAGTGAATTTTATTGCTCATTGAGGAAAAGGGATAAAAAGATAGCTACTACGGATGAAGGTGTTTGTCCCAATCTGTACTAAAGATACCATCGTATGACTGGAATTAGCTGAGCACAGACTGTAACCATTATGCAAACACCACCTGCAAGCTGTTCTGTTCTTGTCATGCCTACAATAGGCCTCAGTTGTCTCTTTAAAAAAAATGCTTAGTGAAGCAGAACAGTTAGTATTATCTGTTTGCCTCAATTTAGAACCTGAACTAACATTATGTTGCTGTTCTTGATGTTAGTGCTTAACCTGAAAAACGGTAATGGTATCTCTCCTCACCTCAAATGACTACTTGCATTTCTTCATGTCACCAGCAAGTAATAAATAAGGATGCGTCTACACTTACAAATTAAGTCAACTTTAAGGTTGCTTAAATCAACTTAATTTAATCTGCGTCCACACTACATTTTCCTTAAACCGATTTAAGCAGCAGCTTAAGTCAACTTCAGGAAAATTAAAGTCAACTTTATTAAACCTCATTTTAAGTTGACTTTGTTAAGTCGTCTTAGCAAGTGTGGATGCAGAATAGCCCTAAGTTGACTTTAAGTTGACTTAAAGGGCTTCAGGGCTCCCCCACTGCCCTCCCTCCCAGGGTGGCTGGCACAAGCAGAGCCTGGCGTGCGCCCCCACAGGGCAGGACAGAGCTCTGCCCACCTGCTCCTATGCCCTGCCAGTGTCCCTGTCTGGCTCAGCCTCCATTGTACCCTGGTACAATGGGGCAAATGCTGAGCCCCCTGGCATTTGGCAAGGGATGCCCCCCCTGCCACTCTGGATCTGTCCCAGGTCCATCTAACCCCTACAAGTTGACTTAGGCAGCTAGTGTGGACACTCTAAGTCAATTTTGCAGTGTCCCCATTAAGTCGACTTAATTTTTGAGTAGGGACATGCTAAGTTGACTTAAATTAACAAGTGTAGACATAGCCTAAATTAGTAGGTATATCTTATAATCTCAGACCTGTGATGGGGGTGCCCTATCTGCCCCATACTACTGCTTAACAGATTTAAAACAGCCATAAGGAAGCTTCATGGGAGACAGCCAGTAGGAGAGACACTGGGAGGAAGAGACAATCAAAAGCCAGCAGGCCCATATAAAAGAAACTGCAGGGCAGGGCAAGGGCAACGCAGAGCAGTCACTGAATGGAACTGAAAGAAGGAAGACTTACTCTCTTGCAGACTGAGAGGTCTATGGCCCCTGAGACAGGCTCCTTGCTGGGAGTGAGTGGTAGCAGGCCCTGAGAACAACCAGAGAAGATGCTAGGTTTGCAAGAAGTGGCCCAGAATGACAACAGCAGTGAAAGAAGTTCGAGGTGCAGCAGAAGGCTGCAATCTACAGGTTCCCTGGGCTGGGACCAAGAGTAGTGGGTGAGCCTGGCTCCACTCACTGCCCCCACTAACCATAAAGGAAGTGGTGGAATGAGTGACTATAGTGACTGAAGAAGTGGTGGGATTGAGAAACTGCAGTGGTCACTGGGAAAGTGGCTGGACTCCTGAGAAGCTAAACCTTCCCCGGAAGGGGAGAACATGGATTGTGGCTTGGCCAAAGGACCAAGTCATGAAGAAGATGCTGTGGGTCTGAACAGCTGCAGGAAAGGTCACAGGCAACCTGGGAAGAAAAGAGATGGTGTGCAGACGAGGGATGTGGCTTGAAGCTAATCCTCAGACAACCAGCAGGAGACACCAGTCCAGAAGAGTGCACTGCAAATCCATCACAGCTCATTTCAGTAAATGCTTAAGAAAAGGTTCTAATTTCACAGTGCAAATTTTGTATTTAGAATTATGACAACTATAGAAAAACACATACTAAACCTTACTGATGTCTTTAAAAAAATTTAAATGGTTCAATCATTCTCCTTCAGTATTCCTATTTTCAAGTCATTTAATTAATCACAGCACAGATCTACAAGGTCATTGGGTGTTCTCTTCACTTCCTCTCTTTCTGTTGTATTAAATCACCTGACTTCTCTAATAAGAATAGTCTATAACTGTACAGATAAAACATACATTGATCAAACAAGTACAGGACTGAGAATCAGGAACTTTAGGGTGTCAACCTTTTTAAAAAGTGACCACCAGCTATTAGATGGTGTTCTTAGAATGCTTTGGGCTAGATTCACAAAGATACTTAAGCACTGAAACCCTAGTTTTAGTCATTTGGTGCCTAAATTTTTGGGGTAAAAATTTCCTAAGTGCCTAAACATCTGCCTCCAGGCATGCAGTGTTGTACCAAGGGGGAAGGTGGCAAGGTGCCATGCCCCTGGGTGCCAGGCTGCAGGGCGGTGCTAGGATGGCCCTTCACAAGGTTCAGGAGGAGGGATGCAGCAGGCTCTGAGAGGTACAGAGCCTCTTCTGCCCCTCCCGTGTTGTGAAGGGTGGTGGATATTGCATCTAGACTCTGCCACTGTGGAAGATTTTGTTCTGGCTGTGGGGAACATGATTGGGTTTTACAATGTGAGATCTGCCCCTGCATAAGCAAGGCTGTTTTGTATGTTGCCCCATTTATCTTTGTTGAACAGATGATGTGCAAGAGATGGCTGTGAAGGGTACTTTTTGTCTTTATGGTGCCTCTCTCAACACCCGCTGTTAAAATCACAAACTGTAGTGTTCCTTCTTTTTCAGTAAGTGAGCAACTGGTGAGTTAGGCTCTACCAGGAGAATTTCTTTGGGCTGTAAAGCCTGAGGTTTGGTGTGTCTTGTCCTTTCATAGGCAGGCTTACATGGTATTAGTGCTTACAGAGGGGTAAGTTTTCTGAGGCATATGATCAGCGAGTGTGACTATCATCTCTTTTGTCAGTGAGGGAATATAGCCTGTTTTCATTGCCGGAGGCTGACATATTGAATTAATCAGTGCCCTAAGAAGATGCAAACTGCACCTGGGAATGGTGATTCTGTGCCTGGGAATGTGGGGGTTTGTGAAGGGAAAGCACATTTTGGGGTAGCTGTGGCAGGCACTCCCAACAGGCCCCAGATGTCTCTGAGGATGTTGGTTCAGGAAGGTTACCCACTTTTACAACCTGGGGGACTTTAGCATTACTGGTTCTATGGCTCCTGACACAGTGGCATCTTGGCCTGAGCCTGGCTGTGACATGAAAGCTGAGCTTCTTGGTATGGAAATCCATGACCTTGGCTGAGGATTTTGGCTTGTTGGCAAACTTCCAAAGTTAAAAAATGGCCACTAAAGAGGGAGGGGACTCCAGTTTCTGAGGGTACTGCAAAGTAGGCTAGTTAATCAGTGCTGTTGGGGAGCACACCATTGAAGGTAATGCTGAGGGTAGTTCTTTGGTGGGTGGCATGGAGAACTCTCTGGTAACAGTTTTGCCTCCTCAGTCCCAACAGCCCCCTTCCTCTGGTCTCTTTCAGGCTTCCCCCTTGAAGACAGTCATAACTCTGAGAGTGTGTGGGTGATGACAAACTCACAGATTATTTGAGGCCTGAACTTCCTGAGAAGAGAGTATACTTCAGATGCTATTGGTATGTTTCTGGATGAGACTACGGGTAAACATGGAGCAGAGGTGGCAGATTGGGTTCCTGACCTTAATCTGTTTTTGTTGTCTGTGTAGTATATTATGAGATGTATATCTGTGTTTGAGTTTGAGAAACAGAATCAGATTGAAAAAACAGATGGCCAAAGTGCATGTCTCTGACCAATGGAAATGCTGGATTAAAATAATTTGGTGGTTTTGATTGAGGTTTTGGAGAAGACAGAATGTGTCTTCTCTCTCTCTCTCTCTCTTTCTGTGACGAGTTCTGGGCTGATGGAAGACTTTGTAATGTGGCTTTCTGAATGTGAATGGGTGCAGGGATGTTAACCATATGGTTCTTCTTGAATACCTGCTCCAGAAACAAGTGGACATTTCACTTTTGTATGAGATACGTAGATGCAGGCAACCAAACCAGAGTTATACTAATGTTTATGCTCCTACCATAGGCTATGTCTACACTTGCTAAAGTTAGTTTGAATTAGTTAATTCGAACTAATTTTAGTTAGTTTAGTTAAGAAAACTAGTTTAGTTAAGAAAAATTTAGTTCAAACTAAGCAAATGCCATTCATGGCACTTGCTTAGTTCGAATTAGCGAATTGCATTGAGTTCAATGGGCTGGTTAGTTCGATCTAAGCAATTAATTCTAACTAACATGGCCACATTGGTTAATTCAAACTAACTAGTTCGAATTAACCCTTAGTTCGAATAACATATTCAAATTTATTAGTTCGAATTAAGGAAGCCCTTCATTCGAACTAATGAAAGCCTAGTGTCGCCATGGCATTAGTTAGTTAGTTCGAATTAAGCTTCCTTATTCGAACTAATTTGCCAGTGTAGACATAGCCATAGAGAAAAATGGTATTTGATTTGTTTCAAAGCTTAAGTGCTCTTTTGACAAATTCTTTGACAAGCGATATTTTAATTTGGGAGGACAATTTTAATTTTTCTGTTAATGAGAGATTGGCTAGAAATCATTTGGAACCACAACAACAGTCTGCTCAGCAACTTGTAAATTGTTTACAGGCATCTCACCAGACTGATGTGTGATGACATTTTCACCCTTATGTGCAGCAGTACACCTGGATGAGTGCTAGTGCCAGCTCTTTCACTATCACCCATGTGGACCATTTTTATTTTTACTCATCATTTATCTCATGTGCTTTCTAGTTGATTGTCTCTATTGGGATTTCAGTTTATGGTATGGTGATTTTTGTGTTTACTCTTCCTTTTGTTGAAGACCATCATACAGACTGTCATTTTAAAGCTCATCTCTTATAAGATGTTCACTTTTGGGACTTTATCAATTATGTTCTTGGAACCTGAGTTCCCTTATAGGATGTTTTTCCTCCTTGAAGAAATGGTGGGAGGTAATTTAACATACTGAATGCTTTGGTTAGTCGTACATACTGCAGACAATCCTGAATTTTTGCCAGAGTATGAAGGAGATAGAGTTGAGGATTCTGGAACATGAAAAAGCTTTTCATGGCAGTTAAAACGGTGAATTGTCTAACAGCTTGAAATGTAAAAAAGAGCTCTTGCAGGACCTGTTGGAAAGCAAAGTTCAAAGTACACTGCTTAGGGCCCAACTTTAGGGCTTTTCTCAAATGGATGCACCTACTCAGTTTTTATTCATACAGTAAAAGGAGCATATGGAGTAAAAGTGATCGGCTATTTTAAGACATTTTCTGGTCAAGTGTTTTCAGATCCCCTGGGAATTAGGAACTTTTATGATTTTTTTTTTTTTTTTCACAACTGGCAAATATAGTACCTATCTTCAAGAAAGGGAAAAAAGGAGGATCCGGGGAACTACAGACCTGTCAGCCTCACCTCAATCTCTGGGAAAATCATGGAGCAGATCCTCAAAGAATCCATCCTGAAACACTTGGAGGAAAATAGAGTGATCAGGAACAGTCAACATGGATTCACCAAGGGCAAATCGTACCTGACCAACCTGATTTCCTTCTATGATGAGATGATTGGATTTATGGATGCGGGAAGAGCCGTTGACGTGGTATACCTTGACTTTAGCAAGGCTTTTGATATGGTTTCCCACAGCATTCTCGTTGGCAAGTTAAGGAAGTATGGGTTGGACGAGTGGACCGTAAGATGGATCAAAAACTGGTTAGATCAACAGGCTCAGTGGGTAGGAATCAATGGCTCGATGTCTGGTTGGCAACCGGTAACGAGTGGAGTGCTCCAGGGGTCGGTCCTGGGGCCGGTTCTATTCAACATCTTCATTAATGATCTTGATGATGGAATAGACTGCGTGCTTAGTAAGTTCGCAGATGACACCAAGTTGGGGGGAATGGTAGATACTCTGGAGGGCAGGGACAGGATCCAGGGAGACTTGGACAAATTGGAACACTGGGCCGAAAGAAAACTCATGAGGTTCAACAAAGACAAGTGCAAAGTCCTGCACTTAGGACAGAAAAATCCCATGCACTGCTACAGGCTGGGGACCGATCGGCTAAGTAGCAGCGTTGTAGAAAAGGACCTGGGGGTTATGGTGGATGGGAAGATGAATATGAGCCAACAGTGTGCTCTTGTTGCCAAAAAGGCCAATGGCATATTAGGCTGCATCAGTAGGAGTATTGCCAGAAGATCGAGGGATGTGATAATTCCCCTCTATTCGACACTGGTCAGGCCGCATCTGGAATACTGTGTCCAGTTTTGGGCTCCGCACTACAGAAGGATGTGGACAAATTAGAAAGAGTCCAGCGGAGGGCAACAAAAATGATTAGAGGGCTAGGGCACATGACTTATGAGGAGAGACTGAAGGAACTAGGCTTATTTAGTCTACAGAAGAGAAGACTGAGGGGAGATTTGATAGCAACCTTCAACTACCTGAAGGGGTGCTTCAAAGAGGAGGGAGCTAGGCTGTTCTCGATGGTAGCAGAGGACAGAACAAGGAGCAATGGTTTCAAATTACAGCTAGGGAGGTCAAGGTTGGATATTAGGAAAAACTTTCTCACTAGGAGGGTGGTGAAGCATTGGAATGGTCTATCTAGGGAGGTGGTAGAATCTCCATCTTTGGAGGTTTTTAAGGCCCGGTTAGACAAAACCCTGGCTGGGGTGATTTGGTGGGAGTGGTCCTGCTTTTTAGCAGGGGGTTGGACTAGATGACCTCGTTAGGTCCCTTCCAACCCTATTGTTCTATGATTCTATGAACTGTATAACGCAGAGCCTATATGTCCATTACAGACTTGGTAGCTCCTTGAAGACCTTTCTAGGATCTCAACACTGGATATGGACAGATTGAGCAGGATCTAATGTCTCAGAACTGAATTCTTCCCTAAATGTCTTTGCTCCAAGGAAGGCAACTGATATTGATAGTTTGCCTATTGAGGTTTATAAGGTTTTTTTGTACTCTTCTTGGAACTGAATTGTTCCAGGTTTTTTCGGAGAGTATCAGATGGAAGATATTGCCACTCAGTAATCATCAAAAAGTTATTATCCTGTTGCCAAAGAAGAGGACCTTTGGGAGCATACAGAATTGGAGACCTGTGTCCCTATTTTGCTCCATCTATAAACTTTTTTCAAAGTTTCAAAAAAGATTTAAAAATGTGATTGGTTCAGTCGTTCATCTGATTACAATGATTGCATCCCCAACATTTGGAGTCACCATGGATATTTCTTTGAAAACATCCACTCAATGTACAGTGGTCATCAAAAAAGGAATCAGAATATTAGAATCATTAGGAAAGGGATAGATAAGACAGAAAATATCATATTGCCTCTTTATAAATCCATGGTACACCCACATTTTGAATGCTGCTTGCAGATCTTGTCACCCCATCTCAAAAAAGATGTATCAGAATTGGAAAAGGTACAGAAAAGGGCAACAAACATATAAAAAATATTGAAAAGCATCCATGCAACGAGAGGTTAATAAAACTGGGACTTTTCAGCTTGGAAAAGAGATAATGAAGGGTAGGTATGATAGAGATCTATACAATCATGACTGGTGTGGGGAAAGTAAATAAGGAAATGTTAGTTACTCCTTCTCACAACACATATTTTCCACTTTCTTTACTCATTTATGATGGACTCAAGCTAAAATTAGTCATTCCCCTTTCTCCTTTACTAATTATTGCCCTGCTTCTAGGACCCAGAGGAAAAATATTGAAAGTTAGTGGGAATGGGGTACTTAACTCATCTTTGTGCTTTTAAAATCTATCCCAGACTGCTTATCAAGGTTACACCAATCTATGGAAGTCCTCTCCATCCTCTGTGGTTCAGCATCCCTACAAAATCCCAACTTCTTCCATGAAACATATCACATAAAAAGTCATCCTTTTCCGTTCTGAGACACTAGTTGGCAGCTGGAACAAATACATTTAAGCCATTGGCTAAATTAGAATTACAGTAGCTATTGATTGAGCCCATTGTTGGTGTTTAATTATGCACCCATTGAAGTCAAGAGATGTTTTGTCATTGACTACAATGGGAGCATGGTACTGCAGAATATATGTTAGGGATGAAAATCTGGAAATCCCTTCCCACTAGCCTTCCTCATCTAGATCTATGCACTAAGGTACACATTGTATGTAAGAGGGAGTTGGATTAATAAGAGAACCAGTGTGATGTAGTTCATAAGGTATAGGGCTACTACAGGTGACCTGAGTTCTATTCACAGTTCTTCCTGACCAACCTGATATATAAGAGACCTTGGGAGAACTCGCTTCACTCCTGTTTCACCTCCCGTCAGTCATGCCTATTTAGATTGATATCTATGGCACCTTACTATACATTAATACAGTGTCTAGAATAAAGCAGCTCTAATTTAGCTTAGGGATGCAAAGTGCTAATGTCATACAGATAATATTTGCTGACCTCTTTGCTTGGAAAGATCCAAAATCAGGATATTAGCATATGGATCAGATAATAGAGTTTAGCCTTCAGAAATGAAACCTCCAGACATATTTTCATAGTTGTTCCAACTATAACCTTAATAGTTGCTTTGTGTTTTAAGAGTTTGTATTCTTATTATACTAGATACATCAAAAAAGCTAAGATTTCTCTCTTCAATATGCCAGGAAATGGATCAATAAATATCTATGTATGCTCTCTCTCTCTTTCTCTCTTTCTCACTGTGTGTGGGTTTACATATATATCTATAGATATCAGAAAAAGGAGAATTATTGGCTTTTATAAATGGAATAAGATTCTTATAATATCTTTAGTATAAATTCCCCAGTGAATCTTGTCTATCCCTTTACATAAAGTAGCTTTACCACATGATTCAGAATCTCCTCAAGATATCTCTTGCTTTAAACTGCTTAAATAATTCATCCTTTTCTAGCTCAAACTTAGACTTTAGTACTACAATATATCTAGCCCTCAAATTAAGTATCAGGGAGATGCTTAATAATAGAACTTAAAGACCAAAACAAAAAGATGTTTATTTCTTATGTAGTATGGGCTGTGTCCTATTGGCTGTTATGTTTCCTATAGCACCCAGTTCATCCATTTTCACAAGACTATAAATCAGTCATTGTAATAACTTCATATACAAGGTGAATGTATATATACTCATTTAATTCTCAATAAATATAATAAAATACTGTCAGTTTATCTCCACAAACTTTCAGTACGATAGGTAAAATGATTCCTCTATGATGATGTCAGTGGGCTTCAGTATGAAATACCTGAGTCAAGTACCTGAATTAAACATAACTGACATAGGAATTCTGCGATTGGTCCAGTATTGAGCAACAAAGACCAGCACTCTGTTAAGGAATGGTAGCCAGAATGGAGTACAATAGTAACCAGCACAGAAAAGTGTTAGCAAAAACACTATCTGACCGTGACTGAGAATCTCAAACAAATGCAGGCAGATTCTTGAATACTGTCTATTGAGGTCTTACATGGTATCTATGGCTATGTCCACACTGAGGGATTTAGGTCTACTTAAATAAGTCAACTTTAATAAGTTGACTTTAAGTCGCCCTTATTAAGTCGACTTAGGCTATGTCTACACTTGCACTTTAAGTCGACTTAGTGTGTCTACACTTAAAATTAAAGTCGACTTAAAGGGGAACTTACAAAGTCAACCTACTGCGTCCACCCTGAATGCTCTAGGTCGACTTTGTGGGGGTAGGGGGACCAAGGGCAGGTCCACGGTGGTGGGGGGGCACCCCCTGTGTACAATGGGGCAAAGGGGGACAGGGACCCTGGCAAGGCAGAGCCCTGTGTGTGATGCTGTCTGGATTTAGGGAAGCATTTATGATCTTCTTTTCTATGGATATCTCATAAATGCTATAATCCATAGGAACTATGTCATGTTTAGTATCAAAAGAAAGGTAGTAATTTGCTGGGAATGATTATATAGTTTATGTCTAGGAATTCTATTTCGATTAGAAGTTAAGAATTTGATGTTATATCCATACTTTAACTTGCGTCAATCTGTACAAATGCCTTAGACGGGAGGGTGTGAACAACTATTGTCTCCTTAATGTTAAGGAATCTGCCAGGTGATATGGTCCCAGGGAGTATCCTGATGAGACATTAAGGACACAAAGAATACAACCATTGTGTCCTTAATGGCTCATCACTTTACTGCTTGGGACCATATCACTTGGCAGATTCCTTAACATTAAGGGGACAATGGTTGTTCACACCCTCCCGTCTAAGGCATTTGTACAGATTGACGCAAGTTAAAGTATGGATATAACATCAAATTCTTAACTTCTAATCGAAATAGAATTCCTAGACATAAACTATATAATCATTCCCAGCAAATTACTACCTTTCTATTGATACCAAACATGACATAGTTCCTATGGGTTATAGCATTTATGAGATATCCATAGAAAATAAGATCATAAATGCTTCCCTAAATCCAGACAGTGTCACACCGTGCCCACATGCCCTGCCCTTTGGGGGCATGCCAGGCTCTCCCTGTGCCCCCCCGGCAGGGAGGGCATTGGTGTAGTCCTGGGGTAGCCCTAAGTCGACTTAGGGTTACCCCAGGGCTACACTGGATTAATTCAACTTTAAAAAGTTGAATTAAGCCTTAGGTCGAGTAGAAAGGTGGTTTAATAAAGTCGACTTAATTTTCATTAAGTTGACTTTATTTTGCTTAAGTCAACTTAAGCAAGCTTCTTAAGTCGACTTAAACAAAGTGTAGTGTAGACGCAGAGCATATTAAGTCGACTTAAGCCAAGCTTAAGTCAACTTAATTTACCAGTGTAGACGCAGCCTTAGGGAGTCCACACAGGACTCCTAAGTTGACTTAAAGTGGGCCTTACTAACTCGACTTAAGTCAACAAGTTAGGACCAGGGAGAGCCAGCCCCGCAGGGGCGCTGGCTCTCCCTGAGGCATCAAGCCCCAGAGCGGTCTGGAGCAGAAGGGAGCATGGAGTTCCTTCTCATAGACTCATAGGCTATGTCTACACTTGGTAAAATTAGTTTCAATTATTTAGTTCGAACTAAGTAATTTGAACTAATTTTAGTTAGTTGGTATTAGCTTAATTCAAACTAGAAAAAGTTACTTCGAACTAAGCAAGTGCCATTCATGGCACTTGCTTAGTTCAAATTAGCGATCCCCATTTATTTCAAAGGCCGGTTAGTTCGAACTAAGAAATTAGTTCGAATTAACATGGCCACATTGGCTAATTCGAACTAGTTAGTTAGAATTAAAGCCTTATTTCTGAAGCCCTATTTGAACTTATTATTTTGAATTAAAGAAGCCCTTAATTCAAACTAACTAAAGTCTAGTGTAGTCATGGCTTTAGTTAGTTCAAATTAAGCCTCCTTAATTCAAACTAACTTGCCCGTGTAGACGTAGCCCTAGACTTTAAGGTCAGAAGGGACCAGTACGATAATCTAGTCTGACCTCCTGCAAAATGCAGGCCTCAAGACCTCACCCACCCACTCCAGCAATATGCCACCAACCTATGACTGAGTTATTTACCTACTTAAATCATGATGTAAGGACTTTAAGATACAGAGAATTCACCTGTAGGTGAGCCATGCCCTGTGCTACAGAGGAAGGCAAAAAACCCCCAGGGCCCAGACCAATCAGCCCTGGGGGAAAATTCCTTCCCGACCCCAAATATGGCGATCAGTTAAACCCTGATCACATGGGCAAGTCTCAACAGCCAGTTACCCAAGAAACAATTCTCTGTAATAACTCAGAACCCACTCCATGTACTCTCTCCTCTTAGGCCACTTGTATATCACCACACATAGCCAAAGATCAGTCAGTTTCCAAAATAGGGTAATCATACCATCCCCTCCATAAATTTATCAAGCTCAGTTTTGAAAGCAGGTATGGTTTTTGCCCCCACAACTCCCCTTGGAAGGTTATTCCAGAACTTTACTCCTCTAATAGTTAGGAACCTGCCTCTAATTTCAAGCCTAAATTTCTTGATGGACAGTTTATAACCATTTGTTCTGGTGTCCACATTGATGTTGTACTCAAATAATTCCGCTCCTTCCCTGATATTAATACCTCTGATGTGTTTATAGAGAGCAATCATATCCCCCCCTCATCCTTCTTTTGGTTAGGCTAAACAAGCCAAGCTTCTTGAGTGTTCACTCATAGGGCAGGTTTTCCCTCCACAGACCATACTTGTTGCCCTTCTCTACACCTGTTCTAATTTGAATTCATCATTTTTAAACATGGGGGACCAGAACTACACACAATATTCCAGATGGGGTCTCACCAGTGCCTTGTATAGCGGCACTAACACCTCCCTGTCTCTACTTGAAATACTTCTCCTGATACATCCTAGAACCACATTAGATTTTTTCACGGCCACGTC
Source organism: Pelusios castaneus (assembly GCA_007922175.1). Lineage (NCBI taxonomy): Eukaryota > Metazoa > Chordata > Testudines > Pelomedusidae > Pelusios > Pelusios castaneus. The sequence goes on from ML685797.1 coordinate 15,630,481, forward strand.
ACATTGGCGGCTCATAGTAATCCTATGATCAACCAGTACTCTCAGATCCTTCTCCTCCTCAGTTTGTTCCAACTGATGCGTCCCCAACTTATAGGAAAAATGCTTATTTGTCCTTAAATGCATGACCTTGCACTTCCCATTATTAAATTTCATCCTATTCCTGATACTCCAATTTACAAGGTCATCCAGATCTTTCTCTATGGTATCCTGAGCCTTCTCTGTATTAGCAATACCTCCCAACTTGGTGTCATCCGCAAACTTTATTAGCAGATTCCTGCTTTTTGTGCCAAGGTCAGTAACAAAAAGGTTGAACAAGATCGGTCCCAAGACAGATCCCTGAGGGACTTCACTGGTAACCTCCCTCCAGCTTGACAGTTCACCCTTCAGTATGACCTGCTGTAGTCTCCCTTTTAACCAGTTCCTTATCCACCTTACTATATTCATATTAATCTCCATCTTCTGTAACTTAACTAATTACTCCCTATGTGGAACTGTATCAAATGCCTTGCTAAAATCTAAGTATATTAGGTCCACCGCATTCCCTTTATCTAAAAAATCTGTTATCCTTTCAAAAAAGGAGATCAAGTTGGTCTGGCACGATCTCCCTTTTATAAAGCCATGTTGTATTTTATCACAGTTACCGTTATCCTCTATAGTCTTAAGTAGACTCATAGACTTTAAGGTCAGAAGGGACCAGTACGATCATCTAGTCTGACCTCCTGCAAAATGCAGGCCTCAAGATCTCACCTACCCACTCCTGCAATAGGTCACCAACCTATGACTGAGTTATTTACCTCCTTAAATCATGATTTAAGGACTTTAAGATACAGAGAATTCACCGGTAGGTGAACCATGCCCTGTGTACTTTCTCCTTTAAAATTTTCTCCAAGATCTTGCATATTACTGAGGTCAAACTAACAGGCCTGTAGTTACCCGGATCATTTTTATTCCCTTTCTTGAAAATAGGAACTATATTAGCGATTCTCCAGTCACATGGTACAACCCCTGAGTTTACAGATTCATTAAAAATCCTCACCAAAGGGCTGGCAATTTCATGAGCCAGTTCCTTTAGTATCCTTGGATGGAGATTGTCTGGGCCCCCCAATTTAGTCGTATCCAGCAGCTCAAGTTTGGCTTCTACCTCAGGTATGGTCATTTCCACTTTCATGACCTCATTCCCATTAGCTTCCCTTCCTCTATTCCCCAGCTCAACTTCACTCTCATTGAAAACAGTTGCAAAGTACTTATTTAGACATTCAGCCATGCCTAGATTATCCTAGACTGCCACCCCATCCTCAGTTTTTAACGGTCCCACTTCTTCTTTCTTTGTTTTCTTCCTATTTATATGGCTAAAGAACCTTTTACTATTGGTTTTAATTTCCTTCGCAAGGTCCAGCTCAGCTTGACTTTTTGCCTTTCTCGCTCTCTCTCTACATGTTCTGACCTCCAAAAGTAACTTTTCTTGCTGATCTCTCTCCTTTTCACTCCTTGTAGGCTCTGTGCTTTCTCCTAATTGCCTTTCTGAGATGCTTACACCTCCAGCTTGGTCTACAGCTCTTGCCTAGGAATTTTTTCCCCTTCTTCGGAATGTAGGCTTCAGATAGTTCTTGCAACTTTGAGTTGAAGTGATTCCAAGCCTCTTCTACCTTTACATTCCTGAGTTTTTCTGTCCAGTCCACTTCCCCAACTAATTCCCTTAATTTTCTAAAGTTAGCCTTTTTAAAGTCAAAGATCCTGGTCGCTGATTAATTTTTGTTTATCCTTTCAATTAGTTTGAACTGAATTAGCTCATGGTCACTTGAACCTAAGTTGTCCCCTACAACCAGTTCATCTATGAGGTCCTCTCTATACACCATTACTAAATCTAAGATGGCATCCCCTCTTGTTCGTTCGGTAACCTTTTGGAGAAGGAATTCATCAGCTATCACATCCAGGAAAAACTGGGCCCTCTTATTACTACTAGCACACGTCCTCCAGTCTATATATGGGAACTTAAAGTCTCCCATAATCACACAGTTCCCAGTAGTATTAACTTCCTTAAAGGCCTTAAAGAAGTCCCTATCCATGTCTAAATCAGATCCCGGCGGTCTGTCACACACTCCCAAGCTCCATTCCAGGAGAAACTTAAGTAGCTTTTTTCCCTAACATGATTTTTACCCAGATTGATTCTGTCTTGTTAATTCCATCACTTTGAATTTCCCTCTTCATTGACATACAATGCCACTCCCCCACCTTTGCCTTTATATCTGTCTTTCCTAAACAGCACATAACCTTCAATACCGGAACACCAGTCATGACTACTATTCCACCATGTTTAAGTTATCCCTATAATATCTGGTCTCACTTCCTCTACTAGTAGCTCCAGTTCCTCCATTTTGTTACCCAGGCTTCTCGCATTAGTATATAAACATTTTAGTTTATGCTGCTTGGCCTCACTCACGTTCCCTGCCTGTTTCGGCACAGTCGTTCCACAGACAATATCACTCACTAGACTGGCATGTACACTACTCCTTCTCGTAACCCTCATTCTGCTCCCTATTTCTGTGTCCTTTCTTATTTCATTTTCCTCCTTCTCAACACTAATATCAGGCGCGGAGATTATTCGGGCATGTCACAACTAACTCCCCTGACTCCCTAGTTTAAAGCTCTTGTGATCAGTTGTGCTAATCTCCTTCCCAGAAGTCTGTTTCCCTCCCTACTCAGGTGTAGTCCATCCCAAGAGAACAGTCTTCTGTCCATGAAAGCCTTCTGGTGACCATACATGCCAAAGCCCTCCTTATAGCACCACTGCCTGAGCCCCATCTGTTATCATCAGGGTCTTCTCACACCTTTGTTGTCCTCCTCTAGGGGCAGGCAGAATCCTACTAAAGATCACCTGAGCTTCTATTTCCTTGAGAGTCCTCCCCAGCCTGGCACAGTCTCCTTTGATACATTCCAGTGAGAATCTACCTACATCATTTGTACCCACATGAAGGACAATCCGAGGATTCTTTCCAGCTCCCGTTAAGATCATCTTCAGCCTCAGATCGACGTCATGTATCTTCGCATTCGGAAAGCAGCATACCCTTCTGTTCTTGGGATCATCTCTTGTTATATGCCTGTCTGTCCTTCTCAACAGGGAGTCTCCAATCACATACACTTGCCTTTTCCTGGCATCAGTGCTATTCACTAGCCTATCCCCACTTCGGTCCGGTCGCAAGCCCTCAGTCCTCCTGTTTTTCCCTGCAATCGTTTGCATCCGCTCCCAAGTCCTTCTAGGGCTCTTACTGGGAGGAATCTCCATTGGTTCATCCCCTCTTTGGATAGGACTAGCTACTCTTCTCTTTTTCCTTGCGCTCCCAACATCAGTCACTACATGCTCTGCTCCTTCATTTCCTAACCCAGCAAACCTGTTTCTGAGCTCTATTTCTCCTTTGCTAGCCTGTCTTTTCCTCTTCCGCCTTCTCACAGCCACATGCTTCCACCAGCCACTTTCATCTCCCGGTATTCTGCCCTCACAGTCTGATGGTCCTGCTTCCATCTGCATATCTGGCGTATCTTTTAAAACCTCCTCACCTGTCTGCTTCATCAGTTGTTCAAAATCCCTTCTAAGCTCACTGAGAATTTCCACCTGCAACTCTAACCCTTGAATTTTCTTCTCCATCAACCCTATGAGGTGGCACCTCATGCACGTATAGGTCGTTGGAGGCAATTCCTCCAACATCAAGTACCTCCCACAGCTTCCACATCCTGTCATCTGTGCTGTTGCTTCCCCAGCTTGAGTGTCTACTATGGTTGCCTCTGTATCTGCCATAACGCTTCTCCTATTCCCAGTCTTCACAAAATAAACCCCAACACCGAAAGAAAAGCAATACAAGAAATCCACCCACCAGCAAAACATCCCCTCCAGACTCCCACTCAAACTCCCCTATTGACTGCCCCTGTGTGCCACTGCGGCTGTGTGCCGCTGCCTGCTGAAGTGGCTGCCTTTATAGCTCCCTCAGCAGGGAAGCCCCACCCCTAACTGGGGTCAGCTGATCTCTCTCCACCACTTAGTCCCTGCAAACTGAACAAAAGGAGAAAAAAAAAGGAAGGACAGAAAGGAAAAAAGAAAAACAAACAAAAATACAAACAACAAGAACTACAACTCCCCCAGCACTCCTCCACAACCCTAAAGGCTCACTCAAACCCTAAAGCCTCACTCAAACTCCTCTGTTCACAGCCCCTTCTGCCCCGGACCGTTTGGCTCCCTTCTGGTCGGGACTGCTCAGGTCCTGGGCAGAAGGGAGCTCTTCTAGCTGTAACTGAGTGGTCCTGGAGAGAAGGAAGCCAGAGATTCCCCTCTGACTGGGACCCCCATGGGTCCTGGCAAAAAGGGAGCCGCCGCTTCCTTCTTGCTGGGACCCATGGGGGTCCGGCTAGAAGGAAGCGCGGGCTCCATTCTGCTGGGGCCCCGGGGGTCCAGGCTAGAACGGAGCCCTGCGGCTCCCTTCTGGATGGGACCACTCTCCAACTGCCGTGAAGCCCCCAGAGGGGGGCTTAAGTCGACTTAATTTACTAGTGTAGATGCACCCTGTCAGTGCAGTATTTGTGCATTTTCTTTGTAGATAGCTTGCTTCCAGCTGAAATATCAACAAAAACATCTACGTTCCCACATCTCTGCCACAACCAGTATCCCACTGAGATTAATCCCATGCTAACACTATTATTTAACCCTCTTTTAAGATTAGGTTTTACACATTTAAGATTATTTGTTTAACAAGAGCAGATTAACTCTCAGGGGAGGGGGAGGCTGAATGGTAAAAAGGAATGTGTGTCAGGCCATAGGCTGTCTGTCTGCTCAGATCTGAATGTCAAGCCACTTTTGAGTAAAGTGAGTGTTTTTCATCATTCACTGTAGCTGAAGAAGCTAATAAGTGCTTTATGTAATTTTTCTTTAGATAAAATTAACCTGCACAAAACCTGAGATCTGTTTTTTACCCCAGTCCTCTATTTCTATACAACTTTGCCCGTTCCATTCCACTAACCAGCTAAAGATGAATACTATCCTAATGGGCATGGACATAGCAAATCATCATACTGTGAATTTCACTTGTCAGTTTTTTTTCAGGGTCAAATGATAAGTCCTGGTCCTAACATAGAAAGTCCCAAATGATTTGAGGGTCAGCTATTTCAGGTACCACCTCGTCTTCTTTCAGTGCAGTTGTGTTGAGCAGTCATGCAGCTAGAGAGAACAAGGTATAGTGTATTGGGTGCTGAAACACAAACAGAGAATGCTGAAACAGAGAATTCTCAGCAGCTTATCCTCAGTTATAAAACTCCAGGCCAAAGAAAAATAGAATAAGTTTTATTCTAAGTGTTTTAGATTTTCAACTTCTGAGACATCTTTTCATCTTCAAAGCCGAATTACATTAATAGCAGCAATCGCCACCCTCCCCCCCACTAAATCTTGGATAATGGGGAGAAAAGCACACTGAATTAATTTGTTATGCTTTCTTCATACTTTGTTTGACTAGCATCCATTTCATTCACTACCCAAAGTTCCCATTAAATTCAATAGTTCAGAATCAGGGCCCTTAGGGATATTTAAGACAGATTTTTTAAAAAAATCCATAAATCAGCATGTAATGGGGCCCATAGGTTACTCCTATTCCAATGATAAAAGATTCCTTCCCATTTGAAATATCTCTTCTTCAGAATCAAATGGGCAAGGTCAATTCCAAAATGAAGTAGTGGTCCCATCTGAGTTTCATGTCAAATATTGTTGAGTGACATCTAGCCTTTCATATACAATGCACTGATGAAATTGCACTTCAAGGACAACACGGGTGTTTTCCATAGAGTTCACTGGGCCCAGCTAAATTATCTCACATCTACTTCTCTTATCTCAGAAAACTCCCTGAGGGAAACTACAGTCAGAGTACAAATTAATCCATTGATGACCCTTTCAGCTATACATAAAATTCCATTTTTATTGGGATTTTTCTGTTGAAAATAGATCTATATTGATCCAGTTCTTCTCCCTTATATATAAAAGTTGGATCCATAGCTAATCTCAGACTGTATTCTTCCTCATTTTGTTGTCTTATTACCTTGTTCTTATATTTCACCTGGTAGATAATTAATATTGCTCCCTCTGTGTCTTCCACATATATAATGATTTTATCATCCCTAGACAAATTACACAGGGCTGTCCATTCTCTCCTTGATAAATTAAAAATACTTTGTGCTTCTTCATCTCTTTTAATACTCTGAGATCTATAGCCATCTGTTCCTCTGCCGTGGCAATTAAAAATGGACAATTTATTTAGTAAATCACTATTCAAATTGTTCCTAAACATACTGATTATTTTACAAATCCATATGTTAAATTCACTAGTTGAAATTGTTCAATGAATGTGAGGCAAATAAATGTAATCTGTGTATAACTTTTATATTGTCTGCTCTATTTCTTTTTCCTTTTGATATTTGAGCCTAGGTGTCTTGTCACTTGGATCCAGTTTTTGAATCCCTTGAAAAAAGGTTTCTCAACTGAATAGCCCCCACTGAAATCAAAACAGGAAGGGGGAATAGGCAGATCAAGCACAGTTGGTAAATTAATGTGCTTCTTATATGGACCACTAGCAGATTACTTAGTCATTGGAACGAGTAGAGACTACACAAGGATTTGTGACTACCGGGTGCTATAGCTATAGTTCAGTTCCTGCTTTAGGATAAAATGTAAAATATTATTTCTGTCCTTAACTGGAATGAGGGCTTGAAAAAATCCCCTGGGGCTTTCAGTCTCTCATTAGATGGTAATGAAAAATATATACAAGATTATAGAAATTTTAAATCTCTTTTTGTGCTGTATGAATCTGGGATATCATTGCTAGAAATGACAACTACTGTAAAATGTACTGGCTGAGTACAGAGTTAAATTAAATATTCTTTCCTCACCATGTAGTTGTATGTGTACATGGCCTAGCTAAGAAAGTTTTGATCATGTCATTTTAGTTATTGGGTAATTGCTTGTGAGCCATAACTCTAGTGAGGGGTGTTGAAAGCCCTGTCCTCATACACTGTTGCAAGCTACAAATTTGCCTTCTGCAGAACTCTCATATAGTTGTGTTAATTTTGATTGAATGAAGTAGCTCAAAGAGGCAAAGATGTTAACATGACCCTGTCACAGTATAACATTTAAACAGTTAAACAAGACTCAGGGTTTTGAATATCAAGACTTCTGCCTGCTCAGTATAACAAAAAATTAAAAATCCTTTTCTCTTTTATTAAAGATGCAGAGAAAGGAAAAACACATGAAACATTTGGAATGTTAAGTATTAAGCTTTTCATTTTAACAATAGTCCCTCCCTTTTCCTTTAGCTGTAGAGAGTTTTTAAAGGGGGGGAATGCTCATTTAAGAGACTCTTGGAGTATGTTCCATTTTTAAAGGTTGTATGATGGTGAAAGTGTAGAATAGTCACCATCTCATTATTTTGTGTACCAGAATAAATTTCTAATACACCAACTTTAGTCCATTGATCTTCTATTGTACACACCTATTGTTTACCATCTCAATACAGTCCTTCAGTTATATCAGTAGGTCATTTTGTTTGGATGCATTCTCTGTCTTTCTTATATTTTCTAATCACCACTTAGTATTCATGTGTTATTATGACTTTTTTTGAACCTTTACCCCACTTTCCCAAGTTCAGCTCACAAATGGGGTACATCTTTCATGCCCCCCATTATTAGAATATCAAATGTACATAGAAAGTGTATTTAGAAGGGGGTAAGCAGTAAAGCTCACAATTTTAATTCTAACTACTGCAAATATTTTTGGGGGGAGTAATAGCAACTATAACACACTGTAAAATAATTTAATTCAGAAGTTCACCAAAGGCAATTTATAGATTCTCTTAGCAATTAGTTTCATGGATGAACCAAGAGAACCTAAGAAACTGAAACATTAGCAATCCCGTTACTTAATGATATGTTCATTCCCCAAACCAAAATATCCATGCAAGATTATAAAGGCTACTTTAGTAATCCTAGCAACGATTCTTCAAAAAACCCAAAAACCTACAAGCAAAGGATAAGCTTTCTCATCAAGATTCTTGTTATTCCAAATTTCCTTATTCCCAGTTTGTTTTTCTATATAACAGGCATCTTTCTTTTTTAAAATATATGAAATTATCTGTCAGTTTATGAACGAAGGTTATTTAGTTAAGTCAACATCCAAAATAAAATAAAAAATATTTGCAAAGTAAACTGATATTGGTTTTATTGTGGAAAATGTGTATTTCTGCGCTAAAATGCACACTAAATATCATCGTATAGTCTTCCATTTACAATTACTCATGGAAGGAAGGAATGTGAAAAATAATATTGCAATCGAATCTATCAGAAATTAAGCCTCACATTACAAGACTGTTTTGAGCACATTAACTGCTTAAAAAAAATCAAGTTTTAATCAGTGTTCATCTTTATATAACCCTACCCCCCAGCAGGGCCTTACTTTACAGAATTTCTTTATTCTGCTGGTTGGAGCTTAACACCAGATGTAAATAGCTTTTATTGATTTGCTGGGATAGAGTTTTCTTTGGCTCCTTAGTGCTTTTTGAGCAGCAGGAATGCAGAAGCAGGTATGAGAAACTGGATTCATGCAGCTAGTCCTTATGAGCAATGCTTTCAGGAATCTTGCTAACTGGATAAAAGAGTTTTCCCCTCTGTCTCTCAATTCAGCTGCCACCATTCCAAAAACTACTCATTCTCATTTCTTTTTCTAAATAAATTTTTTACATTAATAAAATGAGTCAGTTGGAAACGTTTTTTCCACCAAACTGAAACTTTCTGTTGAAACATATATTGTTTTCGAGTGATGGTCCCTATGCATATTCCACATGTGGGTTCACACACACACTATGTGATTGAGTCCAAAAGTGTATCTTAGCAATGTCTGTCAATCTATATGTGAGTAGTTCATCTCCTCGTGCTTCTAGCCAAGGGGATAAGTGAGTGTGGATTGACATTCCTCCAGTTCCTTCTTACCACCAGATGGCCTGAGTTGGAACCCCTTGTTCCTTTGCGCTTTCAATCTGCTAAGAGTTAATCTTGTTTGTACATAGTTTGTAGACCATTTTATAGTTGTTTCCATAGTAGAGTTAGTATAAAATTTCTCTTCTCCTGTTCAGGACCATATCCTGGGCACTGCACCTAGGATCCCAGGCTTCAAAAACTGTCTCTCCTGCCCAAGCACCTTCTCTGTAAGCTCTGAGCACCAGCACTGCTTCTACAGCCGGGGTGAGGAACATGTTGTGGCAAGCTCTGCCATCTGTAAGTCCTTCCCACCCTGGACCAGGGAAGCCTGTGAGCGCCACCTCTGCAAGTACCATATGGAGTAGGCAATGTGGCCACATGCACACTCAGATCCCAGCTTGTGATACTCCCTATACAGCAGCCACCACTGGCAGTGAGTGCCCTTCTGAGCACCACATATGACTCAGAACCTGCAGTGCCAAGGACAAGTCCTGGCATGAGAGCAAAAAATATTCTCATGGGTACAAGAGCCAGTCTCCCCAGAAGACTGCTCACAAGTGCTGTGTTTCCTACCTGAGCTGGGCCAGGTCAGGTGTGATGTTGTGTGAATGTGACCAAACAGGTATCCAAGAAACTGTGGATGAAGGGTAAGTCCAAACAGGATCCAGTAATACTAATAAGGGATGGACACATTAACATCATCCTATAACAAAAACCACCAAAACACAAATGTTTGAAAAATAAATTGATATTGAATATGAAATGACAGCAATACATACCTACATGCCTCCAGCTTCTACCCTTGACACATTACACAATCCATCATCTACAGCCAAGCTTTAAGATACAACCAGATGTGCTCCAATCCCTCAGACAGAGACAAACACCTACAGGATCTCTACCAAACATCCCTAAAACTACAGTACCCACCTGGGGAAATGAAAAAATATATTGACAGAGCCAGATGGGTACCCAGGAATCACCTATTACAGGACAATCTCAACAAAGAAAACAACAGAATACCACTGGCCATCACCTGTAGCCCCAGCTAAAATCCCTCCAACACATCATCAAAGATCTACAACCCATCCTGGAAGATGATCCCACACTCTCTCAAGCCTTGCGAGGCAGGCCAATCCTTGCTTACAGGCAGCCCCCCAACCTGAAGCAAACCCTCACCAGCAACCAAACACCATATAGTAAGAACACTAACCCAGGAACCTATCCCTGCCAACTCTGCCCACACATCAACTACAGTGATACCATCACAGGTCCCAACCACATCAGCCACACCATCAAAAGTTCATTCACCTGCACATCTACTAATGTGATATGTGCCCTCATGTGCCAACAATGCCCCTCTGACATGTAAATTGGCCAAACCTGACTGTCCTTATGCAAAAAGAATAAATGGACACAAATTGGACATAAAAAATGGTGACATCCATTAATCAGTAGGAGAAGATTTCAATCTTCCTGGGCACTCAGTAGCAGATGTGAAAGTTGCCGTATTTCAACAAAAAAACCTTCAAAAATAGACTTCATCTTGAAACTTCAGAGCTGGAACTGATTTGTAAACTTGACACAGTCAGACCAGGTCTGAATAGGGACTTGGAATGATTAGCACATTACAAAAAGTGATTGTTCCTGTTCACACATTCTCACCTTCTAATCAACTGCTGTGTATGGGCCTCATCTACCCTAACTGAATTGACTTGCCCTCCTTCATCCTGGCATATATATATATGTCTGAAGTCACAGACATTTTAACCTGACTACTATCAGGCCATGTACACACGATCACTTTATCGCGCATTAACAGTCATTACCACGCAATAACAACAACAGCGTACACACGTGCAATAGGGCCCTTGCGCGTCAACAGCCCAGTTGTAGCGCAATACAAAAACCACCTCGACGAGGGTGGTAACAGTTAACGCAGAACAGCTGTTGCGCCTTTCGACTCATGTGTATGCTTACCACGCAATGATTGGATTCTGGAAGTGTCCCAGCATTCCAAAGTTGTCCTCTCTGGTCTTCCCCCACCCGCTCTGTGGCTGTGATGAAACAGTCCTCGCCCTGTTTCGATTCCCAGGATTTTTGAATTTCTCCTCTGTTTCACTTCCTGTTCTCTTCCTCGTGGAGTGGAGTGCAGCTCCGATCTTCACTAGCAATGGTGGCCCATCGTGGAAGATGCGCACCCATTTGGAGCATGGCAGAGGTGCTCGACCTGATCAACATCTGTGGAGAGTCTGGTGTGCAGGCGCAGCTACGCGGCAGCAGGCGAAATTTCAATACATATGGCATAATTTCTCGGGCCATGTCAGAGAGAGGTTATGAGAGAGACACTGTGCAGTGCAGATCAAAGGTGAAGGAGCTAAGAATAACCTATCACCAAGCGAAGGAGGCAAACCGCCGTTCGGGATCAGCGCCTGCTACATGCAGGTACTACAAGGAGATCGAAGCCATCGTCAGTGGGGACGCCACAACCACTGCAAAGAGTCCTGTGGACACATCGGGCCCCCCTCATCCACTGAATGCCAGAGCAGAGCAGGATGAGGACGTGATCGATGAGGAGGAGGAGGAGATGGAAGATGACCTGGAGGAAAGCGCAACAGGGTGTAGCCAGGGGCTCTTCTGCACCCCCGCTGAGACGTCCACCCAAGACATGAATTGCAGCGTGTCCTCTGAGGCGGCAGAGGGGGGTTCAGGTAAGTTTCTCTTCCGTGCAGCTATGGCTTCTGCTAAAAATTCATTGTCCGGGGCGGCGGTGCTTGCTGTCTCGGTCCCCGCTGTGCACGCTCTGTACTATGCATTCATTAGAAGTGCATCAACACAAGCAGTGATTGTCAAAAAATCATCTGTATTTAGGTCACTAAAGGTTTCCTCGATGTATCGCCAGAGCCTCCCACTCAGGTTAGATGGGATAGCGTATGTGTCTACGCTCCCGTATAAGGATACTCGGCCACGCCAGCTGCAAAGCACTGCACTGGGAACCATGGCAGCACACAAGGCAGCAGCATACGGTCCCAGCTGGCATCCGGTGGCATGTAGGATATGTATTCTAGCTGGCAGGGGCACTCTGAGGAGAGAGATATCGGGTTCCATCTGTGTGCCCTGTGCAGAATGTTAGGCCCCAGTAAGGTTTCTATTAGGACATACCTTGTCCGCTTCAGCAAAGCACAGGATGTTGACTGCCCTGTATCTTCCAGTGGAATGTGCTACTGGAAGGTTACATTGGTTATCTAGGCTATGTGTGAACAATAGCTTTATTATTTTTTTTTATTAGATTCAACCTTCACAAGGCCGGTGTCTACCCCAGCTGACCACATGAGAAACATTCAGCGGTGTGCTCGAAGAAACAGGGAGGATATGTTTCAGTAGCTGATGAAAACAACAGAGGCATCCATGAGGGAGAATCGAGCCTGGAGAGAGGAATCCCAACAGAGGAGGCAGAAACACAGGGACGAACTGATAAGCGTCATGAAGGAGCAAACAGAACTGCACAAAAGCATGATTGCTTTGCAGACCTAGGTGATTAATGTACGGGCTCCACTCCAGACAGTTCAGCCGTGTCTGCTTCCCACACCCCGTAGTCCTTCAAAGCATTTCTTTGAAGGCCACCCATCCCCCTGGTATACTGCAACATCCAGTCCCTCACAGAGCTACTTTTTAGAGACCCGCAGCTACACCCACCTGTAACCCCTCCAAACCCCCCAACTACCCCCCCTTTTATCTTTTAATAAAAACAGTAACAAAAAATTTGAAGAGTGGCTTCATTTGTACACAGTGAAAATCTCATAAGGTGCACTTGATGCGTCCTTGAAGTGAACTACGGGAGGGCACCATTGAAATGCTCCCTGAGTGCCTCCCTTATGCGAGCAGCTCCTCATTGGGCTCCCCTAATACTCCTAGTGGCTGGCTGTTCATATGCTTCCTCGAGGAGCTGTGCCTCCATAGTCCACCCCGGGGAAACTTTTCTCCCCTATTCTCACAAATGTTATGAAGGACACAGCACGCCGCAATTACAGCAGGGATGTTCTCCTCATCCAAGTCCAGCCTCCCATACAAACAGCGCCAGCACCCTTTAAAGCGGCCGAAGGCACACTCCACAGTCATGCTGCAGCTGCTCAATCGGTAATTGAACCGTTCCTTGCTGCGATCCAGGTTCCCAGTGTACGGCTTCATGAGCCATGGCATCAGTGGGTATGCTGGGTCTCCAAGGATGAATATGGGCATCTCCACATCCCCCACAGTAATTTTTTGATCTGGGAAGAAGGTACCCTCTTGCAGCTTCCGGTACAGTCCAGAGTTTCTGAAAATGCGGGCATCATGCACCTTTCCCGACCACCCAGCATTGATGTCCGTAAAACGCCCCTTGTGATGCACGAGTGCTTGTAGCACCATGGAGAAGTAGCCCTTCCTGTTTATGTACTCAGTCGCGAGATGGTCTGGAGCCAAAATCGGGATATGTGTGCCATCTATGGCTCCCCCGCAGTTAGGGATTCTCATGGCAGCAAAGCCGTCCACAATCTCACGAACATTGCCCAACGTCACCGTCCTCCATAGCAGAACGCGATTGATGGCTCGGCACACTTGTGAGAGGGCTAATCCGACGGTGGACCTCCCGACTCCAAACTGGTTTGCAACCGACCGGTAGCAGTCAGGAGTCGCCATCTTCCAGACAGGAATCACAACACGCTTCTCCACAGTTAGGGCTGACCTCATGTTGGTGTCTTTCTGTCGTAGGGCAGGGGCCAACTCTGAACACAGTTCCAGAAAGGTTGCTTTCCGCATTCGAAAGTTCTGTACCCACTGCTCGTCATCCCACATCTGCATAACAATGCGATCCCACCACTCGGTGCTCGTCTCTCGCGACCAGACACGGAGTTGCACCGCATGCAGATGATCGGTGAAGGAGCTGAGCAATGCGGTGCTGTTGCTCTGCAGGGCATCGATCAGCCCCTGCTCCTCGGTGTCCTCGTCTGATTCGGAGCTCATTGCGTACTGAGCAACCATCCGAGATGTATTTAGAATGCTGAAAGCGACAGTGGAGATTAGAGCAGGATCCATGCTGTTGCAGTTGTGATTGCTCGCAAGTAGTGTGTCACTGCACTGTTGAAAATAGGCGTGAGTTGCTATTGGCAACAAGGAAGACGCAAGGGGAACACAGTGCACCATGGGAAAATGAGAGTTTACCCATGGCGCTTTGCGTTCCTTTCCTTCATCCCAGGATTCCAAGCGCCGATTGAGGGAAAATTGAACTGTGGGATAGTGCCCAGAATTCATTGCGCTACACTGCGATATTGCAAAGAATTCTGTTGCATCGCAAGGAACAACGTGTGTACGCGCTCTCCCGCAATAAAGGTCACGTGTTTTTATAGAGCGATTGCCATGTTGCGCTTTAATCTGATCGTGTGTACATAGCCCCAGAGTCAAATAGAGCTGCCACAACAATGACAGAAGTCTCAGATACCTCACTTCCCTCTGCCACAACCACCTCCTTGACCCTCTCCCAGGCATCAATCAAAGGACAATTTTGATACACCTGTTGAGACACACAAACCCCTCTCGATGCCACCAGCAGTACCTATGTCATCTTTAGAGGTCATCTTACCTTATTTGCCTACAATTGAGGCAAGATCACTGTGCGTAGTTGGGTACTGGAGATACCATGGATACTCTGTAGAGTTCCTTTCTCTCCCACCTGCCCCTCATACCCAGGGAACTCTCCCATCACCTGATCCTCCATCAAGAAGCAGATGCTCTGCTCCTCAAGGGGGCAATGAGCCCTTTCCACCTCAATACAGGAGAAATCCTTCTATCCACCATATTTCTTCATCCCAAAAAAGGGCTAGATCTTCAGTTACTGAATACATTCATCAGGAAACCCAAATTCTCCTTGGTGATGCTGGCATTGATTATCCCCTCCCTACACAAGAAAGCCTTACTCATGGCACTGCTTACTAAAGACACTTATTTCCATTTGGACACCTATTGCACCACATGTTCATCAGTCTCTGGATGAGGCACCACCATTTTGAGTCCTACTATATGGAATAGCAATGGCACCAAAATTGTTCAGAAAAGTATTTGCAGCGATGTTGATCCAGATGTGATACCTTGGTATTGGTATTGTCCTACCTCAACGACTGGCTTCTGGGGATGCTATTTCAATGGGAGATGCTTTCCACAATCTACAATTTTCACATCTTGCTAGCATCCCTGGGTATCTGTCAACAAGGACAAGGCAATGTTGACACCAATATAGACAAACTTTATTGGGATGCAGATGGACTTTCTCATGGCACAGTCTTTCTTCCCAATGAACAACTTTGCAGTGACAGCCATCCTCATCATGTGCCTGGATCACAGACTACACACCATGGTCCACTAATGGCTCTTCCTCCTAGGGTATACAGTAATGGCTCTTCCTCCTAGGGTAGATGTCCTGCCTCACATGGTAGTCTCATCCCTTCAAAATCATGATCAGCACTCCCTTCACTCTCTGTATACCACAGGTTACCATCACGCTTCGAGACGGGATGGGACAGGGGCAATTTAGGCAATCATACAGCCAGAGGATGTGGATGTCATGGGACACCAGACTGCACATAAATATACTAGGACTTCGGCAGTACACCTCATGTGCAAGAACTTTCTCCTATTCATATGGTCCCTTCATGTTCAGGTTCTGTCTGATATGATGGCAGTGATGTACATCAACAAGCAGGGTGGTGCCAGGACTCCCTCCTTCTGCTCCAGGTCAGTCAGGCTCTGGAACTGATGCAGCCAGAATCAGGTTATGCTTCAGGCCATGTACCTACCAGGCCCCAAAAATTCCCTGACTGACACCCTCAGAAGATGTTTCTACCTCAACCAAGAGTAGGAGCTCAACAATCTCTTCACATAGGCTATGTCTACACTGGGGAATTAAGGTTGATTTTAAAAAGTCGACTTTAAGTCGACCTTACTAAGTCGACTTAGAGAGTCTGCACTGGACTCTCTAAGTCGACTTGTTTGGTCCAGGGAGAGCCAGCCCTGCACGGGGATGGCTCTCACTGGACCAGTAAGCCCCTGAGCATTCCGGGGGGAGAAGTGAGCGAGGAGCTCCCTTCTGCCCTGGACCACTCAGCTCCCTTCTGCTCAGGACTTCTCAGGTCCCGGGCAGAAGGGAACCCTCCTAGCCTGGACCACTTGGGTCCTGGGGAAAACTCCTGGTCCGGTCCAGGAGGAAGAGCCGGAGACCCGCGCTCCAGCTGCTGGCTGCTGAGCAGCTGGAGCACGGGCTCGGACCCACACTCCAGTTGCTCAGCAGCGGGCAGCTGGAGCGGGGATCCCGGCAAGAGGGGACCGCGGGGCTTCCCTCTCGCCGGGAGCAGTCCCGGCAAGAAGGAAGCCCCATGCTTCCTTCTCCCCAGGACCCACGCTCCAGCTGCTGGGCAACTGGGGCGTGGGTCCCGGGGAAAAGGGAGCCCCACACTGGCGCTCCAGCTGATCAGGAAACCCCTGGGGTTTCTTAAAGGGCTGGAGCACCGGCAATTGCCAGCACTGCTGCGCTCCAGGTTCTTGGAAGTCCAAAGGCTTCCCAGATCCTAGGGCGCAGCCCTGGCTCGGAGGGACCATGGGGCTCCCTCCTAGCTGGACCGAGCAGTCCTGACTAAGGGAGCCCTGGACTGAGCGGTCATGGCCAGGAGGGAGCATGGGTCTCCCGCTCTCCCTCCTGGTCGGGACCGCAGGGTCTCAGCTAGGAGGGAGCTTGGGGCTCCCTTCTCCCTGAGACCCACGCTCCAGCTGCCCAGCACCTGGAGTGTGGGTCCCGGTGAGAAGGAAGCCCCGCAGTCCCGGCAAGAAGGAAGCCCCGCGGTCCCTTCTTGTTGGGACCTGAGTGGTCCCGGCGAGAAGGGAGCCCATCAGTCCCTTCTCCCCAGGATCCCTGCTCCAGCTGCCCGCTGCTGAGCAGCCTGGAGCATGGGTCCCAGCCCACGCTCCAGCTGCTCAGCAGTGGGCAGCTGGAGCGCGGATCTCCGGCTCTCCCTCCTTGTCGGGACCGCAGGGTCCAGGCTAGGAGGGAGCATGGGGAGTGTGACCGGGGCCTCCTGGGATACCTTCCTGAATGTGCAAAAATCAGGGCAAGCTGCAAAACCGGGAGCCAAACTCCCCAAACACTGATGGGTGGTACTTAAACCAGTCTCCCTATCAGTCACAACCAGGCCTCTGGTTCCCCACACCGGGTACCAAGAACTCTGCCCAAAATGGAAATGGCTCCCTTTATTGCACTCCAGCTCTTCTGGCTCCCACCTAGCCGCACGGTCCCTTAAAGATATAGGTTCTCCTGACCCCAAAGGGCCAGCCACAGCACACAGAACAATATAGGTTTGGATCTTACCCAAAATACCACACTGGTAGCCAATCCTTTAGCAACTACAACTAAAGGTTTAATATAAGAAGAAACGAAGCAAATATGAGATGTTAAAGGGTCAAAGCGAATCACATACATACAAATGATTTAGAGTTCATGAAAAGCAGTTTGCAGGCTTGTTCCTCTGGTAAACACCCAGCCTCAGGGTGGGCCTCAATCCTTTGTTCAGTCTCGGAGGAATAGTTCCAGAGATGGGTCTTAGCTGTAGACTGAGGACTTGAGAGCAAGATGCAGTTGGAGTTGCTGCCTTATATCATCTCTGGCCTTCTCCATGCTGTGTGCAGTTCTCTCCAATCAAACTGGAGTTGAGTCACATGTTTAAGTCCTAGTGGCTCAACAGGTTTTCTTCTTTATCCTGTTATCTGAGGAGCTTCCTTAGTAGGCCCTTAAGGAGACAATGGCTGGGCAGACATTCAGTCTGGGGCATTTTCCCAACCTTACACAAGTTAAAATATAACAATCACATTCCTAACTTCTAATATGAATACAAATCCTACACAAACTATATGATCATTCCCACAAATTATTACCTTTCTATTGACATCAAACATGGCATAGTTCCTATGGATTATAACAATTATAAAATATTAATACACAATAATATCATAAATGGTTCCTTAAATCCTGACAGCATCACAGGGAGCATGGGGCTTCCTTCTCCGCAAGGTCCGTGCTCCAGCTGCTGAGCAGCCGGAGTGTGGGTCCTGGGGAGAAGGAAGCGAGCCCCACGGTCCCTTCTTGCCGGGACCTGAGTGGTCCTGGCGAGAAGGGACCCATGCCCTAAGTTGACTAAGTCGAATTAGGGCTAGCCCACGGCTACACTGGCTTAAGTCGACTTAAATAGTCGACTTAAGCTTCAAAGTCGACAATATACCAGGTGTTATAAAGCCGACTTTGGTTTTCCTTAAGTCAACTTAAGCAGCTGCTTAAGTCGACTTAAGGAAACTGTAGTGTAGACATGGGGTAAATTAAGTCGACTTAAGCAAGCTTAAGTCGACTTAATTTTCAAGTGTAGGCACACCCATAGTGAGGCACTCCCCCAGTGGAACCCTTTGCCATGCACAGGAATTGAAGGCTCACCCTATATTGCTTTAGAGGAGCTCTAGGACAGAGCTGTCAAGGAGACACTCTCCTCCTTCCTGTCCCTGACAGATGTTCCCCTGTGCCAGTTTTCTGTCTACCTTGTTTGTGTGGCCACCCCTCCTAGGCTGCTCATGGGAATGGCTTTCTTACAGCTTCTTTTGTGCCATGGCCCTGCCTAAGGAGGAGGCCCCTTAACTATTGTTTCAGCCCTGGCTCGGCGTAGGGTGGACAATGCCCAGGAGTGCAAGACCAGAGTGGCTTGTTTTTCACAAAGGGCATGAGTCACACACCAACACCTGTGACTATGAGTCACATACCTGCAGCCCAAGACTCTGCCCGGACTTGTCCTACAGTTTTCCCTGCCCTCTCTCCGCCCCTGTAATTCAGGGAGCCTATCAGAGTTACTGGCGGGAAGCTGCCTGAGTTTGCCTTTAAAAACCAGACATTTTGGGGCCAGCCCCCAGAATAGGTTCCTGCACTGCCTCCTGGCCTTTCTCTGCTCCCGGCTATGTAATTGAGCGTACTCCCATTTTAAAACCCCCCTCCCACGAACAACGAATCGCCTGAACCACGAACTACGAGAACCGAGTCCTCTCTGCACTCATCTATGCTGCTGCTGCCTCAGTTTCTGTCCCTGCTGCTCTCCTGGGGATTGGTAAGATTCCCCCCTCTCAAACTCTCTCTAAATTTACCTCGGGGTCTGTAACAGAGACCCCCTCCTGCTCTGCGGTTCCTTTCCAGCGTGGCAGCATAAGCCGTGCCACTGCTGAGCTGTTTGCCTCTGGGGACCTTGCCCGGAGCTCCCTGCTCCCAGCTGTTTCAGTCTCACACTGTGCTTAGTTTTGTTAGTATGTTATCTTAATTGCGTTAAGTTTTCTTATACTGGTTACCTTAGCTTTGTTAGTAAGTTGTTACTAAGTTTAAGTTTAAGTTTATTATACTGGTTGCCCTAGCTGTGTTAAGTTTCATTGTAAGTGTTATTAAACTTCACCGTTGCAAGTCAGCTGCTGCTGCTTAGCAAGTCCGCTGCTGTTATATTGTTGCTAATTAGTGTGCTAAGTTTTAACATTGTAGGTTTTACCTTTAATATGCTGATAGTTTTTTTTCTTCCTAAGTTTTATCTTTGTTAAATTGTTTTATTATTGTACCCTGTAATAGCTTTGTTAAGATTCTCTCCATTGCCCCTCTGCCACCCCCGAATCTGCTCTCTGCTCCATTGCCCCTCTGCCGTCCCTCTACAGCCCCTCTGCTGCCTCCCCTAACCCACTCTCTGCTCCATTGCCCCTCTGCCGCCCCCGA
>ML685797.1:15650291-15671581 GCA_007922175.1 Pelusios castaneus
CCTCCCCTAACCCACTCTCTGCTCCATTGCCCCTCTGCCGCCCCCGAATCCGCTCTCTGCTCCATTGCCCCTCTGCCGTCCCTCTGCAGCCCCTCTGCCGTTTTCCCCGGCTCCTCGAACCTGGTCTCTGCTAGCCACCACTCTCCGTTGCGGCCCCCTCCCCCCGAAACCCCTGTCTGGTCTTCCCCTCAACCCCCCTCCCAGATCCACCCTAGACCTCCCCTATACCTCCATTCCCTTGCCCAGTTTCCCCACGCACTCCCTCCACGTGTTACCCTGACCCCACCTTCTAAGTGTGCTCTCCCTCCACATGTTGCCCTGTCCCCACCGTCTAAGTGTGCTTACCTGGTCTGTTCCCCTGTTCACCTCTGCTTCAAGCACGCTCCAGCCCATCTTCAGTGCCTCCAGGCCTGGCCTGCAGACTGACTACTCCAGGTCTCCCCCTGCAGGGCTTCAAGACTTACTGTAGCCTCTGCTACTGCAGCCTCTGTTGCTGTGCTTTCTTTCCTTATCCCTCTGCTACTGCCGGCCCATACTCCCTGGCCACTTCCCCTAACCTTACTTTCCAGGTCTCCCCCTGCAGGTCTTCAAGGCTTACTGCAGCCTCTGCTACTGCAACCTCTGCTGCTGTGTTTTCTTTCCTTAACTCTCTGCTACTGCCTGCCCATACTCCCTGGCCATTTCCCTTAACCTCACTCTCTCATTGATACAGTTGCCTTGTATGTTTATGCTTGTAAAAAACCCCATTGGTTTATATTAATTTACATTAGTTTATATTAATTTACATTGGTTTATATTAAGCTACATTGGCATATTAATTTACACTGGTTTACATCGATTCCACAACTGTGACACTATACTGTTCAATAGAGATGCCCATCTCCCAGTACCCCCTATATACCTCACTGCCCCATTCCATTTACCCTTGTTCACCCCCAATAAAAACACTTATTAATTCAAACCTCGCTAGTGTGTGTGTGTGTGTGGCAGCTGCTCCCCAAGATCCTCTACCTGCTGGCAGGGTCACTTCCCTGAAGGATAACCTACACTATGCCTTCCCCCATCTCTCCCCCGCCCTCCAATTTCCCTGCTTTCACAAGAGCTGTGAAAGATTCACTGGCACAGGTTCACAGACCTCTTAAAATGCTCCCACTAGCCACCATTCTGCCTCCACAAACTCCCAGATCTTCGCACACAAGATCAATGGAAATCCTAAAAATCCCAATTTGGGCCCTATTCACTTCACAGTCTGGTATTTGGATGAACATCAAGTAATGACCATGCATGCTCTGCTATAGTTTGGGAAATCCTCACTCAAAGCAGAAGGGAATCCACCAGAGCTTGCTACCAAGCTAAATGGAAGATGCTTCTGTGACATGCTGCCCGCCCCACCCCCATCCCCAGCACACCCGGTAGTAATCTGTGTATCTTTCTTGTTCATCCTTACAATGTAACTATGGGTTGTCTAATGCAAAGTATGTCATGTTACGTGTTTTTTGAATGCTCATGGCATGATCTACATTACTGTTATGGTAGGTTGTGTCATCATACATGTGTACGGATATGAAGCATGGTCCCAAAAAGTATTCCACATGGCTCAAGTGGGGGCAGACAATCAAAGCTCCATTCACATACCCAGGGAAATTTATTTATATAGAGTTTATATTTATTTATATAGAAACAATGCAAACTAAGTGCATTGGATTGAGGGCAAAAAGTCACCTAGCTGCAAGAAGTAAGTGGGGTTGAAAGGAGAAAAAAACACACTTTGAACTGGTTACGGCTGTTGCCATGGATTCCATCTTCTAAGCAGTACTAAGAATTGAGCCCAGCCCAGGGGAGAGAGGTCAGATACTGGCTAAAGAGCATCACAGCCAAACTTAAACGATGAACTGAACATGACTGAAACAGTGATTTTAGTTTAGAATGCAAATTATCTTTTACTTGATTGTGATTGTCTCTTTGACTGATTAATTGTGTGATTTTATACTGATTTGCCATATACTCACTTAAAATCATGTTTTAATCAATAAACTTAAGTTTGTTTTATCTCAAGTAGTGAGATGTTAAATTAGTAAGTGTGAAAGCCTTACTGGGAGCAAAAGCTGGTGCATATTGATTTCTTTGTTACATTGATGGACCAGTGTAAATGAGCTTGCGAGGCCCAGTGGGCATGCACTGAACCTTGCAAGACAGAAGCTCCTGGAGTTGCATCTGCTGCTGCTCACTGGGGGACCAGTCCGTGATCAGCTGGAGAGAGCTCACTTCCACTGCTTAAGAGACTGATTACACACTGGAGGCTGGGCATGAGTTGACCCAGGAGTGAAAGCTCACATAGCAAAGCGATGTAAATCAGGGCCCTGTAGTGGAGATTTGGGGGGCACAGTGGCACTTCAGTCCAGATTTCAGGAGGGGGATATCACAGCTCCCTAGAGTGAAATCATCACCACCCACTCACTGAGCACAAGGTCTATTTCCATGATGGCAGACATCTAGCTTTATTCATTTGCTTCTAACAGGTTCTAGAAGATGATGATCGACAAGTACTCCTCATCCCCAAAGGTACTCATATGCAGAGTCTTACAGGGCTTAGTGCTAATTTATTATTATTATTATTATTATTATTATTATTATTATTATTATTATTACTATTACTATTATTTATTTATTTTATTAAGTATCTGTAGAATATCTTGACACCTCAGGGACTACAATGTCCCCTCTACCCCGTTTACAATTAAGCCCAAACATTCAACACTGAAAGCAATCCCATTATAATTAGATCTATAGGAACATGGCTAAAAGGCAACTTAGCCAAGGTAAAATTATTAAGATAGAGATGCAAAACAAACAAAGGGTGTGTCTACACTTACAATTAAGTCGACTTAAGCTTGCTTAAATCAACTTAATTTAATCTGTGTTCACACTACATTTACCTTAAGTCGACTTAAGGAAAATTAAAGTTGACTTTACTAAACCTAATTTTAAGTCGACCTTTCTGGCTAAGTTGACTTAGCCAGTGTGGACGCAGAGTAGCCCTAAGTCGACTTTAGGTCGACTTAGGGGACTTCAGGGCTTCCCCACTGCCCTCCACAGCCTGGTGTGCCCCTCCCCCCACAGGGCAGGACAAAGCCCTGCCCACCCTGCTCCTATGCCCTGCCAGGGTCCCTGTCCCCCTCGGCCCCCATTGTACCAAGGTACAATGGGGCAAAGCCTGAGCCCCCTGGCACTTGGCAAGGGGTGCCCCCCCGCCACCGTGGACCTGTCCCAGGTCCACCTAGCCCCTATAACTCTACCTAGGCATCTAGTGTGGATGCTCTAGGTCGATTTGGCAGGGTCCCCTCTGTCAACTTAATTTTTGAGTGGGGACATGCTAAGTCAACATAACAAAGTCAACTTAAAGACGACTTTGTTAAGTTGACTTAGCTAAGTTGACTTAAATTAACAAGTATAGACATAGCCAAAGAGTTTTGTGGCACTTTTAAAGACTAACATGAGCTTTCATGGCAGAAAATCCCACTTCATCAGATGCTTGAAGGTGGAGAATTTACTGAATGGGAGCTCCATCTTCAGGCATCTGATGAAATGGGATTTTCTCACACGAAAGCTCATGAGATAAACAAATTTGTTAGTCTTTAAAAGTGCCACAAGTCTCCTTGTTTGTTCTGCTGAACTAGACTGACACAGCTACCCCGTTAGAACTAAGATAGAGATGGTGGCTGGTAGGAAAAGGAAAGTACTTTGAGGAAGCAACAGATACTATGGCTACACGGGAGTGTCTGTCTTCTATTGATCAAGGTGGTGCATAATCTTTGGGACATTAATCCTAAATATCCACAAAAACACCAGCAACACCTTTCAATTAGCTAAATTACTTTTTTTTTCTTTTTGACTATGGCTTTAGCCACAGACTTCTATTCTTTATTCACCTTCAGGTTTGACTACTCCACTTTGATTATAAGCAGAAGTCACACAAGCTGATAATGGTCCATCATGCAGTGGCCTTCCTCCTAAGTGGAAGAGAAAGAAGACAGAACATTAGACCATTACTTTGCACCCTTAACTGGTTCTCAGTTCTATACTGGATTCTTTTCAAGGTGTTGGTCTTTATCTTTAAAAGATTTAGGTGTAAGGAATGACCCCTACCTTCATGAGCAATGAAATTATTACAGTGACTTCAACTAACAGTCAACCTATGGCCCAGAGAGTTTTACCTTGTAACAAGTTCTTAATGATTTTCCCTACTACCAATGTCCTGGATAAGACTGAGTCTTGCAACTTTCAAGTCATGATGCAAGACCAATCTCCTTACACAGTCTTTCCCAAGTAATAGAGCTATAAATACCATATGTTTCAAGCTCCTAGAAAAATTGCCAGCATTATTCTGTTCAGTATAGACTATAAACTCAGTAAGGTGCTAAGAGTTTAATTTTATGGAAAAGATGTATTATAACATTATAATAATGCTCAAAATGTATTATAACTTTATAATAATGCTCATCCTGCTGCTCACTCTGGAGATGGATGGATACAAAAATGTCTATTATCCATTTTGTGAACATACAGTATACAAATCCTTTATGATTTTCTATAAGATAGTAATATGCTTTAGGTGTCACTGACACTTGCTTTATTGCTAAACATAGTACCTGGAAATGGGAGGTAAATATAGTTAATGCTACATTTTACCCTCTTTGAAGATGGACATTTTTCAAAATGCCTTTAGGGAACTGATTCCCCCCCCCCCCCCATAGAAGAGCCCAGAAAATCCATTGACTCCAGTAATGTTTTCCCTGGAGGCAATTTGTAGGTGAATAAACCCTCTGAGATATAACTGATCTTCTAAAATTAGACAGCTTTTTAAATTACAGCTGCATTTTTGTCATTTTTCTTTTAGTTCTCTTCAATATTCAGTGTGCTGCATTAATTTAGTATTTGTTCCTGATTCCAATCCATGTATACAACATCCTTTACCACCTCTATATCAGCTCTCATTACTAATTTTTACTTAGTTTTGTTATTTTAGATTTTGTCTCCTGATTTTCTGTTGCTGTTTATGTTGTTGATAAAATTCATAGAGCTTAATTCTAGTGTTCTTTCTGGACTGCGTACAGCACAGGAAACACTGTACATATGGTTAGAAGAAAGTTTTCTAGGTCAGCCAGGTCAGTCCCTTGCAACCGCTGGCCATCCAGTCATATAATCCCATTCATAATCTTATTGTTACAAAGTGAACAGGACTCTTTAAGAGGGAACTGCTCTATTCTTCTCTACTCCCAACCCCATACTTCATTGACAGCCTTGATAGGGCCTGTTAGAAGACAAGTGTTCATTTTAAAGAGGGAGGAGTAATATAAAAGAGGAAGCTTCGTTCAGAGGCTTGCTCTTTCAACTGCTAGAAACCTTCTTCTAATTTCCAAGAAATGTATTCTTGGCCAGTTTATACCCATTCGTTTTTGTACCAACACTGTACTTTAGCTTTAATAGCTCTTCCCCTTCCCTCCCCTCCACCCCCCATTAGAGCTGGATAAATAGCAGATTTTTCTGATCACTGGCAATTCCAAAATATAATAAATTCTTCAGTCAAAGCAAAATACATTTTTTAATCTTTTTTCAGCAAATTAAAAAATTTAAAAGAAAATTTAGAATCTAAAGTAATTGAAGCATTTCAGCAATGTCAAGACATTTCATCCTGAAATTTGTTGGCAGTGACTCTTCCCTTTATAAGTATTAATCCAATGATAAGGACACTTGCCTCACATGTGGAAGACCCATGTTCAATCTTTCCCTGACCCATTGACTATCCATTGTCATTCACAGGAGCAATTCACATTCACTGGACCAGGAGCTTAATGAAACTGACTATACACCATGGTGGTTAGGGCAGTGACAAAAATCCCTTGTCCCGTGACTACTTATAAAATGAGGAACACCTTAAGAAGGAGAGACTGAGAAAGCCCTACACCAGAATATCTCTTAGCCCAATGGCTAGGACCTCTCCTGCAATGTGAGAGACCAAGTAAAATATCTGGGAGGGAAGGGCACACCAAAATATCTTGTCTTGACAATACCAAAACTAGCTGGCAAATCTGACACAAAACTGCATTTTTGGGAGAAGGGGTGAGAGGAGAAGACAAATAAACTAATTTTCTGAAAACTTGCCCAGGTCAATCCCTGATGCATTTATAAAGAGCAATCATATTCCCCATTTTGTTAAAATAAGATAAACGCCTATGAGGGTCTTCATTCTCCTGACTGTCCCAGTAACCCTTCTATGCATCTGTCCTAATTTTAATCGGTCTTCCTTGAACATGGATAACCAGAAAGGTAACGGTATTCAGATGAGATCTCACCATTGCCTTCTACAAATGGTATTAAATACCTCCTATCTTTACTGGAAATATGTCATCTGAAGCAATCCATGGATTAAATTTGCCTTTTTCTCAGCTATTTCAGAGTGGTGACTAATAGTCATCTTGTGATTAACTCATAAACCCAGGTCTTTCTCCTCTTCCTCTGTTTACATCTAATGAGTCCCGAGCTCTGCTGTATAGCAGAAATTCTTGTTATTACTCCTTAAGTATATGACCTTGCACTTTAAACTCTTAAATTCAATCCCATTTGCATTACTCCAGCCTTGAAATAATCTATTTCTTCCTGTATAATATTCCAATCCTGCTCTGTATTGACTGACTTCCAACTTTGTCACCCAATGTCATTATCACACTCCTATTTCTTGTGAAAGTTATTAATAAAAATATTTAATATGATCAGTTCCAAAACTAATGCTTAAGAGCTCCATTTGTAACCTCACTCCAATTCTCCTTTCAGTACCACCTGTTATCTCCCATTTAGTCAGTTCTTTACCCACCTTCAAGTTCTTATCTTCTCCATCTTCTCCATCTTAATAAATGGTTTCTCATGTTTACCACATCAAATGCTTCACTGAAAACTGTATTAGATTTGTAGTATTTCCTTTGTCTAAAATGTCAGTTTCCTACTCAAAGAAAGGTATCAAGTTAGTCTGGTACCATTTGGTACTTTAAGGGTGCATCTATACTGGAAGCTGAGGTCGACTTAAGGACGCTTAACCTAAACTACTCCTCTTCCACACTGGGCTTTCATTATCGACTTAAGCGTTTCCTTAAGTAGACTTAATGAAAGCTTAAGTCGACTTAATAACATCTGCTTTTAGGTCAACTTAAGTGTTAAGTCGACTTAGGGCAGTGTGATTGCCGAGTAGCCCTAAGTCGACCTAAGTGCCCTCCAGACCTTCCTCCCAGAGTCCCTGGCACAGGAAGATCCTTCCCTGGCCAACCACAGGGCAGGACACAGCCCTGACCACCCTGCTCCCCAGAGCTGGCCAGGCTTGCCATCTGCATACATGGCAGAGCAGAGCCAGTGCCACAAAATCATGAACCTGCTGGCCATTTGGGGGGACGATGCAGGAGCAGGAGGATGCCCATTGGAGGGTCGAGCAGAGGCTGCTCGAGTGGATGCTGGGCCTAATGGAGCACCAGACCCAGGCCTTGCAGCACCTGGAGGAGCACCTAGTTTGTCGGGCTCCTGCCCTGGACCCCAGTAGCAGCCATCCTTGCTGGAACCCCAGGACATGGGGCGGATGTCTGTGGGCCCGGGACCCGCCTGCCCATGGCCATTAGCACCAGCCGCTCCCCCTCCCCTCCTCATTTCCCCTCAACCCCCCGAGGTGATGGTGATGGTGACAGAGCCTTCAACACATCCCAGATGACCAGTGCTCACTGCTGGGCCTGCTGTGTCCAGGGCAGGGCATCGTCAGGCTGCTTGTAGTCGCTGGTGAGCCATTCAGCTTTGGCCTTGCTGATTTGGGGGACCTTTTCCGTTCGCAGAGGTTTTGCAGTACACAGCATATGCTGATAACCTTTGGGATGTTGCACTCGCCAGACATCTGAAGGCACACTCGACGACTGTGCAGCACTGTTGAACCTCTGGTTGAAGAGGACCCTGCTGGCATCCATGTGGCCCGTGTATGGCTTCATGAGCCAGGGCAG
Organism: Pelusios castaneus; assembly: GCA_007922175.1. Taxonomy (NCBI): domain Eukaryota; kingdom Metazoa; phylum Chordata; order Testudines; family Pelomedusidae; genus Pelusios; species Pelusios castaneus. The sequence continues at coordinate 15,658,322 of ML685797.1, forward strand.
CAAGGGGTAGGCAGCATCCCCCCAGGATCAGGATGGGCACCTGCACATCCCCAAGGGTAATGGTGTGCTCAGGGACGAAGGTGCCCACCTGCATGTGCCAGTACAGGCTGGAGTTGCGCAGGATGCAGAAGTCGTGTGCCTTCCCTGGCCAGCCCACATAGATGTTGTGGAAGATGCCGCAGTGATCCACAAGGGCCTGCAGGACCACAGAATAGTACCTCTTGCAATTGACATAGTCCGTGGACCGGTGGTCTGGAGCTCAGATGGTGATGTGGGTGGCGTCCACGATGCCCCCGCAGTAGGGGAAACCGAGGCCTTTGAGGAGTTCGTGCAGGTTGCCTGAGGTGATGAGGTGGGCTAGCAGGACCCAATTGATTGCCCTGCACACCTACATGAGGGCGGTCCCCATGATGGCCTACCTGATGCCAAACTGCTGGGCCATGGAGTGGTAGGAGTCCGGGGGTTCTCAGCTTCCACACAACGATGGCCACTCGCTTGTCTATGGGCAGGGCAGGTCATAGTCGGGTGTCCATGTACTGCAGAACCAGCTCGAGGAAGCTCCACTTGGTTATCCTAAAGTTCTACAGTCACAGGTCATCATCCCAGGTGGTGAGGAAGATCCACTCCCACCAGTCACTGCTGGATTTACATGCCCAGAGGCGACAAGACATGGAGCGCACTGTTGTGAGTGTGGCAACCTGCTGGGGCAGCAAGGAGGGGGCAGGCTGCCATATGCCTCCATGCATCCAGGGTGCCAGAGAAGTTTGCTCCAGAGCAGGAGAAGCTTTCCCAAAAGCTGACAGGTATCCAGCAGCTGCCTGGCAAACCATAGGAGAAGAGTCTGGGCGATGACCTGCTCAGGTTCCATGTTGCCAGGTAGAATGGGGAAGGTGCTGATCTCACTTCCTCTTTTAAAGGAGGGGCTGAGGGAGGAGGGGACCTTCTCCAGTGCCACATGGCACACTTCCCACAATGCACTCTTCCTAGGTCTACCTAGCCCCCAAGTCTACTTAAGAGTCTAGTGTAGAGTCTCTAAGTTGACTTAATAAGGTCAACTTTAAGTTGACTTAACAAAGTCGACTTATCTTTTCTAGTGTAGACATAGCCTTAAAAACTAGCACATGTATTTATCGCATGAGCTTTCATGGGAGAAAAATCCCACTTCGTCAAACACTTTGAAGATGGGGAGCTTACCACAGGACTCCTTGTTTGTTTTGCTGAACTAGACTAACACGGCACCCCTTTGGAACTTGGTACCATTTGGTAAACATATTGCAGTTTATCATATATTCTGTTTACCTCCATGTCTTTCATAATTCTTTCCTTCAAAATTTGTATTGCTATTACTTATTTGAATTATTGAAACATCTAGGAGCCACAGTCAAGGACCAGGATTGCATTGTGTTAGGTGCTGTACAATCACAAAACAAAAAGATAGTTAACTGATGTCAGCCTAACATGTCTGTTGTAGCTTGGCTCACTCTTCTCCTTTTCTTAAATGTAGGCATTACATTTGCTAGTTTCCAACCATAGAACATCATGCTGATTTTGACAAAGTTATTAAAAATCCTTGTCACTGGATTTTCAATTTCATGTTCCAATGTTCATGTTCAGTATTCTGGGATGGAGATTTTCTAACCTCTCTGAGCTGAGCGCACTAAACTCTGAATTTTACTTCCACCTTGGATGTGGTCACTTCCATGTCATTAGCCATTTTGCTTTGCACCTGTGTTCTACATTATAATTTCTATTAAAAATTGAGCCAAAGCATTTATTTTGTTTTTGGGCCATGTCTCAATTATCTTTAATTTCTATCCTATTTCTGCAGTACAAAAATCAAATGACCCCATATATCCATCTCTGTTGTGGAAAATCATCAGTCATTCTAACCAACATCACTTATTTATATTTCTGTAGTGACCAGAGACCCCAGTTAGGGTCAGGAGACAAGGAGTTCAGTTTATGCTATTAAACTTGACACTATGACATTAGGAGATGTTTCAGGAGAAGATGGTTGACATGGTTAAAATGAAGGATTGGGTAGAGGGTGGTGGGTCAAGAGTAAAGAGAGTTTTGAGAGTCATCAATATAAAGATGGTAGCTGCCACCATATGAATAGATAAGACCAGTTAGCAATAAAAGAGCAAGAGAAGATTAGGCATCCTGTGGGACCACAACTGTATGTAAGAGAGAGCAATTAGGATATACCAAATGAGACTCTGAAGGAATAATAGAAGAGTTAACAGGAGAATCAGTAAAGGAAAGAGTTGCAAAAGCCAAGGGAGGACAAGATTTCAAGGAGGGTACGATCAGTGGTTTCAGAAGCAGCTGATATGCCAAGGAACATGAGGATGTAACAGAAATCTGAGTAGGAAGAGATCATTGGAGGCTTTCACAGAGTAGAGTCCTGAAAGTGCAGAAACAAATTTGGAGGGTCTGGGTTGGACAAAGATTCAAAACAATGGTTGTAGATGGCATATTCAAATTGTTTGGAGAAAACAGATAAACATTAGCTGCAGAGGGAATTGGGGACAATAACTTTTTAGAACTTTATAATGAGGGAGAATATTATGAGATGACACTTGAAGAGAAAGTGAATAATTTATCTAAATAAAAATATAAATGAATATGAAAATGAATAATTTGTCCAACTCAAAGTAAATAGCGAATGTAAGAAAACAGAATATAATTACTTAAATTGGAATTTGAACAACATTTCCTTTTTCTCCTTCTATAGCTTCTTTGTCCTTCTTAAATGCCTGGCTCAACCACAGTTCAAAATCCATCCTGCCCTCTTTCTTATAAATCTCTTTGTATACTTATCAACCGAGTTTATCTCCCACACACAATATTAAAATGTATTTTAAAACAACTTGATTTAAGTATTACATTTAACCCTGAGCATCTTGTTGCTGAACAATTACTGGCTAATTTTTTCAAAGATTTATTTATTTCAGGACTGTGGGGAAAACAAGCATCAACTATTTGACATTGGGCAATAGGCTGCAACTGCTTGGCATTTTGGCAGTCATCCATAGAGTTAACCATGATATCTTGTTGACCCAGTTTGAATCCTGTGTTGTGATTATGGATACTATATTACTTGGATTTAAATCTTGTTTGGGGAAGACCGTTTCCAATTTATGCATGTTTTAAGTCTGTTTCCACAGCTGTTCACTAGCTGCCCTTCAAGGCCCAAATCCTGAGTTAATTTATTATGTTCCATTTTCTCTTGGCTCTTTTATTTAGAACCATGGAATGGGTTTATGTTTCTAAGATAACACTACAAAAAATATTTTAAACTTCATACTGAAATGCAGAGGATTTATTCTTTATTCCATTGGCCTCTGAATAACCCACTATGGTAGATGCTCAATGTTTTCAGAACCATTTCACTCTATCTCTAATTACAACAGTAATACTATGGTGTTTTACCATTCTATAGACACAGGGGTTCCCATTAAAATCCAACATGTAGCTGTTACCAGACAGTTGCACAAGAGATTATCACATTTTCCCCCTGTATTTAATATCACATGTTTTTGCTGTATGGTAATGGTTGGCAAGGGTTGACTTTTTAACAGATATTTTTGTACAGATGGAATTAAAACTAGCTAATCCCATTTTTTTCGAGACCCAATCCAAATCTGGTCCAGGGTAAGAGGTGAAATACCAGCATAACTATTTACTCTGCCAAGAAGTCTGCTGCAACTGCCCTTTACAAAGCAATGTTTTCAGTAAGAATCTTATGCATTTATCTATTTTAGATTACACAGGTATACATTCAAGTACAAAAGATGGCTATTTTCTATTTTGCAACTTTGCCAACTCATCCTGAGATCTGAAGGTTAAATTGCATTCAGTCTGGCTTGCACATCAACAGAATCAATACAGCTTTTGCAATTGGAATTCATTTAACAATTCTCTTGATGTTGCATGAGCCAGAATCTAGCTCAGCCTTTGATAGCTTGTATTGGCACAGTAGTGTTAACATTACTGAAATGTAATATCTAGTGTTTGTGCTAAAAATAAGTTGTGTGACTTGGAACACAGTGAGCAGATCTGTTGAACAACAAGGTGTTACATTCACACAATCTGACTTCAGTAGGACTTAAGCACATGCTTTTCTAACTAGGTTTGGACTTGAGAAGATGTTTAAAAATATAGCACATTGCTTGACTGTCTCTAAATTCAGGACTTAATCAGTCATCCTAATCTGATTAAATGTGCTATATGATTGTGGTATGTTACATTATTAGTGTGTGAAGTAAAGAATGTAGAAGTTTAACAAAAGTTCTGGTATAACAAATGTATTCTTTTCTAGGTACAGTATCTAATCTAGTTGCCTAACTTTATCCTCCATTCCCAGCGGGAACTGTAGTGAGTTAAATATTGTCAGCAATTAAGCTTATTTGCTAGAGTGGGAACATCACATCTGCTATAAGAAGTGAGTACAAAAATCTTTTAAGGAGAAAGAGTGGCCAATGGAATATGAGACATATTCCAGTTCCTTAATCAAATTTAAAATATGAATGATTTTTTAAAAACTCGGAAGAACATGAAAATATGAAATGGTGCACTCATCAATACATTGGGTGAGGCTCTGTGCTTCTCTTTTGAAGAGAGGCAGCACGGAATTCACAGTCCAGTGTGAGTGGGGGCTAATGCAGCTTCAAACCACATTATACCCTCCTCCATTGATGTAACTCTAACAGCCCTAGGAGCCGAAGTTACAGCAGTCTCCACAGGCTGCCTTATGGGCCACAACACTGCCAAGAACCTCCACATCTGTACAAGATGAACCTACAGCCTGACATACCCCTTCTGCCCCCATTCCTTTCTCATTCCATCTCTAGTACATCAAGGATTGTGATGGGGTCCTTGGAAGGCAGACATATGGCAGCCTTTGCCATATCTGCAGCAAGGATCTACTCCCTTGTCTGAATAGGAAGCCTGTAGATCCCCTTTGTGCCATTCCAGCTCTTACCTGTGCAAAGGGGCCAGAATGGATGTGAGGTTTTAGCCAAGAAACCAATTTCTGTGGCCAGAGATACCAGAAAAAGGAGACTTCATTGCTTTTAAAAAAAATACTCGTACAATTTTGTATATTTTATGTTTGATTGTCTCTCCTACATACACACTGAATAAAAATGAAATCTTCTGCTATTCTGGTGCCTCTGGTTTCAGTTCTGATCTTTCTGTTTTGGGGCCTGATTCTAAAAAATGCTCTGCATACTGACTTTAAATAGAGCTTATTGCTCCTACCACCCACTGGATCAGAGAACTAGCTGCATATCAGCTGTGTTCCTGTTGGAGTTAGGCGGCTCCTAAGAATCACCCAGCTGCCCATTTCCTAACAATGAAATCTTTGAATGTTTTCAGGTGTCTTCGATTGACTCAATTTTATTCTTTATCTTTAAAGGGTATGATTTTCCCCCCTTCACCTGATTGTCTTAAAGGCAATACATAGCTAAAAGGCAATACACAGAATCAAACCCTGGAGTCTTTCTAAAGGGGTAGCCTTGTTAGTCTAGTTCATCAAAACAAACAAGGAGTCCTGTGGCATTTTTAAAGAGTAACAAATTTATTTATCGCATGAGCTTTCATGGGAGAAAATCCCACTTCATCAGAAGCTTTAAAGATGAGGAACTTACAGAATGGGAGGAAATTAAATGCAGGGAAGTATATGACACAGGATCAGGTCAGGTTGAAACAGCAAATCAAAGTAGTGGTTAAGATTCAAACACTGGGGAACAGCATATAGAGGAATGTGAGGTTAAATCACCTATTGTAATGAGAAAAAAAAATCCATAGTCCTTGTTTAACCTTGAGGCAATGGAGTTGAATCTACATATAAATTCCAGTTCTGCAGTTTCTTTTTGAAGCTGTGCCTTGTTATTCATTTGTTTGAGCACAGCTATCAATGGAGTGAGCAGGGAGATTGAAGCGTTTCCCTGTTGGTTTTTGAATGTTGTGATTTCTGATATCAGACTTGTGTCCATTTATTCTTTTGCACAGAGACTGTTCTGTTTGTCTAATATATAAGGCAGGTGGGGGCATTTCTGGCACATAATGGCATAAATCACATTGGTGGACAAGCAGGTGACTGAGCCCTTGACCTTGGTTAGGTCCTGTGATGGTGTCTTTTGTGTAGATATGTGGGCAAAGTTGTCAGCGTGGTCTGTTGCACGGATATGTGCCTGCTTTAATGCTTCTGTTGTTTGGTCTGTAGTTGCTGGTGAGTATCTGTTTAAGGTTGGAGGCGGGGAGCTCTGTAAGCGAGGAGAGGTCTGTCTCCCAAGGCTTGAGAGAGTGAGGGGTCATCTTGTAGAAGAGGCTGAAGATCCTTGTTGATCTGCTGTAGGGGTCTGACTTGGGGGTTGTAAGTGATGACCAGTGGTATTCTGTTGTTTTCTTGTTGGAGTCTTTTTTGTGACTGTTATTCCAGTAAAAGGGAGGAAAGTTCAGATATTTAATTGTTCAGAAATTACTGAAAACACTTGAAACTGGGTTGACACCTGTGTCTCACAAGCACCCCCACTTTGGTCAACAGTTTCTTCAGAGGTCTTCATTGACTGGTAACCAGGTGGCATCCGCTTCTCTCAAGGGTTCACATCTTGGCTGGTGGTGTGGTGCTGCATTTTCTTCAGCGAATCCTCAGTGGGTCAGCCCTGCAGCTGAGTCTCATACACTGTCTCTAGGTGGGACAAACAAATGCTTTCCAGTGTATACAGTCTTTATCTTCTACCAAGGCTTCCATCCTGGAGACACTGTCTTCTATAACAATCCAATAGGTCCCATCATAGCAGCAGCACTTAGTCTTGATAGATTCTGGGCTCAGTTCCCACAGCCAGCCAAGAGCTACATCCTTCTTAGCTCTCCTGGTCCTTGCCTGCACTGAACTGTGCATGGTCCTGTTGCTCTTCCAGACCAGTCAGGAACCTCCCTCTTCCTGCTTTTGGCGATAATTAACCATTCTAGAACTGTTCCTTCTTTTTATATGGCCCACCTGGCCCATAATTGGCTGCTCTAGCAATCTGGCTTCTTCCCCAGTATTCACTCTAGGCCACCAGAAGAACTTTCCCTCTGCTCTCTTCTGGGGTTGAGTGAGTCAGGGCCAAGAGGCCTCCAGAAGGGGGCTTCTGGACCTAGTCCAACCTGTCACACCACCAGAACACTAAGTGTGCATAACAGAAACTAGCATAACAAATTTAAATGTCATTAACTGTACCCTGAAAAATTGTTTGTTGTTTTTAAAGGTTTTCTTCAAGGCCATGATAGAGTATTACTAATATATTTGTGTATTACTTACACCACATCATTACAAGAGAACCGATGCCATATACACTTCAAGCCATCATAACACCTGTAGTTCACACCAGACAGATTATAATAGAATTATCCATTTGGTATATACTATCACAAATTACTAAATTAATGTGATGTATAAAATTTTAATGTTGCTGTAGGATTCTAAAACCTATAATGCACTTGTTTATGACATACAGTAAAAAGGAAAAATATTAGATTTCCTTTATTGCTTTTCAGGGGTATCTTATATTGATCTGAGGGAGGGAAATGGAAGCAAATAGTTCTGCATTAAGTGGCTGAAAATATATTACACACACATAAAACAAACTTGGAACTGCCATCTATCATGATCCAAAGTGTGCTAACAATCCTACTCATTTTATAAAGAATACATGGGTAAATAGTTCCAGAGAGCCTTCATTACCATAAAATTGTGATGACAAATTATACACATGTGGCAATGTCACAAGTGAGATATGCAAGTCCCTCCAGACAAGTGGCAATAAAATCTTTATAGCACCTTATGTCTGCATATATTTGGTTCTAATTTTTAACATAGTTATCTTTTTCTGTTCAGCCTGTTCTTTTTATCTAGACTCCCTCTGCTTTCCCCCATTTGAATTATATTAATTATTATTGCTCTGATTTAGAAAGCTTTTAAGCAAATGAATTCAATGGGACTTAGATACATAGGGAAATTAAACCTGAACTTAAATGCTTTACTTAAAGAGGGCCCAAGAAAATTAAAGTAGCCAGTATGGACAAAGTGATTTCCCCCTTTACTGGATTAAGTTAAATTTTGTTCTACTTCCACAAATTCATACAAATTAAAAGTGGAAATGACTTACTATACTAGGCTATCTAATGTATCTCAAGAAGTTTTTACAGTGACTAGTATTACGTACTGAAGAAACTTTGATAGCTTTCATTACTACATACTGTGTATTTTAATATTTCTACCATGTACAGTAAGACTTATCATATAATTAGCAGGTATTGATTCTTATCTAGACTTTTTTTTTTAATAAAGCTTTCATTTGTTGTGTGAGTGGAGTCTTTCCCTTGAGTGTCTTTTACAAAATGTTTCAGCCATGATTCCTGGAGTAATGACAGCTGCTGTGGTCTCCTATCCTATTATGACAGTAATTTGACCTGATAAGCATATGAATTATTAATTGATTCAGCACCAGTTATCAAGCAAATGACACTAGTAGATTGTGGCATGGACAGCTACTGTATAACTGATACCAGTATGAGAAAAGATTACCAAATGAATTGAAGTGAGATATATGGATATAACATTTTAGAGCTGGGAAAATAATGGAAAAATATTCAGAATATTTGATTATAGAAGTTTCATCTTGACAATATCATGACCCATGTGGCTTATCCAATTAGCAACACAGCAAACTTTCTGTAACTAGAGGCATGTAACTAACCAACGATGTCTGTGAACTGAGAGTATTACAACTCAAAATTTGCACTCTGTTACAAGTTGCATAAACCATCCAACAGAGAGAGAAAAAAAAGATTACTTCACTAAGCAACACTATATGAATATTTTCATTACCTGTTTGTGAAGAGTCTCAAGCAAAAATATTTAATGAAGAAATGTGTAGTTTATTTAGAACAAATGCATTCAAAACTTTTTTGAGCTGTTAATCTTTCTCTGATATGTAAATAAACTGTGAATTATTTGCTAAGCTCTAGTTTCAGGTAAGAATAGTGGCAAGTATTTTACATTTAGTTTCTTAGGAGAGATTATGAAAAGAGCATATGGGAATAAGGCACCCATATTTCATAGAATGAAATTTAGATGCCTAATTATCTCAGGTTCCTTTGAAAAAGTCTCACCCTTAAATTCTTCCTGAACACCTAAACAAGACTCATGACTTTTAAACATACTGAACTCGTTAAAGTTAATAGGAACTTCTGGGTGCTGAGCACATTGAAAATCAGATCACTCTTTTGGATGCCTAGAAGCCTATATTTTGGCTCCCATTTTTTGAAGTATTTACCATTATGTAATTGATATACTTCTAGAGACAATGTATCAATCTATCTAATAATTGACCATCAGTCACAGTTGTGAAACACTTAGAACTTATTCTCAACCATTAATATTTGTACACTAGAAGAAAAACATTGACTCAGTTTCATCCCAAACATTAATTTTGGAAATGCATCATCAGTTTGGTGCCTAATTTAAGATGCCTGTATTTGGGGTGTACTCAAACACTGATCTGTGCGTGCAAACAACATTTGGAGAAAAACACTGCATTGTCAGACATCTCAGTGCTCAATCAAGGGAACTGGATAAGTTCATGGGGGCTAAGTCCATAAATGGCTATTAGCCAGAAAGGGGTTAAGAATAGTGTCCCTAGCCTCTGCTTATCAGAGGATGGAGACGGATGGCAGGAGCGTGATCACTTGATCATTGCCTGTTGGGTTCACTCCCTCGGGCACCTGGCACTGGCCACTGTCGGTAGACAGATACTGGGCTAGATGGACCTCTGGTCTGACCCAGTACGGCCTTTCTTATGTTCTTAATCAGTGTGCACTACCATACCATGTGTGTGAAGGAAATGAAAGGTTTGGGGCACAACAAATATGTCCAAAATTGGGCTCCCAAAGCTGTAGGTTGATTTGAAATATAATCATATATATATATATATATATATATATATATATATATACACATATATATATATATATATAGTGCAAACTCAAACAAGCTGTAAACAAATGTATTTAAATGTTCTTTGAAGACTTAGTAGTGTGTGTGCAACCCAATGCAACATTTCTTCAGTGTAAGCTCTTGAGGGCAGGAGCTGTTTCTCACTATCCATATGTATAGCACTTACCAAAATAGGGCCATGATCTTTGTTCAGGCTTCAAGATACTATTGTAATACAAAAATACTTAAAAAAAAAAAAAAAAAAAACACACCTTCCTAGAAGATTTAATGGAGGATTATAATCCCTGGTGTAGTATTCTAGAAGTTTTTCAAGAACATCTTCTAGACGGGATTCATTTTCTATTAAATTCTCTAGTGCCTCCCATTCTGTAAGCTCCCTGACTTCATTTTTGCTGTAATTTTTGTAGAAATCGATTTAATTTAGATAGACTCATATTGGTTTAATACCTAATAGAAATTTTGAAATTCACTAATTAATAAATCTGTTTTCAATCTCAACAGACACCAAGCACTGATGAGCTGGAAGACAGAATTATCTTCTCTTCCCTAGGTTGGGGAAACACTGAGGTAAGGCAGACATGCTTACACTCATACTAACCAACAATTTTTGATGGGCTTCAGTAAATAGTAGACTTTATTTACCGAATAGCTTTCAGTCCAGCATGTATCATTAACTTAAAACCCCAAAACATATATTTCTTTATAAAAAGATAAGTGCATCAAATTTTGGAAATATTTTTAGCAACAGTGAGTTGCTTGTCTTCTGAATGAAGGAGACAGACTGTTTTTAATTTTCTGTGCAGCATATCCACATCTTTTAGAGCAAGCTGTTGTTATACATTTGGTTAACTATGGCTTGAATCAAATTACTTCTGTGAATGAGGAAGAGCCATATGATACATGAAAACTGATCTTTCTCCTCTTACTGTGCATGAGGCAAACCTGAATATCAGTGTCAAAACTCCTTATTGCTCTAGGGTGAAACAAATCTTAAAGAAATGACAAAAGGGGGCATAACAGATTTGACTGACTCATGCCGTTCCTGCAGTGAACCACCATTACATTTTGACTTTGGCCCAAAGTCTCAAATGAATTGGTCTTTATAAAGAAAATAGTTGCTCTTGAACTTAGATGGAAGAGAGAAGTTAATAACAATGGGACAGTAAAAATCTTCAATCTTCAACTAGCATATAAACTTCTTATAATACAATCATATAAAATTATCTATAAGGACTTCTACACATTAAGTAAAAGATATATTTCTCACATTAGCAGTACAGCTGTCACACAATAGTTCTAAAGAGAATTCTCGAGCTGTTGAAACTCCATGATGGGACCTTCCAATAATTAAGTGTGGTTAGTTTAAAAGTAGCTCTAATGTGCTGGTCTTACCAGGTATAACAGGTCCCTCAAGGCAAAACCAATTCATTGTCATGAAGATTTGTGCAGGGCTCCTAGCCTTCTGGTAAGGCAAGAGAAAAACACACTCCTCTTGACCCCTCTGAATGAACCCAGGATCCAACATTCTAGATCAGTCCATCATATTCACCATCCTACATCTAGAAAGGCCATGACATAAAAAAAGGATGGGTTAGCTCTTAACATGTACTTTCTGGGATTTGAACAGTGGGCTGGGATTTAGGCGATTTGGACTCAACTCTTGATTCTGCCATAGACTACTGGTGTGATCATCATACAGTCTTTTACTTTTTCTGTGCCTCAGTTCTTCATCTGGAAAACAGTGATAGTAGTATAGCCCTACAACATTCGTGTGAGACTAAATAAACTAAATATTTTAAAGCACTCAATTATGTTAATGGGGGTGGTATATAAGTACATTAGTCAAGTAGATGCTTCATAGGAATGTTTAAAAAAGAAAATATAACTCACCTAGAAAATTTTGGTGTTGAAGATACAAATGAAGTAGATATCATCTTGACCTCTGCAATAGTCAGCTTTCATCCATAAGCATGATATTTGATCACCTTACTATTTATATGTGGAAAAGGTAGAAAGAATCACAGAAAGTTTTATAGTTGGGAATGAAAAATTTAAGGCCTGTTACAGAGCTACAGGGAAATAGAATAGAATAGAATAATTTCCTCTGCCTTCCTTGCTTTACCACACCCCCTCAAAAAAAAGTGTCTTGAAGGAAATCAAAACATTACCAAACAATTACAATGGGGAAAACATTATGTAAAAGCTGTTTAAAGTGTTTTAATGATAAAGAAAGCACAAGAAAAACGAGAAGGGACAGTTCAGCAATGAAGTAATGGCTATACTAAAAACACCTTTGGAATTTCTCACTGAAATATAAGATACAGGAGAAAAATGGATATCACAAAGAAGTGCAGCAATTGTCTCAGTCACCTGCTGACCTGATAGAGAAAAATCATAGCCCTGAAAGATGAGTGTTATCAAAACACATATATCTGTCATAACAAAGTTCAAGAGGAATTCTCAAATATTGGGTCCCAGAGGACCTTTCCTTTTTTTTTTATTATAACATTGGGTTGATTTGACGTGATACTGTACATTACAACCAGACCTTCTAATTAGAGGGCAAAGGACTTGTGTGGGGGCAGGTTAGAAGCCTAAAATGTAAACTTCAAGACCTACTGGCTTATTAAAATATAAAATCATATATTGAGTCTTTCCTAATCACAATTAGAATAAGAATTGTTGTAAATCTGGTTTAGGCCCTCTTGTTCATGGTCACCAGTCTATTTTAATTTGAGCTTATCTTTGGATCCCATGTTCTTCAAACTAGGTGGGTTTGGGCAGAGTCCAAACATCATTTCTAGCTCATGACTTGTAAGACACATTCCTGGGTGCAAACTTGTTGGTCTCCTTCTTTGGAATGCAGGATTTTGCAATCTAAGGCTGCGTCTACACTGGTAAATTAAGTCGACTTAAGCTTGGCTTAAGTCGACTTAATGTGCCCTGCATCTACACTACACTTTGTTTAAGTCAACTTAAGGAAAATAAAGTTGACTTAATGAAAATTAAGTCGACTTTATTAAACCACCTTTCTAATCGACCTAAGGCTTAATTTGACTTTCTAAAGTCGAATTAAGCCAGTGTAGCCCTGGGGTAGCCCTAAGTCGACTTAGGGCTACCCCAGGACTACACCAATGCCCTCCCTGTCGGGGGGGCACAGGGGGAGCCTGGCATGCCCCCCAAAGGGCAGGGCATGTGGGCAGGGTGTGACACTGTCTGGATTTAGGGAAGCATTTATGATATTATTTTCT
>ML685797.1:15681306-15764057 GCA_007922175.1 Pelusios castaneus
ACGCCGCCCTTGTATGCAGGGCAGTCAGGCCCAATGGCCGCAGAGTCTGTACGCCGCCCTTGTATGCAGGGCAGTCAGGCCCAATGGCCGCCGAGTCAGTACCGTGGGCTTCCGGGGCGACGCCCGGGTAGGGGGGCTCAGGCCCGCCCACTCCACTGAGCCCCAGCCCAGGGCCCTGCGAGTGTCCGGGGTTGCAGGTTCTACCAGCGGGGATCCGCCGAAACGCGCTGGCTTTCCCCTAACCCCCCCGACGTGGGCCCCTGGGCTACTTCCTACCCGGATGAGCGAGGGTCCCTTGGAGTGGTCCTGGTCCGCCGCTCCCTCGGGGATCCCTGATTCACCAACCACGGGTGGGTCTCCGCTCCAGTCACCAGCCGGCTGCTTCTGGTCTCGCCACTCCGCGTCCGCCTCTCTCTCTTGGGCTGCTTGGTACTCCTCTCCTCCCTCAGCGGGAGCAGACAGTGGAGGTCCTCCCTCCTTGCCAGCCAGCCCCAACTGAGCTGGGCTGCTCTCTTTTATCCAGGGCCAGCAGGCTGAGCATGCCCAGCAGGGCTCAAAGGGCGGGGCCTCCCCCGCCCACAGTGTCTGTTGGCTTACTTCAGTGCTGGGCGGGGCCGCCCCGTCACAGGAACCTTTGAAAAACCGCGGCTAGAATACTTAGAAAAACTGAACGCTCTTAAAAAAAAAAATTAAAAAAAAATGAATGTCCTCGGAAACAAGGTCCACCAGTCATAAATACTTCTAAGATGCACACTAACTGAGGGTGCCCCGGGAAATCTGATGAGGCCAAAATGCTTAGTTTTTAGTCAAAGTGCCCCTCAGGGTAGGATCCCTCTCTAACTACCACTCGTTTCTTTTGGGTAATGGTATTGGTACCAACCTTTTGGGAAGGGACCTTCTTTGCAAATGGGGATGCACTATTTTCTGTTCCCTGGAAGGGGTATACCTGGAAAACCCCAAAAGTGCACTATCAGCTGCTTTAACCCTTCCCCCAAATCCAATGGAACCTGTTCCTCTTTTCTTGGTTCAGGGTTACCCCCTCCTAAATATATTACCAAAGGAATTGTGGGTGAAATCGGAGTCTGCTAGTGGTTTGATAAAAAGTGCACAGCCAGCCAAGGTCCAGTTAAAGGCTAATGACCACCTTCCTTGCACCCCTCAATCAATGTTCCCTCTAAGGTTTGGCGGCTTGTGTGCAAAATTTTCAAGCCGTGTGCAAAAAGTTAAAGTAATTGTAAATAGAATTAATTAATTGTGTTTAATTGAATTTGAATGAATTTTGAATTGAAATTTAATTTTTAGAAAGGTTTTTATTTAAAATTAATTTTTTTAAAGTTTTTTTTTAAAAAAGGAAGGAAAAAAAGAAGGGAGGAAGGAAGGAATAGAGAAAAAGAGAGAAGAAAGGAAGAGAGAGAGAAAAAGGAAGGAAGAGAAAAAGAAAGAGAAGGAAAGAAGTGGAAAGAAGGAAGAGGAAGGAAAGAAGAGAAAGAAAGAAAAAAGAAGGAAAGAAAAAGGAAGACAAAGAAGGAAAAAAGAGAAAGGAAGAGAAAGAGGAAGAAAGAAAAAAGAAGGAAAGCAAAGGAGAGAAAGAAGGAAAGAAAAAGGGAGAAAGAAAAAAGAGAGAAGGGAGAGAAAGAAGGAAGGAAGAGAAAGAGAGAGAAAGAAGGAAGGAAGAGAAAGAAGGAAGAAAAAGAAGAAAAGAAGAAAGGGGAAGGAAAGAAGAGAAGGAAGAGAAAGGAAGGAAGCAAAGAAAGAGAAAGAAGGAAAGAAAAAGAAAAAAGAGAAGGAAGAGAAAGGAAAGAAGGAAGCAAAGAAAGAGAGAAAGAAGGAAAGAAGAGGAATCAGGAAGAGAAAGAAGGAGGAAGGAAGAGGAAAGAAAGAAAAAAGAAGGAAAAAAGAGAAAGGAAGAGAAAGGGGGGAAAGAAAAAAGGGAGAAGGAAGGAAGAGAAAGGGGGAGAAAGAAAAAAGGGAGAAGGAAGGAAGAGAAAGGGGGAGAAAGAAGGAAGGAAGGAAGAGAGAGAGGGAGAAAGAAAAAAGGAAGGAAGAGAGAGGGAGAGAGGGAGAAAGAAAAAAGGAAGGAAGAGAGAGGGAGAGAGGGAGAAAGAAAAAAGGAAGGAAGAGAGCGGGAGAAAGAAAGAAAGAAAGAAAGAAAGAAAGAAAGAAAGAAAGAAAGAAAGAGAAGGAAGGAAGGAAGGGAGGGAGGGAGGGAGGGAGGGAGAGAGAGAGAGAAAGAAAGAAAGAAAGAAAGAAAGAAAGAAAGAAAGAAAGAAAGAAAGAAAGAAAGAAAGAAATGAAGCCAAGGCCACCGGCGGGGGAGGACCCTACCGCGGCCCTGGGAAGCCGCCGGTGGGGGGGGGGAGCAGACCCCAGCCCCGGAGGCTGATCCCGGCCCCGTGCTGGGAGGCCGGGGCCGCGGATTAGCCCGGCCCCGGTCCCAGCCCCGGGAAGTCGAGGCGGTCGGGGGGTGGGAGCCCGGGATCCTGCCGCAGCCACCCTGCTGACCCGGCTGCGTGGGGCAGGCAGGCAGGCCCGCGCTCCTGAGCCTGCCTGTCCCACCCTGGGGGTGGGGATGGCCAGCCCAGAGGCAGGGCGCAGGCCGGGTCTGCCGCGGCAAAGCCGCGGCCCTGGGGGTTGGAGGGAGCGGCGGGGGCTGCCCGCCCGGCTGCGTGGGGGTCCCTCACTGCTGCGCGGGGGGTGCGATGGCCGCTGCGCGGCCACGCGCCCGCGCAGCTTAGAGGGAACACTGCCCTCAATACCCCGGCCACCTCACAAGGAGGCCCTAAAAGGAATTAGAACCCGATATTGCCCGTTAAGAGGTCTGGAAGTAACAGTCATAGACATTTCCAGCACCTTCTTTGGTCACCCAGTATACCCTGGTTCCCAATTTTTGTTTGCCTTTACCTTTAAGGGCCATCAACTCACATATTCCTGATTAGTCCTTGCCCTTCCGTTTGTATTGTCATGAGCAAGATGAATTTGTCCTGGGATTAGTGACTCAACTTCATGGGTCTTCATTCCAACCCTACGGTTATTTTTCTTATGGTCTGGTCCCTGTGGATCGTGGTTATCCCCCTTGCCTGCGTTCAATCGCAGCAGCAGCCCTTCTCATTGAAAAGACAGCCATCCCCGCATTAACTTGGTAGACACCCCCTTCTTAACTCTGATGCTGACTTTTACACTGATGGCACTGCTTTTGTCAGTGAAAGTGGGGAGAGACAAACAGGATATGCAGTTGCAACTGAACATGAGATTGTGGAAGTGGCTCCGTTGCCACAACATTTGTCAGCACAGATGGCTGAGCTTGTGGTATTAAAACGAGTATGCGAGCTGGGAAAAGAGCTCAGGGTCAATATATACGGACTCTAGATATGCCTAAGGTGTACCAGCACAGGAACTGCCTCAGACCTCGGTGGAAGGGGCCACACCACATACTGTTGTCTACTCCCACAGCGGTCAAGGTTCGGCAGGGTAAAAAAAAAAAAAGAAAAAAAGACTACGAAGTCCCGAATACCACACCAGAGACCATCCATGGCCCCCAGGAATATTCTCATCAAACCGGTGAAAATAAACTGACAACGAAATCCAGAAGAGCTGCCCTGGCAGGCCAACCAGGTTTCAGGGTTATTGGGGTCAACCGTCGTGACCGTTCCCACATTTTTCCCTATTCCCACACTCACTACCCTTCAAGGGGCCCTGGAAAAAGGAGGTTGAAGGGTGGAAAACTAGGGGTTGGGCTTGGAGTTGTGTGCATAATGGCAGGGATCCTTATTTTAACTTTGCTATGTATAACAAAGGCAGGTGGAAAAAAAAAAACCTCAGTCACCTGTAATGAAAACAGCTTCCTTGAGTGGACTCATAGGCTGGCTACTACCCTAAACGCTTCCAATAAGTGGGTCTGCCAGCCTCCTTCTCCCAGCACCTCTATGGGCATTCCCCTCCTCCCAGAACCCCTTAGTGCCTTGAGTATGACCTTCAATATCATGCCATGGGACCTCCATAATCACTCTATCCAATGGGGAGAGGAGGAAAATGAAATAATCATTGTATCTGATACTCTAGGACTTTTATGCTTTACTGCCAACCGTTCAGCACCCAATGCCAGTTGGGTGGGAGATAGTCGATGCGATTTCACATCCTATTGCACTCCTGATTCTTGCTGGTGGAAATTCCCCCAGGCAAGGTATTTAACAGTGTAAACCGTGCCTATAGGTGGGAGCCTAAGAACGAGCCTCCCCTCGGTAGCACATATGAAAATAATACCTCCTATCTTGAACTTGTTGATGCTATATGTAAATCCTTGTGCCACTAAGCTAAGGAAACTATTGGCGATTACCCCTGTAGAGAAGCTTTCCACTGCACTCCCCTCAACAGCACACAACCAAACTTACTAAGCAACCCTCATGCCTTGCTGGAATGCAAGCATCTAAATCACTCTGCCATGCACAACCTTGATTGGGGAAATTGTGCTGTGGTTGATGGGGGCTGGTTCAATATCAGGGAGATCACTAAGGGCAGGGAGCTCTCACTCCCCCCTGATACCGTTTGCTCTTTAGGATGGTTCCTCCCCTTCAAAGGCCCCTATGATTTCCTGTTCACTCCAATTTCCCCAAGAAGGCTCAGGGCATTAAAAGGCCACTATTTTGTGTGTGGACATAAAGCCTACAAGCAACTTCCTAGATTTTGGTATGGCACCTGTTATATTGCCAGACTATGGCCAGGTGTCAAAGTACTCAAACATGCCCCCAGTGGGGTCCACCTTTACTTGGGTAGCGCTAAGGGGTACCTCTACTCGGGAAAGGCAAAAAGGCCCAAAAGGCTCCCCCTAAGGTCTAAAAGAGACAAAACCTCTAACTCATATATCCTAGGTATGGACACAAGGGACCCCAAAGGGGAAAGTAAATTCAACAAATATGCCCAGTATATGGGCTAAGAGGAAGCCCACTCTTGCTTAAAAAGTGTGAACCACCTCACAGAAGCCAAATACTCCAGATCCGCTGTTTTCCCTTGGGTCGGAGTGGTAGTTGTGGGTCGCACTGTGGTGCGTTTACAGGCCCTCCTGGACATCTTGGCCAACGAAACCTCAGACGCCCTTAGGGGCTTAGCTGAGGAGCAGCATCAAATCCGATGTATGGTACTGCAAAACCGTCTGGCTTTGGACTATTTACTAGCAGCCCAGGGCGGGGTGTGTGGCTTAATAAATGAAATTTGCTGCATGTATATTACTGATAACTATGAGCTTGTTATGCAAAAAGCCAATTTTATCCAAAGAGTGGCCAAGGGTGGGGGGAAAACAGAAGATTGGTGGGCCTGGCTCACATCCTGGATGCCAAATATCGGAAGTTGGGGGCGAAAGATACTGTTAACCCGCCTTACGGGCCTTGCTGTTCTGCTCATGCTTTGTCTATTTGTATCTGTTTTAGTAGCCCTTTGCAAAGGCCTTATGAGCAAACTGGTTAAAACCCCCGCACAAATGTTTGTTTTCAGACACCCCCCCGATGGGAAAGAGGAAATTCTCATGCAACTGGGAAATAAAACCCAAATCTAATTGATTCTCTTAGGCAATCAAAAGGGGGGAGATATGGGGCCTAAAGACAGAATTTTATAGTGTTAGCTAAACTAACTCCATTTTGTCATGTAACCTTTGCTGCAAGCCTCACCCTTAACAACCAGGGTAGCAACAAGATGCCCATTATGATAAGAATAGAAGCAACGTTTAGAAGGATGCACTGTTAGCCTTGCTTGGCAGGAAACCACATGTAACAAAAAGTCTCTGTGGTTGGAATGACACCTGTACCTGTCTAAGATGAGTTATGACCATGACGTCAAATACGCTGTAACCAAAGAGTATAACTACACTGTTTTTCCTGCTTGTCGTGGTTGCCCTTGTCCCCTCGGGGGGTGGGAGGGGGCAGGAGCAGCCCCACAGCCGTGGTCAAGAAAAGACTCTTTTCTCTCCTTCAGTCTCGTTGGTCAGTTTGTAGGGAACGACAGGGAATTACATGCTTTTTCTTAAACCTTATAACTTGAGAAATTTTCAATCAACTTTCTTCAAATTTAGCTAGTCTGATTGGTAGGACTCAACAGCATCTACTATAAAATGATCCAAAACTAAAGAAAATTGGCTCATTAGTTTTTAAGATACAAACATTTGAAGATGGGAAATGAACCTTTAAATAGAACAGCCCTAGAATTCCAGAAAGGCACATAATTAGAGATTGGGAATGTAAAATTCTGGGATGAGCTAGAGGTGGTCATCAAGCCCCACACCTCTGGATCAATGAAATTACAGTTTCTGAAAGTTAAATAGCTTAGAGTTGTTGCCTTTTGCAGTTTACCTTTTCCATGATATTATTTGACAAATTATATATAAAGATATTAAGAGAGGCCACATTTAAAGAACAAAGCACAAGGAAGCATAGTTAAGTTTAATATCTATGTATGCGGGGGAGATATTCATAACAAGTCATCTTATTATAGGAATAGATATAAACCTTGAGCCCCCCTACACATACTATTTTTTAATGTGTCAGAACTCTTGTTACCTCAATAACAAAACGAAACTTGAAAAATGAAAAGAAAATCAATCTTTTTATTTAGGAACAAATTAAATTCGCCCCCAAAGTAATGATTTTTACCTTAAAGCTGTGATAACTATCCTGTCACAATGTCAGGTTTCTCACCTTCTTATCTTACAACAGTTAACCTTAATAATCCCCTCACTTTCAAACCATTCCCGACTCATGGCTCTTTAAGCACTTCAGTTAAGCTTGATCGTTTACTTACATTTGGCCTCTAACAGAGTCAGTGTCACTTTGAAGATTGCAAATGGATTTCGCTGAAGAATCCCAAGTTCTTCAGACACTCTAGGACTAATAGTTTTTCCCTGTAATTGATATCTTTGTTAAATGAATTTTTGTATTTTTGTTGCTCTTCTGCAGTAATTCTAAGTGAAGCACAAATCAGTAACATACTAGGATGCACAAAAACAGTTTTGGAAGAGTTTTAATCTAAAACTCCAACAACATAACTTGTAACGGGTGAACCCAAATTGTTAAGCACTTATTTCAAACCTTAAATCAGAATTATCAGCTATAAATTTTAACCACATTTTCTGGTATGATATTGGTTAAATTCCATTTAACTTCTCAGGGCTCTATGACAATGTTCCCTCTAAGCTGATGATGCCGCTGAGCAAGTGATCATACTTGCTGAGCGGCAATTTGTGAGGCATGGCACCGCATGGGCAACAATTCTTTGGTGCCGGAAGCATCAGCATCCCTAAGTACCTTAATTGAAAAGAAATGCAGAGATATCATCTTTTCGTTCGAACTTTAATAATGTTAAACTGAAATACTGTAGTTTTATTAATTTACTAAACAAATGTGAGATGATGACAGTTGGTGCTTATCTAGCCTCTACCAGCTGGGGAGAAGAGACGCGGGGTTGGGCAACTTCACTACAGTCACCCATAATAATGACAACCTGTTAGGAGGATGGCTCTGATGCCATAACAGCAGAGCTATCTGACCTTTGATCTCATAACGTAAATGAACAGTCACTCTGAGGGCTGTAAACTAACCAGTAGAGAGTCCTTAGTAGCTTTTGATTAATAAAAATGACACTCCTTCTGGCTCTGTATCTTAAAGTCCTTAAATCAAGATTTAAGGAGGTAAATAACTCAGTCATAGGTTGGTGGCTGTAAGGGACAGGGAATATGGCTGCCCTTGGAGACAGACAGCAAGGGTGGGCCAATCCCCTGCAAAGGGGTTAACCCTGGGCCACCAATCCTGGCTGACAGGAAGCAAGTGGGCGGGGCCCAGAAGGGCAGTATAAGAAGGTGGCCCTCTCCCTCAGTCAGGGCTCAGCCAGCACCAGGGAAACACTGTGCTGCACGGCCCCGGCGCCAGACGCCCTGCCAGGCAGCCAAAGAGGCGTGGCCCCGACTTCCCACTGCCTGGGGCCCAGAGGACCGCCCCAATTGGCACGCACCCAGCCGGGCCGAGGAGGTGCCAGCCCCCTGGGACCAGAGGGAGCAACCCCCCCCCCCCCCCCCGGGAGAACCGAGTGACCAACCCTCTGTTCCAGAGCCCTGGGGTTCGGAGTTGCCGGATGGCCCCTGTGACCTGGAGGAGCTGCCCTTGGCTGACGACCCCGGGGAACCACCTGCTGACCTGGAGCCCTATGGACCGGCCCCGCCCGACGGCACCTGTGACCTGGAGGAACTGCCCTCTGCCGAGGACCTGGATGAGACGCTGCCAGCCTTGCCACCACCCGATGAAGCGGACGGATTTGGGAACTTCCCAACGGTGGAGTACCCCGGCATCCCCTAGGAGATGGGAACCAGGTACCCTTGGGAAAGGGAGAGGGGAGAGCCACCTGGCCCGCAATGGCTGCGGACCATAGCCACTGTGGTTTGATTGGTGGTATTCTTTTCTCCTGCCTGCCCCAAACCCCACTCCTAACTGAGAAACTGCTGCCTGCCCCACCCTGCTTGGGGCCAGGCTTGTGTTTGTCTATAGAGACTCGCCCATCCCTGGGCTAGAGACTGCTGCCTGCCCCGCCCTGCCTGGGGCCGGGAGGCCGAGCGATCACAGTGGCCTATTTCTGGAGTGGATGGGTGAGGTCTTGAGGCCTGCATTTTGCAGGAGGTCAGACTAGGTGATCATACTGGTCCCTTCTGACCTTGAAGTCTATGAGTCTACTGATAAAGCTATGTTGTTGGTGTTTAGAATTACGTTTGCATGTCCCTCCTGCCCCATGCCTTTTAATTTAGTGGGAGGATTTTTGTTTTGTTTTTATATTACTGTCATTACTTTAACTTTGAGAAAAGTTGGGTGGTGTTGGAATATGATGATGAAATTGTTAGACTGTGCTACTTTGTTACCTAGTATTATCTATATAACTATAAACATGCACACACAAAATTACATTATTTTAGATAAATCAATTAATAAATTAAATCTATCAAAACAACCACAAGAAAATATTTTTGGAAAAAAGCAATTAGTGTCTGATGATATTTCTTAATAACCCTTGAAAATATTTTCTGGAATATACACACTTTTAGACATGACAAATATAAATATTTGTGTCACACTGAGCAATCACTTATAGCTTTTACAGCCCTGTAGCTCATCTTCTAACTGAGCTCATAACGCTTGATCTTCAGAAATGGATATCATTTTGCTATCAAAATCAAGTTACATTCATAACTTAACAGCATCATCACCAGAAGATCTTTTATTTAGAAGTAAATGAGGCTTTGTCCCAAGTTTCCTGGAAGAGATTCTGTAGGGGTAGCGGGCTGGGGAGAAGACACGCGGGGATCACCGGGCTCGGGAAGAGGCTGTGGGGATCACCGGGCTGGGGAGAAATGATGCTTAGTTGGGTTAGGGAGAAGAGACATGGGGTTGGGCTGCGCGGGCCTCTATGATAGGTGCGCAGTAATGCGACGGCCGCTGCGCAGCAATGTACCCGTGCAGCTTAGAGAGAACATAGCTCTAAGACCTTCCACCCAACAGAGGCTTCCTAGTTCTGGTCAAGATTTCATTTCTACACCCTATGAAATTCTTATTATTTTCAAATGCCTTTAATATGTGAAATAAAAGAAGAAATGTATTTGGTTTCTAATAATTTAATATTCAAGTAATTAAGTGTCTGGTTCTGCTATGAGATTCATGTCAGTATATGTTTCAGTGGGGTAGCTATGTTAGTCTATTTAAAGCAAAAACAACAAGGAGTCCTGTGGCACCTTAGGCTATGTCTACACTGGCAATTTAAGTCGATTTAAGGAGGCTTAAGTCAACTTAAGTTAAGCCACGTCCATACTAGGCTTTCATTAAGTCGACTTAAGAAATTCCTTAAGTCAACTTAATGAAAGCTTAAGTCAACTTTGTTACTACCTCTCATTAAGTCGACTTAACCCTTAAGTCAACTCCTTAAGTTGTCTTAATGACATGGAGTAACCCTTAAGTCGACTTTATTAAGTCGACTGAAGGGTGGTTAGGTCGACTTAAAGTGGACTAAGTCGACTTAAAGCTAAGTCGACTTAGTCCACTTTAAGTCGACTTTAATAAGGTCAACTTTAAGTCGATTTAAAGTGGACCTTATTAAAGTCGACTTAAAAGTCGACTTAACTTTTCTAGTGTATACATAGCCTTAGAGACTAACGAAAAAGATTTGGAGGAGGGGGAACATAAGCTTTCGTGGTCTAGAACCCACTTCAACAGATTCATCTGACAAAGTGGATTGCAGCCCATGAAGCTTATGCTTCCCAATAAATCTTTTTTGTTAATGTCGGTATATCAGTTCATTTAAGTAAGCTCAGTATAGAACTCAAATCAAAGATGTATCTTATATTTATGTAACATGTTTCATCCTGAATAATCTCATATCACTTTATGAAATATTTGTAATCACTTCACTCATTGCTGAAATAAATTAAATACTACATAGGAAGAAAAAGGTCATAGTCACAGAATTTTTTAGTTTCATTTGCTTTTAGATAGATATCTAGAGTTCTTTTATTATAAAGCTTTAACATACAGCTCTGTTCTGGTATCTGTTTCTCTTGCATTTCCTTTGCTACCTTTTTTAAAAATGTGAAGTTGTCCGATGTCTAACCTATATCCAGTGCTCTGTTTGACTGGAGTACATTTAGTTTCAGAAGGCATTCATTCCTGCAGACAGTAGGTCTGTAGTATAAATACTGTGCTTATCACACTTCCAGAATCCAAATGAAAAATTGTTGTGGGTGTGGGGACAAAAGAGGCTGGCACTGGACCAAATTCCTGGAGGGCCAGGGGTTGGGCCCGTGTTTTGAGCATGAATTGTCCTCTGCTGGAACCCTGATTTGGGCTAAATGGCCATATGGTATACACAAGCAATAAGTAGCAATCCTATGCTAATTATATAGCAGTTCTTTAGCTTTGGGAAAGGGGGCAGGAAGGAACAAAGCTAAAATAAAGCTTAATTGGCAGGTGGGGGGGTTAAAGCAAGGGCAGAGAATTTTTCTTATCAACAATTGGACAAAGTATGTAATAATAAGAAAATGTCATATCTTGGTTTCCCAGGCCTGCTAGAGAAGAGTTGCATGTCCTTCTCTCCCACCCTCTCCTTTTTTCCTTCTTTTCTTGTTTGTAAGGAGTCTATAGTAATTTCTGTTGCATAGATAATGTTTCAAAGTAAAGTGCCTGTTCTCTATAAACTAAAGCTGTAAATAACAACAGGAGCAGGTATAATTAAACTCCTCATATAGCCATTAATATTCATTTTAGAATTATTATGTTACCAAATATGAATTTTTAGTGATGTAGTAGATAATGTGTATTTACATATTATTTTCTATAAGAAGTTGTGAAGCAGTTAACTCAGGGCTCACTTCATTGGTCACAAGGTGAAGGGGAATGGGTGGATTAGATGCTGAACTAAATAAACTGTTCCTTACCACACCACCCAGTTTGGATCTTCTCTCTTGACCCCACAACAATTGCAAGAAAAATAAAAATATGCTGTTTAGGATATCCTCTTTATTTGGTACAGAAAATTAGTTGTTTTAATAACAATACTTTTCATGTTGATGAGTCAGGACCAAATATTTTTATTTCATGAGTTGCTAAAAAGAAAAAATGTTTAAAAGTAGGTCAGTAGGGCAACAATTGTCAGCATGTGATGGATGTGTAACATTACCTAACATTTTGGCTTTGCTTCTTCTGAATCAACATGATGTAGTAATCTTTATTCAGCACAGACATTGGGTACAACATTCAGTTACATATAGTAGAGTTAGAAGTATGTAAAAGAGTTCTCCATTCCATGTGGAAGAGTGTATTAGTCTAAAAAAGCAATGCTTTTGAGAAGTGAGGCAGTGGAGCTATAGTTTACATATTGATTGACTGATTAATTATCCCACGAAGAGACTGAGTACACAAAGATAGGTCAGATTTATTTCAGCCTTCTCAGAAAGCAGAATTTGGCCTCTTGCCTAACTAATGTAATTATGTTGATGGAGTAGTAGTTTAGGTCAGTTGAGCATATACTGGGAAGACATTAAAATGTGTACTTAGAACTTTAGGCCAAATATCAACAATGTTTAAATTCTTTATCTAAATCAGATAATTATTAATTAATTCAATTAATAATTCTCTAGTTTGAGAAAATGTAAAAAGTATTTAGAATAATAAAATAGTAATAATATGTTTGTTTGTTTGTTAATATCCAGCCCTCTCTCCCCCCATTTTACCTTTTCTAGCCCTAGCATAAAACTATGATTTAAAGGGAGGGGGGGAGTGCTGAACTATTACCAAAAAAAAAAAAAATGAACTATTACCAAGACAAAGAAATAAATTATTTTATGACCCAGTTTAGTTGCAGGTTATTTTGTTTAACTAAGTTGTTCAATCATTCTTTAGAACAATCTAGAATTTAGCCTGTTTCTTCTGCCTAAAACAAGAAGTCAATTTTAATTAACACAGTGTGCAGAAGTCTTTGGCATTTGTGGAAACTGGGCAATCAGCCAATCCCCAAAGCACCTCTGATCAATTTGACTGGAAAGAAGTAAAGAAAAGGAAGATATTTGCCTAGAGAGCTTTAGACTGATAGCCTGAAAGCTCAGTAGCTGGGAATCAAAAATTAAGTGTCTAGTCTGAATCCCTTTCTTATGTGAATGGCCCTACTACTCCTCCTCACAAATGATGAAAGTTGGACAGTTACTTCTTACATTTTTAGAGAATACTTTGCTAAATAAAAGTGATGGACTATCTTTTAAATATTCCTATTTTTGTTGAACTTTAGTATATTTACAATGCATAAGAGTAATAAAAACGATGGCATTTAAAATTTGTTTTCTTGTGCTGCATTCCCATGTAAATAACAACCACAAGACTTTAATGGAAAGATTTCTGAGGTGAGGATGAAAAAACTGACAAGGATTTTATTCTATATTTTTTGGAATAACACCGTGAGACATCATTAAGGTTGTAGATGTACATTACATTTTCAAAGAACCAGCATCTTTTATTCCTTTCTTGAATCTCAAATACTGAATCCTTTGTATATGCAACCTTTCTGCTACATCTATTATAAAGCAGTATGTGTAAGAATGATAAAGCGTATGCATGTGAATTTATTATATAGGTAATTTATTTTACAATTGACTAAACCTAGAATAACAAAGTAACCTTTCTAAGATTTTTAGTGAACGTTTCTCAAAAAATGATATATTTTTATCTAACTATTCAGCTACTCAAATTTAGCCCACTATGGTGTGCTCAGCTCTAAGAAGAGAAAGTTTGTTTGTCCTCCTCAAAAACTGGGAAGGAGCCAATGAGCTAAAAATATGATAGACTGAACATTTGTTTTATTAGTCAACATAGTAAGTATGTAAGTCAAGTATATTTTAAGCTGAATTTAAAGTATTCCATTTTCAAAAAGGGATAAAGAATTATACTTAATTATAATTAAATAGAGATTTTTAATAAAGTATTTCAATAAAGGAGATTAAAAAAAAAGTAACACTAGGTTAGTGAAGTTGCTTTGAACCAATGGAACTTTCCTCGTTGATTTGAATGGAAGAAATGTCAGGCTCTTTATCCTGGATTTTTAAATATTTTATCTCGATTTTGTCAAATCACATTAGATGAAGAAGACTTTTATCACTTTAGATAGATAAGTAATTTGGAAATATTAAGCCCTGTAATGAGCTCTGCAAAGGCTACAACTACAGTGTTGGGCTTCTTATAGGCATAAGGGTTCAGCTCTCTGAGCTCACTGCAAAATCAGGATCTTATTTTTCACTTTAGAAGATTTACTAGCTGAAATCTGATCTCCCAGTGAGTTTTCTCAAGCTGAAATTCCTGTTTTGGCAGTTCTGACAGCTTCAATGAGCAATAGCAAAATTTCTGTCACAATCTCCTATTGCTCGTTTACTTGGCTGAAAAACTAAATAAGGTTTGGGATTGATAGTTGTTACAAAGCTTGTAGGTTTGAGCCCAAACACTAATGAACGTCTCTCTCTTGCGATCTTTATATTCTGTTATGGCTATAATCATTAACCTCCTTCACCGCATACCCTCCTTATTGTTTGTTACCAGAATCTTTTATTTATTCTTTTCTTGAATCTGAAGTCTTGAACCTTTAATATGTGCAACCCTTCTACTACTTCTGTTATAAAGAAGTCTAAGTTCCAGTATGTCTAAATGTATGCTGTAAGCACTCAGGGTCAGGAACTTTGTCTTTCTGTACATCTCTGTGAAAGACATAGCACACCAGTGGGTGCTATAAAATAGTAAATTTAAAAGTGTCTTACAGTTCATGGATCTGTTTTGTAGTCTGTCTGGGGATGAGTTGTGCCACAACTTCGAATACCACACAGATGACAATATGAGATTGGTATCTTAATTCTTGCCTTGATAAGCCACTCATTCTGTAATAGAACTCATAACCACAAACTAATTATTTCTATTATGTATTTGTACAG
This sequence comes from Pelusios castaneus, assembly GCA_007922175.1. Lineage (NCBI taxonomy): Eukaryota > Metazoa > Chordata > Testudines > Pelomedusidae > Pelusios > Pelusios castaneus. The sequence goes on from ML685797.1 coordinate 15,695,783, forward strand.
TTGTAGTATATAGGGGTATGTCTACACTAGAAAAAGTTAAGTCGACTTTGTTAAGTCAACTTAAGGTCAACTTTAAGTCGATTTAAAGTCAATCTCATTAAGTCGACTTAACAAAGTGTCTCCTTTTAAGTTGAATTTATTAAGTTGACTTAATATTGGACATAGGCGTCCACACTGGCATTAAGTCGACTTAATAAAGTCAACTTAAGGGCTACTCCCCGTCCACTCTGTCCTTAAGTCAATTTAAGAAGTCAACTTAAGGTTTAAGTCAATCTAAGGAGTGGTAGTATTAAGTCAACTTAAGCTTTCATTAAATTGACTTAAGGAATTTCTTAAGTTGACTTAATGAAAGCCCAGTGTGGACATGGAGTAATTTAGGTCAACTTAAGGGTCCTTAAGTTTGCCTAAATTGCTAGTGTAGATGTACCTAGGACCATAGGTACCCATGGACCAGGACCGTATTGTTCTGGACAGACACAGAACAAAATGACAGTCTCATCCTCAAAAAACTTACACTTTAGAGAGACAAAGCTTAAGACTCTAGTGACTGATCAGTTAATGCCATGGTGCACCTGGGTAACTTGGTGCTGTGGGCTCATCCAAGTTGGCCACAGAGTTCTATTTGAATTAGTTTGTTGTTCTGCCAGCATTCTTCTGACAAACCATCCCAATGAGGTCCTTCTCCATAGTTCAAGCTAAATAATCTACTTGCACTGAAGAGTATGCTCAGCTCTTTCCTTCACTTGATACCAATCCCCTGGGCAATGTCTTCACTAAGAGGACCACACCAGGCAGCCTTACTTAACACATTTACGGAGTAGCAGCAAAGTAAGGTGTGATTGCTCAAGAAGATGAGGAAAAGGAAATTCCTCAGCAGCAGATTGACTAGTAGGTGGGGAGTCACTAGGGAAAAGAAGGATGACAGAAGGCAGGGCAGAGAGACCCACAGTCTACAATGTCTGCAATATATCATTCTGTAACTTCCCTTATGGAAGTTCCAGAGAATATATAAAAGAAAATTCTCACTTTTCTATGTTTTTTCTTAAATATCACTTCATGCAATTTATAAGTTATGGTCCCAGTATAGAATTCTATGAAATGGTGAAAATATACTCTATTAAAGTCTACAGCATTTTAGAGTGGAATCTACGGTAAGTATTCATTTGTTTTTATCTCTATTAAATTCTATAGATCCATTCAATAAATTTCTTATTTTTCTTTGTCTCCTCAACCTCTGCCTACCAGTGGGAATTTGAACTTTAAACTTTATGGAACTCTTCATACTAAATGTATTATCTTTGAAGAAAAATCTGATATGCAGTACTTGCCATGATATGGACATAAAAATGTCATATTTAAGAGAATGGGGGGGAAGGGGGAACATTGTGGGGAGGGTGATTAGGAACAGGTGAATTTAATAATGCACTTTATGTTTGGCTTTAGAGGAGCATCTGCAAATGGTAGTGAACAAAGTAATGGTCCAGAACCTATAAGTTAATGACTTCCACGCTCACATGGGCAAATAGGCAATGATGCACACGTTCTTGTGTAACTCTTAAATGTCATTATGGGAAATGATTCATTATATATCAAATGTTACTAGTGGGCAAAGTTCCAAGCTGTGTGTAGCAGGAAAAGGAGCAAAATCCTATAGCTTTTGGTATTTTGGTCTTAATTGGAGGAAATAGGCAGACTGCTGAATTTTGCTTATCAACTGTAGGGGACTCTATATGAGGGAAAGAATATTCTTCTGTTGCCTGATCTAAGCCCAGTCATTTGGAGCAACTTGAAAAAAAAATTATTAAAATCTGAAAATTTTTCTACAGATAAAGATACTAAAGCAGTTGTCTTCTATCAGCAAAGTTATATGTTCAATTTACCAGGAAAAAAACAACAACAATTTGCTTCTTTAAGAAAGGTGCACAGAAAAAAAATAATTTTAATGATCTACTCTAATAATGACTGTAAATCATTTCCTATACAAGGACACAGCCCACCAGCAGTTTCAAGAAATGGCTACATAGTACTCCAGTTGTTCCTGATTTATTTCTATCTGCCTAAGTACTTATCCATCACATTTCACCATGGTATATGAGTGACAGAAGAGGCAAAGGGATCTAAGGACTGTGGCAATAATGTATGCAGGAAAATTAGTTCTCAACCCTAAATTTCATCTATTTATTCCTTTGCTTTAGGTAAAGAATAATCATAGTGGAGTACGAAGGACCTGATTCCAATCACAGAATTTTTCTCGTGTCTCCTTCTAAAGCCAGTAGAAAATGTGTATGCAGAAAGTATGAGAACAGAATTGGGTCTATAATCCCAATTAGATTCTGAAATACCATTTCTATTTATTTATAATTATATTTTGTGATAATTACTGTCCATTTCTACATCTTAAATCTCAGGAATGTAGATTTTGCAAGACACTCCTAGGCAGATAACACATTCACACATTCATGCACACATACACATGATACCTGCAAGGCAGTTACTAATTATTTTTTTACAGTTTCTTAGATTACTCCAGAACTGAAGATTAAACATCTTTTTCCAAGTCCACCCACCTTTTATACCCCTCCCCACCCCCCAAATTGGAAGATATGTGAATCATTTGGTGAGTCTGCTACCTGAACATTTACAAACTCATATCTTCTCCTTGGTCTTTGGACTCTCACTTTTATGCTCCTGACTGAAGTCCTAAGTGACACATACTCCAGGGCTATGTCTACAATAGAAGAAGTTAAATCGTTAAGTTAGACTTAATAAGGTCAATTTTAAGTGGTTAACAAAGTGGTTTCCCTTAACCGGGATTTAGTAATTCGACCTAAGAAAATGGACTTATGCGTCCAGACTTAGGTTGACCTAAGGAGGGTTAGTTTGAATACCCCATGGTTCTTTTTAAGTTGACCTAAACATTGGTTAGGTAAACTTAAGGAAACCCCTTAAGTCGACCTAATGAAAGTCTAGTTGGACAGGGATTAAGTTAGGTTGACTTGAGCCTCCTTAAGTAGACCTAACTTGCCAGTATGGACATAGCCCAAGAAAGGAACTCTCAGTGCATATCCCTTTAACTGAGACCTCAAAGGACTGATAAGTGCCCTGTAATTGTGAGGCCGTCCACCCCACAGGCTGGGGTTCGCAGGCAGCAGTCTCTAGCCCTGGGAAGGGCGAGTCTCTATACAAACACAGGCCCGGCCCTCAGGCGGGGTGGGGCGGGTAGCAGTCTCTAGGGTCACAGTCAGATTATGGGGGGCACACGGTAAGGGAGAAGATCACCAACAAGCCTTTGTGACTATGGCAGGATGGTTCATGTACCCCAGGTAGCAACTGGGTGCCTCCGGGTTGAGGCAGTGGGGCTCTGACCAAAACACGCTGCCTTGAACAGCAAACATTCCCAGGCTTGTCGAGGGCCACCGACCAAGGTTGCACCACCCCTCTCTATTTCCCCTGGGGTACCTGCTTCCATGCCCCTACGGGACACCGGGGTAGTTGGCCATCGGGAAGTTCCCAAAGCCATCGGCGTCATCCGGAGGGGGTAGGGCTGGCAGTGGCTCACACGGGTCCTTGATGGAAGGCAGCTCCGCTAGGTTGCAGGACTCAGGTGGCGGCTCTGGTCCGCAAGGCTCTGGGATCATGGGCTGTTCCTCTGGGTCCTCCGCAGAGGGCATCTCCTCCAAATCACAGTGGTCGGACAGTGCCTCCCGCTGCCAGGGCTCTGGGTCAGGGTACTGCTTTTTGGGCTCTCCAGTGGAGGGTTGCTCCCTCGGGCTCTCTGTCTCCTCTGGCTGGCCAGGCTCCAGCCACTCGGGACGGTCCTCTGGGCCCCAGGCCGTAGGGAGCTCAGGCCAGGCCCTCTGATCAGGCGAGTTAGGCCCACGGCCTGGGGAGCCAGCGGGGAGGTCCTTCCTCCCTGTCTGCCAGGCCCTGACTGAGGGAGAGGGCTTCCCTTTTATCCCCAGCCTCCTTGCTCCACCCCCCTGCTTCCTGTCAGGTGGGGAGGGAGCTTTTCATCCCCTCCACTTGCTGGGGATTGGCCCGCCCTCTGTGTCTGTCTCGGAGGGCGGCCATTTTCCTTGTCCCTTACATGCCCAAATAATTTAAACCCTTATTGCTTGTTAATAGAGGTTGAAGGATTTTGCTGTCTTTGGAGTAGTCAGTGTAAAATTACTTAACCAACAGTCTATGGATCAAATAATCAATTATAAAGGAAGATTTACTAAAAATAAAAAGAAAATGATAGAAATAAACTGTTTGAATAACATATCAAAATGTAATCTTCTCATAAGTGGAACTTGTCAAGACATCCTTAGTCTAGCGACAGTAAAAAGAAAAGAGCCAGGAGAGGACAGAGACATGGAAGCAAGGGGAGAATAAGATTTCAAGAGAAGAAGCATAATCAGGTTGCTCCCTTTCTCCCTCCATACCAAGACTGTTTCAAGGTATTGGATCCATCTTTGATATCTGATGTTTGAGGTGTGCAGAATTCATTGTCAGAAGCTGTGACTGGGCAATAGGGGATGGATCACTTGATATCTGTTCTATTCATTCCCTCTGAAGCACCAGGCATTGGCCACTTTTGGAAGACAGGATGGACCATCAGTCTGACCCATTATGGCCATTCTTATGTTCTTATCATACCAAACAGTCCCTCATATCTGTGATGTGTGTTTTCCTCAAGAAGTCCTTTGAAGATAGGTGCACACAAAGGCTGTTTGTAAACTCTCACAGCTTCACATCTTGATGGAAGTGCTAGGCTTTTGAGATGCTAATTCACCCTCTTTCAAATATTTAGCTTCTTAATGCAACAGATAGTTTTGTGCCTGTTAGATGAGCTCCATTCCATATTTCTTCATCTTGGTCTACACTGCAGGTGCTTTTCAGTGGCAGTCGAAAGGAGATACTCAAGTTACTTAAAATAACTTGTGTATCTCCCTTCGACTGCCTAACGCCTACTCACCATGGTGTCTTCAGTGTATTGAGTCGATGGGAAATGCCCTCCTGTTGACTCAGTGCTATGCTGTTTGAGTGGGTGGTCTTCAGGGATTGACTTCCCAAACAACTGAGTGGGTCTTCACAGACCTGCTCACTTAATCTGGAAAATTGATTTGAGAGTGGTGAATTTGCCACCACAAGTGAAGACCTACCCTTAGCCAATTAATTTATAGACATGTATTTCTCAATTATTTTCCACATAATTTTTCTCCATGTTAAATATCATTTACTAAAAAATATCAAGATCCAAAGGGATAGCCGTGTTAGTCTATTGCAGAGAAACAGAGTTCTGTGGTACTTTTAAAGACTAACAGATTTATTTATCTCATTAGCTTTCGTAGGAAAAATCCGACTTCGTCAGTCACTTTGAAGATGGGAAACTTACAGAATGGGAGGAAATTAAATGCAGAGAAGTGTATGACATAGGATCAGGTCAGGCTGTAACAGCAAATCAAAATAGACGTTAGTATTCAAACACTGGGGAACAGCACATGGAGGAAGGTGAGGTCAAATCACCTGCTGTAATGAGAATATAATCCATAGTCCCTGTTTAACCCCAAGGCAACTGAGTCGAAGTTGCATATAAATAACAAATATCAGCCTCTCTCTGCTGCGAGAGTTTGTTTCAAATTTGGAATAATATAACACATAGATTCAACTTAATTAAGAAATGACTCTAAAATGTACCCAAAATTCAAGTTCAAAGCATTCAACTCACTTGTTGTTTTAAATGTCTCTGATAAATCTTATTTGCTGTGTAGTTGTAGCCATGTCAGTCCCAGGATATTAGACAGACAAGGTAGCAGAGCTAGTATCTCTCATTGGACCAGTCTGTTGGTGAAAGACATACTTTTGAGCTACACAAAGATGAAGCTATGTTATCTTAGTAAGAATACAGGACTTACCCACTGACCCTTTTTGATAAATCATTGACTACAACTATAATCTGTAGCCCATATGCATTATTCTTTTGGAGCCAGCATTACCATCCAATGTGATGGACAGCTTCGTACCCCTAGTATAGACCAGGCCAATAATGTCCCTCCTCTCTCTCTCTCTCTCTCTCTCTCTCTCTCTCTCAATCTCAATCTCAATCTCTGTTCCCAACTCTCCCCCCCATCCCCTTTGCTCTCCTCCATCACTTGCCCCCCAATTTTCTGAGCCTTTTATATTCTTTCATACCAAACCAAGGCCCAGTCTTGGCCTAACACAGTAAAATTCCTTATTGAAATCAATGTAGAGTTTCTTTTGAATAATGACTACACAATCTAGCATACAGTGGTGTAAAGCATGTAAGCAAATGTGTCAGGCATGGCCTCCTGTTATTTATTCATGCTGAGTGTCTCTTTTACTAAATAATGCCTCTTTAAATGGTTTGTGATGTTCCTTCTTATCAATGTTTTCAGAAACTAGCACAGGCTTTGTCTACACTGGCAAATTAAATTGACTTAAGGAGGCTTAAGTCGACTTAAATTAAGCCGTGTCCACACTAGGCTTTCATTAAGTCGACTTAAGAAATTCCTTAATTCGACTTAATGAAAGCTTAAGTCAACTTAATAACTACCACTCATTAGGTTGACTTAACCCTTCCTTAGGTCGACCTACGCCCAGTGTAGTCCACTTTCTTAAGTAGACCTAACGGCAGTTAGGTAAACTTAACGAAGTGGACTAAGTCAACTTAAAGTGTTGCCACTTTGTTAAGTTGACTTAATAAGGTCGATTTTTAAGTCAACTTAAAGTCGACCTTATTAAGTCTACTTAACAAAAGTCGACTTAACTTTTCTAGTGTAGACATAGCCATAGTTCCTATCAAGCTACCTAAAGTCTCCCCCCAAAAAACTTCCATTACTCTTCCCAATTCCTTCAAAATTCTGAAATCTAGGTTTCATTCATGACACTTTACTCAGTTCCATTATTTATAACAACCTACCTCATGTTTTAATTCTGGAAAAGCCAAAGGTTAGATTTTATGGAAGGTAATAGGTAATTCCATACTGCTATGGCATATAGGACAGTTTGTCATTTTTGCAGCCAAAAAAGAGTCAAAGCTAAATGAAAATAGTTGGAAAATAGGCTTATACACAGATGGCATTTCTCCTTTGTTCTCAGCAGAGTATATGTATTGTATATAGTCCAAAATTACTCATTTCTTGGGGTTTGTTTTTATAGATAACAAATAAAATCAACAAAGCATAAACATCTGTCTTACAATAATATCCGCCAAAACTTGGATATTCCTAGAGTTTCCACTACAGATCCCATTTGATGTAATCCCTTGGTCTGAGATAGACTCAAACATTTTAATATTTCAGGATATAGCCAAACTAATAGGATCTGCATAATTTGACGTCAGTGACTTTACATAAATAGCTCTACACAAGGGAGTGTCCAACCTTTTTGTGTGAGGGGCCACATTGCAATTTTTTTCTCACTTAGGGGCTGGTAAGCAAGTTTTGGATGGGAGGGAGTGGTGCATGGGATTGGGGTGGGGGAGATATTTCAGGGACAGGGGCTGCCACTACACCCTGCTAGATGGCTGCCACTACATCCCATCAGCCAGATGGGGCCCAGAGGGGGGGGCACTTGCTGCTCTACCCCACCAGCTGCAGGGTTGCAAGTGGGGGAGGAGTGGAATGAGCTCGCTCAAGGCTGGAGGAGAGGTGGGGCTACTGTTCTATATGCCCTCCCCCCAGCCCACTCCGGGCTGGAGGGAGGGAACCTGCCTCTCTGCCCAGCTGGCCAGTATGGGGCTGGAGAAGAGGGGCCGGGCTGACTTGGGGCCTGTCGCTCTGCTCCATGCTGCTGGATGGCTCAGGGGTCAAGGCTGGAGGAGAGGGATGACTGCCACTTCACCCCACTGCCAGTTTGGGGCTTGATGGGAGACAGGACTTCCTCTATGTTCTGCAGCCAGCTGGGGGCTCATGGGCTGGACAGCAGCCTTTGGCAGGCCAGTCTGGCCTGCGAGCCATAGGTTGGACAACTCTGCTCTACACCACTGTGTGGGGCTCAAGGACCTGAGATTAGGATGACTCAACATAAGTGCCTATTCCTAGGCAGAATGCTAAAAAATACTAACTTATAAAACTGCATATTTGACAATTTTTAAGCATAGGCACCTACTTTAAATTCACATTTGCCACATAAATAATAGTCCCAGTTTTCATAACCACTGAGCAACCAGTACTCAAAAGGAAAGAGAAGACTGGAGTGTGGGGAGGGGGGATTTGATAGCAACCTTTACTTGAAGGGGTGCTCCAAAGAGGAGGGAGCTAGGCTGTTCTCGGTGGTAACAGAGGACAGAACAAGGAGCAATGGTTTCAAATTACAGCTGGCGAGATTGAGGTTGGATATTAGGAAAAACTTTCTCACTAGGAGGGTGGTGAAGCATTGGAATGGGTTGCCTAGGGAGGTGGTAGAATCTTCGTATTTGGGGATATTTAAGGTTCGGTTAGACCAAACCCTGGCTGGGACGATTTCATGGGAGTGGTCCTGCTTTTAGCAGGGGGTTGGACTAGATGACCTCATGAGGCCCCTTCCAGCCCTATGATTCTACAAAATCAGTGGAATCTGAGACTGCTCAGCCCCTTTGAAAATAAGGCCACCTCACTATGGATTTAGGTGCTAAACTTTAAAATCCTAAATATGGAAGTTTTAACCATTGTCATTACTTCTAACCCCACATGTAGAATATGAGTACTTGATTATTGCATCCTTCTATTCGTTTTGCATTCCAAAGCAGACCTCTGAGCTTTGATTTTGCCCTTTGGCGAGCCCTACACATCACTGTTCATCTTGGAAAATCAGTTATTGTGTGTGCATGACTACTCAAGTGCATTTTTCAAAGCAAGTAGTAATGATGCTGCATATCAGAAAGGAGTATTAGGTACATTAGTATACATGTAAACATACTGAATAAGCACACATTGTGTCTGATATCCAAAGATACATTGTGGGCACATTTTTAATGTGTTGCAAAGAATAAGTTTAATAACTATTTTATATTCACAAAAAGGCCACTTTTCATGTAATAATATACAGACTCTTGTTACAGGTAACTCATTAAAAACATAGTTAATTTCTGTGTTCCTGTTTAGCTAGAAAGTTTGGTACTCACTCATTGTGAACCAATGAGTACAGAACAAATATGTCACTTGATCTTTCCATCAGTTGTTTTAATCTGATTTCAATAATTCAAATGCTCTTGCACATATTTTAAGGAGTATGAGGCCTCCAATTTCAAGAAACAAAGGTGAGTTAAAGGTACAATTTATTTATTGAATTTTGGCCAAGAAAACTGCTGAAGGGTGGACTGCCAATAATAACACAAAAATTGTTAAGTGCATGATACGTCACATGAGCCCAAATGAAAATGGCAAGAAAACTCAATTCTTCTGACAGCACCTTTGATCTATTACAGGATGGTGGTGGAAATAAGAAGATGGCATTCCAATAATCAGATTGGTCAGGTGGCATTGCCTACTGTGTGGAAGGTACCATTCCAGCTAAAAATCAAGCATCTGGGTGGTGATGGCAAGAAGCATGGCTCACTGACATGGTTCAGTACTAAGTGCAATATTTCTTTGCTGCAGGCAGTGCAATCAGTAGGTAAGCAAGGATGTTTGGATACCACATGTAACTGATTTTTATGTAGCGTGGTATATATCAGTAGCTTCCAACCTTTTTGGCTTGAGGGCTACCAGTATAATTTTTACAACCCTGAAGGGACACCAGTTTCTGCCAGCAAGCTGCCTCCTTGCTGATTTCCCTGGCTTCAGCAGGAAAACCTCACATGTCCCATGCACATAACCTGGGTCCCTAGTCAATGGCTCCCTTCTGCAGTGCTCTCCTCCCTCTGGCTCCAGCAGGGACCCCAGCATCTATGGACGTAAGCAGAGCACTTTGCTGAACTCCCTGGTACAGATAGGGGCAGGAAAGTGCTGATCTCCCAATCCCTTTGGCTGCAGAAAGGAGTCTGCCCCAGTCTTTTAGCCCCATGGAAATGTGCTCTGCCTAGGTCCAGAGGCAATGGCTCCCTTCTGCTTGCAGCACGAGGGGAGCCACGGGCTACTTTAAAAGCCCCTGATGGCCAAATTTGGCCACTGGGCCATAAGTTGTTAACCATGGGTATATATTAACAGTAACCTAGCTAATATATTGCAAGAGCAGGAAAAAAAGACTTATTCCAACATCCTGTAACATGGTTCTGAAAGAATTAAAATGTTTAAAAGAGGGAATAGAAAAATTAGAAGAAATATAAGCAGAGTAATGAAAGCAACAGTAGAGTGAGAAGAGAAGAGGAACTATAGGAAGAGGTGAAGATGAAAAAAAAATGGGGAGGGAGCATCAAACTATGTCTTTGCTACATTGTACTATCATGGTGTGTACAGGGCCCCATGTTGGCTTGGCATCTAAGTGGTTAATAAGGCTTACTGTGGCATATCAACAGCTGTAAAGATTAAAGGTCTACCAGGGAGAAGAGTAAAGTGACTGCCAAAAAGATAGAGGGAACCAGAAAGGAGACCCCTTCAGAAGATGTAAAAAGCCATCAAGGAAGTCTGACTATTAGCTGCTTTAAACAGGGTTCCCGAGCTAAAGCCAGTGAAGTGAATGGGCCCTTCCAGTAGAAGGCATAGTAAACTCTTTGCAGCAAGAAAAGGGCCACCTTCACCATGGCCACAGAACCCCTGACTCTTTATTACACCCAAATGGCAAAGACAAATAAGGGCCTGACCAGAGGTCTGAGGTCATAACAAAAATGGATAGACATGGAACTAAATGATTGACCACGTGAAAGGGAGAAACTGAGTTAGACTTGGTGGAGCACCTCACACAAAAAGAGGAGGGATCCAATGGCTGAAGGCAGCCTCAAGTAAGTACCAATCACTGTAAGAATTAGCAGAAGCAATAAGAGGGAAGCAGAAAAGAAGAGAAAAAAACAGCTGAAAAACTAGAGATAAATGAAGGCACATAAGAAAGGAAGAAAATAAACAGAATAAAGACTATACTGTACAAAGAACAACACAACAAAGTACACACACAAACAGATATGAGCAACAGAAAAGTGAGGGGTTTGCCTAGCATAAATATAGTTTGCAGTGTTGTAGTAGCTGTGTTGGTCCCAGGTTATAAGTGAGACAAGGTGGGTGAGGTATTTTCTTTTATTGGACCAGATTTTAGAAGAGTTCTGTGTTGCTTGAAAGCTTGTCTAAAAGTTGACTTTGGAAATCAGGGAATTCAAGTTCCCTCTCTTTTTAAAATATGGTGAGTTGTGTACAGCTCTGAAATGTGTCTCTAATTATAGTAAAGGAATTAGTACCAAGGCATAAAGGTTTGTTTACAAAACTTTAATATTACTTATTTTAAGTCAATTAAAATTTTCCCTAACTTTGCCTTCACTGTACTGTGTGGTAATCTGTTATCTAGTGCCCCCCATGTATTATGTTAACAGTGAAACTCTACAGTGATTAATTTCAGAAATTTAATTAAAATGAAATTAATTTTATGCTTAGCTTGTTTAGCAGATCTACAATGAAAATAAGCTATTAGATCAAGCTTAGTTTTAACCATTTTTGCATCTTAAATCTATTAAATATTCTACATATTTTTCCACTCTACTTTCTCAGTAATTAGCAGGATCCTCATGAATGGCCTCCAGGGGGGCTTGTGATGGAAGAGATAAAGGAGCCTTGTTTAGTCAGTCATGGAGTTTCCAACAATGATTGAAAGTCTCAAGTTGGAAGACAATTTGTTACAGTATTTATGCATCTTCTGATCTGTGAAAACTATACTATGATCATATCAGTTATCTCCATTGTTTATTTATTCTGGGTTTTTTTTCTGTGTGCAATAGTATTAGATCCCATCTTCCAGATGAGATATAAAATGAAGTTCTGGCCTCTTTGACTCACTAAGGATCCCATGGCTCTTTTCACATGAATAGAAATGTTAGCTTTAGTGTTTTGGCGAGATTCCAATTTGGGTAATTATTTTCTGCCTACTTAAATAATCAGTGTAGGCAAGTAACTGGGCTAATGTTGTACACTTTTCATTATACTTCAGATAATATCAGAACTGATGCTGTATGCTTTTCAAAATGTACATGCATTGCAGCTTTCCTTAATTTTGCAAATTGTGCGTTTAGACCCAGATCCACAAAGGGATTCAGACACATAAATCCCAGATTAAAAGATCAATGGGATCTACAATGGATTGTTAACCTGCTGCTTAACCCTGTAGGCACCTAAAACCACTCAACACAATTTCTTCCTGTAAATATCTCCTTGGAACCTAAGTTTCTGTCTCTGGACTTGTGCACAGTGCCTCACTCTAGGCACCTAGATGCCTACATCATGCACCAGCCCCAGCAGAAGCATCAAAGCAGGCAAACCTGCAGGCTTCAGTCATGTAAGCATGTTCTGGGGCCATTGAAAATTCAGCAGAAGAGGAAGCATTGCTTCCACTGCTTTCTTCTTTGTAACTTTTATCCCAATGGTTACAGCACTCACCTGGATGGAGACCAGGTTCAATTCTCCCCTCTCTCTCTTGGGGAGAGGAGTTGAACAAGGGTCTCTCAGCACTCAGGGAAGTGCCCTAAGCACTGGAGCATCCTTATCCTCATTTATCTTTAGCATCAAACACAGCAAAGTGAATCGACATGTCCAAGGTCACTCAATAAGCTAGTGGCAAGAACTGAGAATAGAAAGGCCTCCTGAGTTCCAGGTCAATTAGTATTCCATCCACTAGATACATTGCCTCCATCAGATCCTACTCAGAATCATAGCACCTTTCTAGCTATCAGGTGGTCCCAGGTCCTCGCTATTTGTTAGTCCTCTGAATAATCTGATTAGGGTGGTTGTCCGATGCCCTTAAACAATACGGCTACATGTAAATGGGGCTATCCAGGAGTAGCCTTTCTTGAGATGTCTAAAGGTAATGTTTATTAGGGAGCATGGGAACTATGAAAAAGAGCAGCTAAAACGATGGCACTCTGAGAGGATGAAATGGGAGTCTTAGCTAAGATGATAAAACTGACAGATGATACAGCTTACCAGTCTGATGTGTACAAATGCCTATTATTGTAGTCCTATTTTAAACAGGACCATGTTTAAACACAAACTAGATATCATTAAATTTCAAAGGGGTAGAGTCTTTAAAAGTGCCACAGGATTCTGTTGTCTAGATATCATTAGTTCACTTAGCAGAGTCTACAATGGGTAGTTATACCACAGCACTTCAGTACATGTGGCAACTCACATCCCTGTAGTCAGCACTGACGGGCCATATAGCCAAGAGATGTTGGTAATTTTTATATTTCATAATAAAGAAAATACATAGAAAGAACAAAGAAAGTGTCAGAGAAGATTACCTAGACAAGTTAGATGTCCTCAAGTCACTAGTACCTAATGGAATACATCCTAGAATACTCAAAGAACTTACTGAGAGAATATCTAAAACATTAGTGATTATCATCAAAAAGTTATAGAAGACAGGTGAGATTCCAAAGCACTGGAAAAGGACAAATATAGTACCAATTTATGAAAAAAGGGAAGAAGGACAACCTGGGGAATTACAGAACAGTCAGTTTAACTTCATTACCTAGAAAGATAATGAAACAAATAACCAAACAATCAGTTTGCAAACAGTCAGAAGATGATAAGGTGATAATTAACAGTCAGCATGGATTTGTCAGGAACAAATACTGACAAACCAATATTATAGCTTTCTTTGCCAGGGTGACAACTCTTGTGGATGGGAGAAGCAGTAGATATGATATATTTTGACATAAGTAAAGCTTTTGATACTGTCTCACATGACCTACTCATAAACAAACTAGGGAAATACATCCTAGATGGAGACACTGTAAAATGGATGCATACACAATTGGAAAACTATTCCCTGCACTCTGCCGGCAAACAGCTGGAGCGCCAGCAATTGCCGGCATGGAGCTCCAGTTGGTGGGGAGACTCGGTCCTCCCAAAAAGCTGGAGCGAGGTCCCAGCCATATGGGTGCCGCAGGGCTCCATTCTGGCCGGGACCGCTCGTGTCCCGACAAAAAGGGAACCCTATGCTCCCTTTTTGCCGGGACTGCAGCGGTCCCGGCAAAAAGGAAGCCGCCACTTCCTTCTGGCCAGGACCATTCAAGTCCCAGCCAGAAGGGAGCACCCCGGTCCCTCCTAACCAGGACTGAGTGGTCGCGGCAAGGAGGGAGTGCGGGAGACCCACGCTCCAGAGCACGGGTCTCCCGCTCTCCCTTCTGGCCGGGACCGCTCCGAGACCCGCGCTCCAGCTGCCAGTGGTTGTATTCCTTATGTCCTTAATGGCTCATCAGGTTACTCCCTGGGCCCATTGTAGCTGGCACATTCCTTAACATTAAGGATACAATGGTTTTACACAGCCGCCTCTCTCAGGCATTTCAATAAAAGCACGTAAGTTATAAAGTATAGTATAACACCAAATTCCTAACTAAACTAACTTCTAATCCAAATACAATTCCTAGACATAAACTATATAATCATTCCCAGCAAATTACTACCTTTCTATTGATACCAAACATGACATAGTTCCTATGGATTATAGCATTTATGATATATGAATAGAAAATAATATCATAAATGCTTCCCTAAATCCAGACAGCATCACACCCTGCCCACATGCCCTGCCAGGGTCCCTGTCCCCCTTTGCCCCATTGCACACAAGGGGTTCCCCCCCACCACCACCGTGGACCTGCCCAAGGTCTCCCTAGCCCCTAGAAGTCGACCTAGGCGTCCAGTGTGGATGCTCTAGGTCGACTTTGTAAGTTCCTCCCAAAGTTGACTTTAATTTTAAGTGTAGACTCATTAAGTTGACTTAAAATTACAAGTGTAGACATAGCCAAGAAGTGCTGCTTTCTGGGAAGTTAGGTTTGGTTCATATTTAGATACTTACTCTAACTTATTTAACATTTATGGGTGGCTTCTATTTAATATTGTCTGATGCTATTTCTATTTTGATTATCTTTATTAGAAGTATTTTATATATATTTAGAGTGCATCTACACTTACAAATTAAGTTGAGTTAAGGAGGCTTAAGTCGACTTAAAATACTCCATGTCTACACTGGGCTTTCCTTAAATTGACTTAAGCTGCTCCTTAATTCGAATTAAGGAAAAGTTAGTTTGAATTAATAACACCTGGTTTTAATTCGAACTAGCACTTAAATTGACTTTATTAAATCGTCTTAAACCAGTGGAGATGGGGATTAGTGCCTTGGTGGAGCTTATTAAGTCGACTTAAAACGTTAAGTCGACTTAATAAGGTCAAAAAGGGGCCACGGCTACACTTGAAAAGTTAAGTCAACTTTTGTTAAATCGACTTAATAAGGTCCACTTTGTTGACTTCAAGTCAACCTTATTAAGTTGACTTCATAAAGTCAACCTAACTTTTCAAGTGTAGACATAGCCTTAGAGAATTATTTTAATATATTTAAAGTCCATTGAGTACCAGCCTCTTAAAGACATTGGATTTTGCTTTAGATTGTATTGTGTCTGTTCTGAATTTTTCATTTTGCGCTGCCTATAGTCTAATTATACTTACTTGATTCTCTGTTAAATCTTCTGGAGCTGAATCAATTGAAGCTTTCATCATCTCCTCTACTGGAGTAGATTTTGGTACTAATGAAAATTTAAAGCCATTAAATTCCTCAGTTTAAGCCATTAAATACCTTTTTTACTTATTTTTATGACCCATTTATAACTATTTTTATAATTCTAGCATGATAAATTATAACCTCATTCATTCTTTGATTTTAATCAACTTATCAAAGTTGTTACTGACTGCATTTTACTTGAACACTATCACATGCCTATTTACACAGTCTAGCTAAAGCCATAACATTTTCTTAGCCAAAGTGTTTTTCGGTTTGGAATGTAGCTGCTCAGTCATTCAGCTCTTAATTTTGTGCTCATTGATTCTGAATAGTAACTGGGTGCCATTTCATACATTTGTTCTTTAAAGAAACTGGTTGAGTCACGGCAACAGAGAAACAATGATATAAACTCAAACTACAGATGTATCAAAAGGGTATATCTTTTGTCACATTATGGTCAATGGGAATTTTTTTCACAGTGCTTTCACTGGGTTTTGAATTAGGCAATTCTATTTTGTAGATATTATATGGATTAGCTATTTCTTTAGGCGAACACTGTCTCAGGGAGTTACTGTGTAGCTATAAGGTCCATTCATGTTGACAAGTTCCAGAGGGGTAGCCATGTTAGTTTAGTTCAGCAAAACAAACAAGGAGTCCTGTGGCATTTTTAAAGACTAACAAATGTACTTATCACATGAGCTTTCATGGGAGAAAATCCCACTTCATCAGATGCTTTGATGATAGGGAACTTGCAGCATGGGAGGAAAATAAATGCAGAGAAGTATAAGACATAGGATCAGGTCAGGCTGTAACAGCAAATCAAAGTAGACGTTAAGAGTCAAACACTGGGGAACAGCATATAGAGGAAGTGAGATCAAATCACCTGTTGTAATGAGAAAAAAATCCATAGTCCCTATTTAACCTTGAGGCAATGGAGTCAAATCTACATATGAATTCCAGTTCTGCAGTTTCTCTTTGAAGCTGTGATTTGTTATTCATTTGTTTGAGCACAGCTCTTAACAAGTTGTCAGTGGAGTGAACAGGGAAATAAGTGTTCCCCTATGGGTTTTTGAATGTTGTGATTTCTAACGTCAGACCTGTGTCCATTTATTTTTTTGTGCAGAGACGGTCCTGTCTCTCTAAAGACTGTCCTGTCTGTCTAATATCTAAGGCAGGTTGGCATTTCTGGCACATGATGGAATAAATCACATTGGTGGACGAGCAGGTGAATGAGCCCCTGATGGAGTAGCTGACTTGATTATGTCCTGTGATGTCGACTTAATTTAACAAGTGTAGACATAGCCCTTGTTTATAAGGTCCATGTGATGATCGTTATAAGATCAGTATTCACTTGAAAGTGCTGCAAAGGACTTTATAACCACAGTTCAAGTGTGATGAACCATCAGTTTACATTCTTGATATTTTTGAATGAGAGGCTAAATGTCACATGTGCTAAATAAAACTTTAACCTGAAGTTTCCTATGTTTATGTAATGTAGCAATTCACCAGAAGGAGTTGATTGTCAATGGAAGGGCCCTCTGTTGCTTGAGCTCAGTAAAGGAAGTATTACACTTATCAGGGGTTACCAGTACACACTATAGTATGAGTATAGGGAGTGTGAATTCTTTTGCCTCACAAATTAACATGGGTAGGGTTTTTCCGATGAAGCCAGTGAATCTTGCTAACAAGATTCTGTGTGAAGGCCCTGTATCTCTGCTGCCATGGTATCACTGTTCTAACAGTTATGCTGCCATGTGGTGAAGGCCTTTCCCAGAGGACATCTTGGGCTATTGTTAATGTCCTTGTATCAGTGGGAGGAGAGGACAACATGGAAGAATTTCCATCAGAAAATTTTTACTGCTGCTGCCTTTGGATACTTGAATTGCTTTTGAATGCTGAGCTGTTTTACCGTATTGCCTACTGCAAAAAACTTCTCACTTATTCTTCCTTTCACAGCTGACTACTGGTCTTCATCAGGATGGGTGTGTAAGATACTAGCTTGAAGATTGTGTGAATAAAAAGACTAAATTATCAGACAAGATGGTGATGAATCCTCGAGGAGAAAGGCTAGCATACTGTCTTTTCCAAGCCTTTATTTTCTTCTCCCTGCCATAAATCAGGAGCCCTTGAGTTGATCCATTAATAGGCTTCCTTGGAAGGGGAAAAGGAAACAGCCAAGGAAGAAGGGATAATTTGGTCTTTTTATATTAAGTGCTGACATAAAAAGTTACATATTTCCCAGGAGCAAAATAGGTTTCTAAAGTGCTGAAATTCATGGCGACTTACTATGGGTCTTGATTTGTCAGAAATTATTTGGCTCGTGCAAAGTCTAAAATTGCTTTGTGGTTCTGCAATTTTATTTTAATTGGGAGAGAAATTAAATGCTGCCAGGCCTAGAGTATGATTGATTTATAAATGTTCTGACACTAAGAAATACATTGTACTGAAACAGTTGGTGTAGTATTTTTATCCTGGTCTGTTCACACATCTTGAGTTAAATAATCTTAATAATAATACCCTTATTGAATATGTATTAAAGAAATAGTCAAAAGATTTGATCTCTAATGTTAACAAAGTTGGCTTAAACTTATTGTTTTATAAAGGCTTTTTTTATATCCAAGACAATATTTTTAGTAAATTACATTCTGTCCCACTTTCATAAATATATTTTGTACTAAAATTAAGGGGAACTGAATTATGAAAAATAATGAATCCACTTACATATTTTGGGTTTGAAAACTGAATAGATTTTACCTTCTATGGTTCAAGTTCTATTAAAAATTTGCCTTGAAAACTGCCTTTATGAGTGTAAAAATACTGATGATATATAACATGCAATATACTAGGCCAGAAGCTCAGCTGGTGTGAAGGCATAGCTCCAATTTGCACTAACTGAGACTCTGTCTAATTTTTTAAAGAGTAATCCACTTTAAAAGAATAATAACTTTGAATATGCATGTTAATATCCTTCTTCATATCAAGTTATTCCCATGTGATCCTTATTTTTTTTAGCACAAGACGCATTGAAAATGTTAGCCATATTTTGAATACATGAATTAAATCGGGGATAAATAATCCTGAATAGCTATGTATGATGAGGTCCTGTGTTAAGAATTACATTTCCATGGATTGATTTAAGGATATTTGTTCTTTCAGATATTGTCCAATCCAGAGGGTAAAACTCGTATGTAGAAGCAATAGCAATAGGGATGGCATGTTCCACTTTCTTTGGGTCATCAAACCTGCAGTGGGTCATCAAAACAAATCATCCTCAGGGTTAGCAATATGCAAAAGCCATAGGATAGCTGTGCATAATCAGTAATGAATTAGGGACATAAATCAAGCTTAGGACATCACCATTTTCTACACTACAAAAATCCTGCAATGTATATCATTGTTTCTAGATTTGATCTAGACAATACAATTTCTGACCTCCTTTCTTCTCTTGAGTCAGTAAAACCAAAAACAAATATGCTTCTAGTGTCACTTGTTGCACGTGCACGCGCACGCACACACACACACACACAGACAAAAAGAACCAAAGTTAACCAGGTGTAACTCAAAACACAACATTAAAACTGAAATTTCCCCCATCAACATTGTACTGTTTTCTCTCCCTTTCTCTTTTAAAGATACATCATTCTGTGGTACAATAGCAATCAACACATGGATTACATTTAGTGCTGGAAATGCCTTTGTTGATTTCTTGAAGAAATCTCACTAGTTCATATTTCCTTTCCACAGGGACTCCACTTTTAAAGATCTTCACTGTACTTTTGATCAGAACAGAGAGTTTGTCAGTTTGTGAGTGTGTCTGGAAAGGTGCAAACCTTCAGAGCCATTAATCAATGACATGATCACAAAGCACCTGGAGAAATATAGACTGAGGAAATATACTCACTAAGCGCCATAAACCTGCTAGAATGTTATAAAAGGGAAAGCAATGGTTATAATTTATCTTCATCTCAAAATACTGTTCAGCAGAATGTTGTCACAGATGAGATTTTGCAAGTGCAGCACAGAAAGCATCCTTTTAATTTATTAGAAAGTGGTTGAGGGCAGGAGGGCATACTGTAAAAGCAAATGGTCAGGGAGAAGCGCCTAATGAATGGTACAGAATTGTGACTGTATTGAAGCTGATTCTCTTCTCTTTTTTTTTTTTTTTTTTTTGAGGTGGGCCAGCTAACAACTAGGAGACAAAACTAGCTAAAAACCAAACAAAGTCATTATGAATGTATATAGTCAAAGTCATTATTAATGGTATATGGTCAAACATGGGAAATAGCACTGAATGGAGTTTCCAGAAGCCAGTCCTGGGTCTAGCATAATTTAACATATTCAATAACAACCTAGAAGATGGAGTATGGAAAGAATGCTGATGCAATTTGCTGATGATAAAATACCTGGAAAGACAGCAAATGCTTTAGAGAACAGAGATTAAAATAATGCATGATCTTGAAAGATTAGAGAAAAAGGCTAAAATCAATAAAATAAGATTCAATAGGGACAAATGCAAAGTGGCTCATGTGAGGAGAAATATATGTGCACAAGTACAGCATGGAAGAACAGAGGCTGCGTCTACACTGGTAAATTAAGTCGACTTAAACTTGCTTAAGTTGACTTAATTTATCCTGCATCTACACTACAGTTTCCTTAAGTCGACTTAAGCAAGCTGCTTAAGTCAACTTAAGGAAAATAAAGTCGACAATTAAAATTAACTCGACTTTATAAAACCACCTTCCTAGTAAACCTAAGGCTTAAGTTGACTCCCTAGAGTCGACTTAAGCCAGTGTAGACGTGGGGTAGACCTAAGTCGACTTAGGGCTACCCCAGGGCTACACCAATGCCCTCCCTGCTGGGGGGGCACAGGGGGAGCCTGGCATGCCCCCCCAAAGGGCAGGTCAGAGCCCTGCCCACCCTGCTCCTATGCCCTGCCAGGGTCCCTAGGTACAATGGGGCAAAGGCTGAGCCCCTGGCATTGGACAAGGGGTGCCCCTCTGCCCCCGTGGACCTCCCCTAGGTCCCCATAAGCCCCTAGAAGTTGACCTAGGCATCCAGTGTGGACGCTCTAGGTCAACTTTTTAAGTTCCCCTTTAAGTCGAGTTTATTTTTAAGTGTGGACACACTAAGTTGATTTAACTAAGTCAACTTAAATTACCAAGTGTAGACATAGCCAGAGAGTGGACAGATGGATTATAGGGCTAGATTCAGTAGGGTGTTCAACATCACCCCTACCAAGTTATTGAATGCTTTCAACTGTTACTAAAGTCAGTAGGAAATGAGGGTGCCTATAGCACTTTGTTGAGGGTACCCAGTACGTCAAAGGCTCAAGATCAAAGTAAGCAATAGAGTTGATAAGTTAGTAACTCTACAATAAAGTGTTTCTTTTAGAAACAGCTTATTCTGTTTTGTGGCCTGAGCAGTGAATCACAAAAACCTTAATTCTAGTCTCACTACTGACACAGACTACTCTTAATGTTTTGCTTTAATATTGTGCTAGGTGCTATATGAATATTATTTATATGATATTGGCTTTTAGATACCATGGTGATGGACACATTAGAAATGTGTAGATTTATAATTTTTATTTAGTTATGATTTAGTTTGATAGCATTAGGCATATTTTATAAATGGGGAAAATGATGTCCAGAAAAAATTAAGTGAGTTGCCTGATTTCACACTCTAGAATCCAATTCCTGTAACTGCCAATCCTAAGAGGTATATCTGAAATTCATCCAGGCAACTTATCAAGTCAGGGCTATAGAGCAAGTTGAGTTAGGCAGTGGCAAAAAGTTTGGTTGCCACTCTGCTGAGATTTTGCTAAATGGCTGAAATCTTACAGTGATCAGCTTTTCATGTGAGATACTCTGAATTTTAAGGGCAGGTGGGACCATTAGATCTTTCAGTTTGACTCATAAACTCATAGGCTATGTCCACACTGGCAAGTTAGTTCGAATTAAGGAAGCTTAATTCGAACTAACTAAAGCCATGTCTACACTAGGCGTTAATTAGTTCGAATTAAGGACTTCCTTAATTCGAACTAATAACTTCAAGTAGGGTATTATAAGTAAGGGTTAATTTGAACTAGTTAGTTCGAATTAATCAATGGACCATCTTAGTTCGAACTAATTTCTTAGATTGAACTAACCAGCCCATCGAAATCAATGGAGATCGCTAATTCGAATTAAACAAGTGCCATGAATAGCACTTGCTTAGATCGAACTAATTTTTTCTAGTTCAAATTAAGTTAGTTCAAACTAACTAATTCTAACTAATTTTAGTAAGTGTAAACTTAGCCCTTGAGTCTCAACTCTTGGGGCAGGTTTTCCCTCCACAGACCATCCTTGTAGCCCTTCTCTGCACCTGTTCCAATTTGAATTCATCCTTTTTAAACATGGGGGACCAGAACTGCACACAATATTCCAGATGGGGTCTCACCAGTTCCTTGTACAGTGGCACTAACACCTCCCTGTCTCTACTTGAAATACCTCTACTGATACATCCTAGAACCGCATTAGCTTTTTTCACGGCCACATCACATTGGTGGCTCATAGTCATCCTATGATCAACCAGTACTCCCAGATCTTTTTCCTCCTCAGTTTGTTCCAACTGATGCGTCCCCAACTTATAGGAAAAATGCTTGTTATTTGTCCCTAAATGCATGACCTTGCACTTCCCATTATTAAATTTCATCCTATTCCTGATACTCCAGTTTACAAGGTCATCCAGATCTTTCTCTATGGTATCCCGAACCTTCTCTGTATTGGCAATACCTCCCAACTTGGTGTCATCCGCAAACTTTATTAGCACATTCCTGCTTTTTGTGCCAAGGTCAGTAACAAAAAGGTTGAAGAAGATCGGTCCCAAGACAGATCCCTGAGAGACTACACTGGTAACCTCTCTTCAGTTTGACAGTTCACCGTTCAGTATGACCCACTGCAGTTTCCCTTTTAACCAGTTCCTTATCCACCTTACTATATTCATATAAATCTCCATCTTCTGTAATTTATCTAATAACTCCCTATGTGGAACTGTATCAAATGCCTTGCTGAAATCTAAGTAAATTAGGTACACTGCATTCCCTTTATCTAAAAAATCTATTATCCTTTCAAAAAAGGAAATCAGGATGGTCTGGCACAATCTCCCTTTTGTAAAGCTATGCTGTATTTTATCACCCTTACCGTTCTCCTCTATGGCTATGTCTACACTTGCACTTTTAAGTCGACTTAGTGTGTCTACACTTAAAATTAAAGTCGACTTAAAGGGGAACTTACAAAGTCGACCTAGAGCATCCATACTGGATGATCTAGGTCAACTTTGTGGGGCTAGGGGGACCTTGGGCAGGTCCACAGTGGCAGGGGGGGCACCCTTGTATGCAATGGGGCAAAGGGGGACAGGGACCCTGGCAGGGCAGAGCCCTGCATGTGATGCTGTCTGGATTTAGGGAAGCATTTATGATATTATTTTCAATGGATATCTCATAAATGCTCTATAATCCATAGGAACTATGTCATGTTTGGTATCAATAGAAAGGTACTAATTTCTGGGAATGATTATATAGTTTATCTAGGAATTCTATTTGGATTAGAAGATAGGAATTGGGTATTCTATCTGTACTTTAACTTATGTTATTTTATTGAAATACCTGAGAGAGGTGCGTGCCTGTGTCAAACCATTGTGTCCTTAATGTTTAGGAATGTACCAGAGACTAAACTGATGAGCCATTAAGGACATAAGGAATACACCCATTGTGTCCTTAATGGCTCATCGGTTTAGTCCCTGGGACCATTATCCCTGGTACATTCCTAAACATTAAGGACACAATGGTTTGACACACCCACCCACCTCTCTCAGGTATTTCAATAAAATAACATAAGTCAAAGTACAGATAGAATACCCAATTCCTAACTTCTAAACCAAATAGAATTCCTAGACATAAACTATATAATCATTCCCAGCAAATTACTATCTTTCTATTGATACCAAACATGACATAGTTCCTATGGATTATCGAGCATTTATGAGATATCCATAGAAAATAATATCATACATGCTTCCCTAAATCCAGACAGCATCACACACAGGGCTCTGCCCTGCCCTTTGGGGGGCATGCCAGGCTCCCCCTATGCCCCACCCCCAGCAGGGAGGGCAGTGGTGTAGTCCTGGGGTAGCCTTAAGTCGACTTAGGGCTACCCCATGTCTACACTGGCTTAATTAGACTTTAGAAAGTTGAATTAAGCCTTAGGTCGAGTAAAAAGCAGGTTTAATAAAGTTGACTTAATTTTCATTAAGTCGACTTTATTTTCCTTAAGTCGATTTAAGCAAGCTGCTTAAGCAAGCTGCTTAAGTCGACTTAAGGAAAGTGTAGTGCAGACGCAGGGTAAATTAAGTCGACTTAAGCCAAGTTTAAGTCAACTTGATTTGCCAGTGTAGATGCAGCCTATAGTCTTAAGTACTTTCTCCTTCAAAATTTTCTCCAAGACCTTGCATACTACCGAGGTCAAACTAACAGGCCTGTAGTTACCTGGATCATTTTTATTCCCTTTCTTGAAAATAAGAACTATATTAGCGATTCTCCAGTCACATGGTACAACCCCTGAGTTTACAGATTCATTAAAAATCCTCACCAAAGGGCTGGCAATTTCATGAGCCAGTTCCTTTAGTATCCTTGGATGGAGATTGTCCAAGCCCCCCGATTTAGTCGCATCCAGCAGCTCAAGTTTGGCTTCTACCTCAGGCATGGTAATTTCCACTTTCATGACCTCGTTCCTATTAGCTTCCCTTCCTCTATTCCCCAGCTCAACTTCACTCTCATTGAAAACTGATGCAAAGTACTTATTTAGACATTCAGCCATACCTACATTATCCTAGACCTCCACCCCATCCTCACTTTTTAACGGTCCCACTTCTTCTTTCTTTGTTTTCTTTCTATTTATATGGCTAAAGAACCTTTTACTATTGGTTTTAATTTCCTTCACAAGGTCCAGCTCAGCTTGACTTTTTGCCTTTCTCAATCTCTCTCTACATATTCTGACCTCCAAAAGGTAGCTTTCCTTGCTGATTTCTCCCCTTTTCCACTCCTTGTAGGCTGTGTGCTTCCTCCTAATCGTCTTTCTGAGATGCTTACACCTCCAGCTTGGTCTACAGCTCTTGCCTATGAATTTTTTCCCCTTCTTTGGAATGTAGGCTTCAGATAGTTCTTGCAACTTTGATTTGAAGTGATTCCAAGCCTCTTCTAACTTTACATTCCTGAGTTTTTCTGTCCAGTCCACTTCCCCAACTAATTCCCTTCATTTTCTAAAGTTATATTCCCTTCCTTTTATTCTTTACTGAATTTTGTGAACAAACTAGAACTGCATAAATCCCTTCCAGTTTTGGATCTGAATTGGAATCAAAGGAGTGCAGTCTGGTTTTGCTCTAGATGGTCTAATTAGAATTTCCCATCCCTCCTGAAATTTGAAGAAGTTCATATTAGCCATTCTGATGTTGATCTCATCTCTAAGTAAAATCTGTTTTCCTGTTAAACACAAACTCACTTTTAAACAGGATTTATTAAGTATTTATGTTAAATTATATGCATGGAGTATGGTCTGCAACCCCAAAACTTTTGTTTTTATATCATATTGATAATGTATATATTTAGTGTATTTGCTCTATTGTGTATAGATCTGGTAGTTTACCCTGAAGATCCCAATGGATATTTCGTATTGGAAATGTATGTAGAAATATACATTGATACATATTTAGAAAATGTGTATGCCAAACTACAGTCAAATAATATTCCCTTTTTTTCCTATTTTGAGGTCTGACCTCAAAAGTTTCCTTAGTAATGCTTATCTCTAAACCATTACTACTGTACTATTCCAGCTTAGTATGTTCATGATCTTGTCTCCCAGTAGTCTCTGGCCACAGGAAGAATCAGAATAGTACTTACAGATGAGTGGAGCAGGATAGAAATTGTTTTCCCATTCTGTGAAATTTGGGACTTTGAATTTTTTTCCTCTCATAAAATGGGATAAAGTGTCAAAAGCAGGGGAACCCCCCCCCCCCCCCAAATAATTAAATAAATAAACTTCAGCTCAGATCAATTGAACCATTGTTTCTATTTTGACCAGCTATGACCAGCTACTATTTTAAACTCCTTTTTTTCTGGTATAAATTGATTAAAATTTTGAAACAAAGTAATTTTGACTGAAGAAAAGCAAAACTTGTTTTTCAAAATTTTATAAATTGACAGATTTTTTGAAACCACTCTTTTCCTATATGGTGTTTTGGTTTAGATAAATCAACATTTTCCAACGAAGAAGCTTTTTGTCAGAAAATTGACAACTAGCTTTTATTGATAATTGAGCAAATTATTTCTTTAGCTCAATTGGCAGTTGCTTATACTATTGGTGCAGGAGGTCCTGGATTTGCTCTCATTTGACAACGGAGGTGTCAGTAAGTGTGTTGTCAAGGTTTGTGAAACTTGCCTTTATTGATTGCCTGTCACCAGTGTCCTCAGCAACCTAAATAACAATATAGAAAATTCATCTAACGTGGTCTTCCATGACCTTTTTTTATTAAGGAAGTATGAGGCGGAGAACAACCTATCATGTCAGTCAGAAATAGTGATTGTTAATGCATTTATGTTCAAAAGTCATCTGTCTAGATAATAAAAAGTGATCTAGATTCAATTTATCTTATTAATTTTAAAGATTCTCCCATAAGCAGCAGTGAACTGTTGTCAATTCCTTTCTTTGTGTAAGATCAGGAATTGGAATCTTCTTCCTCTAAACCTGCTTTAAAACAGTACCAGCGTAATTATTCTTCCCAAGCACATGCATAGCTCTAAACAGATCTTTGCTTTTATTGATTGCCTATCATCGCCATCCTTAGCAACTAACTATGGGAATAGAGAAGCACCTACATGTTTGGAAATATGTCCCCAAATCAACTGAGCAATCCAAAGTGGAAATAATTCATTAAGATTATGGCCCTAGACAATCCACCTGGAATATGTTGAAGATTTATATTAAATCTAAACGCCAAAGCAAAAACAACTAAACTGACACCTCCCCAACTGCCAGTGCAACCTTTTGAAATTTTAAATACTGTTTTGCATAGTTTTTTGAAAAGCTGTTTGTTTCAGCTAATCATACGAAATAGTGTGTAGAGTTTGGCAATGGAACCAGATGGAAAAGGCTCACAGACAATGCCCTAAAAATAAGAGTATTTAGCAATGACTATAGCTGCCTCAATGTCAGGTTTTGGCATGCAGTGCCTCTTTAAATAACAATGCTACCATATGTTCACTAATTCTTCCTTTGTCAGACTGGGGTCCATTGTTAGTGAATCCATTCTGATACCAAGGAAATATTATCACCTGTGATAGAACTGCATGTTCAGAATTTGAGGATAACAATAATTCAGTTGTCATCTTTTCAAATGCACATGAACAATTACATACAGAGACCCATGTTGATTGGGCCTTCCTCCAAGTAGGGATTCATCTACGGCTTGCCTACTTGCTGATTTACTGGACAGACTATAAATACTCAGTAGTAAGACATCAAAGGCTGCACACAAAGGCACTGTTTTCTCAGGCTAAAACTTCCCATTAACATGAAGCACCTGATAAATCTAAATCCCTTGATGTTGCAGGTACTGGGTCGCATTTCAACCTCCTGTCCTTTTTGGTTTGGTTTTGTTAGTGTAAAATGACCTCTTGGAGTATAGATATTGTTTTAAAATTTGAAACACATTCAACAGTCAGCCCATCCCAAAACCATTGACCATGATTTAGTAATGGCTTGTCACTGTGGTGGTGTAATTTACCCAGCAGATGAGAGCTGGGCAGGTGTTACAGCGTGATAAAAGGCTATTCCATGGTTGGCCAAAAAAACATAATAGGGATTTTATGTAAACAGAACTGAATTCCAACTGCCCATAATAACGTCATAAAAAACAGAGTATAGATGTACACTCGCACACTGTAACTTACTACTAAGGCCATGTCTACGCTGGCGCGAGATTTAAATTTGATCTTTAGATGCTGAATTAATAAAGGCGGAGGAGCATATTCACACTATACACCCTGCTCTGGCTTCTTGTGTCCCCACTGCTAGCAGTTAATTCGAATGTAGACGTGTTGTATTGTGGGTGGCCATCCCACAGTGCAACGGAGCTCTGTGTTTTGTCCTCCCATAGTGCAATGCACCACCATCCTTTTTGCAAAGAAGCAGGAAATAACTGTCTTGCCATTTCTCTCCGCTTGAAGCATGGAACCTTCCATCTCTGCAGTATCATGGACAGCGTTTTGAAGACATCTTGTCTTGTTTTGCAGTATTTCCAGCAGAGCAGCAGGATCGCCAGTGCAGAAACATGTAAAGTTACTGAGGCCGCCCTGCTGGAAGCTATCAAACTGAATAATATCCATTTTCTGCAGGCAGTAACACTCCATCTGCAGTCAGTGGACTGCTGTTCTGGGCCTGGCAAACAAGCAGAGTGGTGGGACCGCATTGTGCTGACTGTTTGGGATGACGAACAGTGGCTACAAAACTTCCAAATGGGAAAGGGCACTTTTATGGAACTTTGCAGCGAGCTCACCCCAGCACTGCAGCATATGGATACTCACCTCAGAGCAGCTCTAACGGTGGAGAAGCGGGTGGCCATCGCTCTGTGGAAGCTTCAACCCCAGACTGCAACCGGTCAGTTGCCAATCAATTTGGAGTTAGGAAATCCACTGTGGGAGCTGTAGTGATGCAAGTGTGCAGGGCCATAGACTCCTTCTGAGACAGGTCCTTGGGAATGTCCAGGACATAGAGGACGGGTTTGCTGCTATGGGTTTCCCAAACTGCAGTGGGGCAATCGATGGGATGCATATCCCCATTTTGGCTCCAGGTCACCTTGCCAGCGAGTAGATAAACTGCAAAGGCTACTTTTCTATGGTCCCCCAGACCCTTGTGAATCATAGGGGCCACTTAACAGAAATTAATATAGGGCAGTCCGGGAAGGTTCATGACACGCTCATCCTTAGGAACTCTCGACTTTTCCAAAAGATGCATTAGGGATGTGGAAATGCCAATCGTGATCCTGGGAGATCCAGCATACCCCTTGCTCCCCTGGCTAATGAAGCCGTAGACCTGGATGCTGATAAGGAGCATTTCAACCACAGGCTCAGCAAGTGCAGAATGGGTGTTTAAAGGGGAGGTGGCAGAGCCTCCTGACTAGACTAGATCTCTCCAAGAAAAATATACCTGCAATTATATCTGCTTGCTGTGTGCTGCATAATATTTGTGAGACATGCGTGGAAAGATTCCCTCAAGGCAGGGTTGTTGAGGCTGAAAGGCTAGCCACAAATTTTGAGCAGCCCGATGCAAGAATTACTGTGTGTGCTTAGCGTGATGTCATCCATCTCAGGGAGGCATTAAAGCACGGTTTCACAATGAGCAGCAGTAAAGTTTGTTCCTGCTGTCCCTTGGCACTCAATCCGCACCCTACACCCTCCTTACCACCCCCTCTCATTCTGCTACCCACAATGAATTGTATCACGACAAGAAAAATAAGCAGAGGTATTGAAAACATAATTTATTTTATTAAATATACATTGATGGGTTGTGGGGGAGGTGTTGGTGGGTATGGCCAAAGAACAGGCGTTTTGTACAGGGGTCATTGCAGAGCTCGACCAGAATGCAATGGTGGTAAGACAACCACATTTTGCAGCATGCTTTGTTCTTCCTTGGTCGGTGATGGGAGGGACTAGCTACCACAACTTGTGGTGAGGTTTCCAGGGGGTGTAGGGGAACCCTCTGTGCCCACAGCTCTTCCTGGAGCTCAAACAGGCACTGCGGGCTATTGGACTGCTCCCACATAATCCACAGGATCTCTTGCTGTGTTTCACAGTCTAGATCCCATGCCACTTTTCTGTCTTCAGACAGGGACAGCCACCGACCACGGATCTCTGATTCTGCCTCTGTCGAGGAGTGCATGATCTCGGCAAACACGTCATCCCGAGATTTACGCTTCCTCTTCCTTATCTGGGTAAGGCACTCTGTGGGAGTTGAGTATCCCACAGGTCGGTGAATCCACTGTAAGGAGCAAAAAATACAGGTCCCGTTGTTAGGTGAGGGAAAGAAATGCCAGGAATCATGCAGTCCTCCTTGAACTCCCCAATTGCTGCAAACTGTACTTTTTAAAACACATTCCACTCTGAGCCGAACACAGTGACTGGCAACACAGCTCCAAGTGCCTTTCATGTGATGGTAAGCTTGGGGGAAAGAATCATCCCCATGAGCTGCCCCCCCATTCTCCTACCCCCAACAAACAATGGGAACAGGAGAGGTAGCATGGCGGAGAAACAAACACAATGTGCCATGAAGAGTCCATTTCAGGAGGGGAGGGAGGTGAAGTGATGGGATGGGATTTCTTGTTTGGTGACTATTTGTGCACCATCTTCCCTAGGTGACCATGTGCGACATCAGTCTCCTGAGGGTCACACTGTCCAAGAGGGAACAGCTTCTGCCATCTGTGGGTGGCATGTCTGGCCCATGTGCCATCCTGCTGTGTGCTGAGCTCATGCCTTCAGCTTTAATAACTGAGTGGTGTGGCAAGGTTGCGATCCATGCTAGGGGAGAGAATTCCGGCCTCCCCAGAAACTTCATTGCAAGGATTCGTGAATACCTCTTTTCGATCATTTCCCCAGAGGATAACCAAAAGCATCTGCATGCACATCAAAACTCTGTTCGGGTAGTCTTGCTGGGACAGGGAAGTCATAAGTGCCGCAAGTTATATCTGTGATGGGGGCTGCCTCTCCTCCCTCCCCCACCTGTTCACAGCCCTGCTGCAAAACCCCCTCTGGCGGGACCTACCTCTCCTCGCCACCCTCCATACACTCTGGCAGCTGTGTTCCCCAACATCCCACGGCTATGCCTTCTTCCCGCTTTCTCTGAGATGATGGCCCAGTTCCTCCCCCCAAGCTGTCTCCACTGGTTATTACTGGAACGCAACTTGAAATGAACGAAGCACAGACAAAACACTCACCAGAAGTGCCTTCCCCCACATCGCCATCAGTGATGCCATCTGGCAGCTGGAAAGGCTACTCTGGGGTGACAAATAGCTCCTAGCTGTCCGGGAAAACTGACACTCCGCTTTCCCGAACCCCATTTTCCTCTTCCTCCAACTCCTCCTCACCCACAGAGTTGTCATCATTCCCCTGAGAGTCCTCACAGGTGTCAATGTTCTGGGGGTGGTATGCTGGTCAGGTCACTCCAAGAATTGCGTCCAGCTCCTTATAGTACTGGCATGTCTTTGGTGCAGACCCTGAACATCTGTTTGCCTCCCTAGTCCGCTGATAGGACTACCGCAGCTCTTTGGCTATGTCAACACTTAGAAAGTTAAGTAGACTTTAGTAAGTCACCTGTATGAACTTGACTTTAAGTCGACTTTATCAAATTGATGCAGAGAGTCTACACTTGAATCTTAAGTTGACTTGGGAAGAGTTGGACGGAGGCATTGAGGGAAGTGTGGCAGCGTGGCATCAGGGAAGGTCTCCCTTTCACTGGCCATGCCTTCAAAACAGGATGTGGGCTCAGCCCCTTCCCATTGTGCCTGGCAACTTGGAGCCTGAGCAGGTCACGGATCAGCCTCTTCTCCTTCTCTTGTCTACCTAAACTGACCTCATAGTAGAAGTTTATGCTCAAGATGTTTGTCTGTCAGATATTTATACAGCCAGTCTCTGGCTGAGTCCAGGCAGGGCCCCAATCTTGCTTGAAGTTGTTTCAAGATGGAGTTTCCCAGGCAAAAAGCCGCAATTCATTCAACTTGGGTGGGGAGGGGAGCGGGTTGGATGGGTCCATTGTGGGAAGTGTGGCAGCAGATAAGGTCTCCCCTCTCTTGGCCACGCCTTCAAAACAGGATGTGGGCTCAGCCCCTTCCCATTTTGTCTGGAAACTCAGAGCCTGAGCAGGTCATAGATCTGCCTCTTCTCCTGCGCTTTGTCAGCCAGCTGAGCGACACCTGCCAGCTAGTGGTAAGACTTTTTCGGTTGTGGAGCAGGCCTGCCTGGTAACTGGCCAGCACAGAGGAAGACGACAGCCTTCCCTCCAGCCTGCTGCCCCAGCAAGCTGCCGAGGTCACTGCACTATGCTCTGTGCCTCGTCGCCTCTGGGCACGGGAGGCCTGCAACAACTGGTGGGAGCAGATCGTCCTCACCACTTGGGATGACAACTTGTGGCTGCAGAGCTTTAAGATGAGCAAGCGGGCCTTCCTCGAGTTCCCCCGTGAGCTCACCCTGGTTCTGCAGCGCATGGACACCCAACTCCAACCTGACCTGCCCATAGACAAGCGAGTGGCCGTTGCCTTGTGGCAGCTGGCAACCCCGGACTCTGACTGCTCCGTGGCCCAGCAATTTGGCATTGGGAAGCCACCATGGGGACTGCTTTCATGCAGATCTGCAGGGCAATCAACCATGTCCTGCTAGTCCGCCTCATCACCCCAGGCAACCTACACAAACACCTCAATGGCCTCGCCCGACTAGGCTTCCCCAACTATGGGGGCATTGTGGATGCCACCCACATCCTCCCCAACCACACCATCACCATCGGGGACATCCAGGTGCCAGTCCTGATCCTCGGGATGCTGCCTACTCCTTGTTCCCCTGGCTGATGAAACCATATTCAGGACAAACGGATGCCAGCAGGGACCTCTTCAATTGGAGGCTCAACCGGTGCTGCAGCGTCGTTGAGTGTGCCTTCGGCCGTCTCAAGGCCCACTGGAGGGCCCTCCTGACTCACCTGCAGCTCAGTGAGAACAATCTCCCAGAGATCGTCAGTGCATGCTGTTGCCTGCAAACCTCTGCGAGCTGTGAGGAGAAAGGTTCCCCTGCACCTGGGAAGCCGAAGCCAAGTGGCTCACTGTGCAGTATGAGCAGCCCGATGACACCCTGCCCCAGACTCAGTGGGGCCAGCAGCAAGTACAGCTCATCTGGGATGCACTTAGGCTCACTAAGGGACCTAAGGGGTGGGCCTGCGACCAGGCCCCATCACCTCCACCACCCACCCATGCCTGCCCCCCCCCCCGGCACCCATCTCCCCCTGTTCTCACACCAATAAAAAGCACCACACACTGTATAAGAGTGTTCAGGGTGTTTGTTCAGAGGGGGAAATGGTGGTTGGGGGCTGCGGGGGTTGGGAGGGTTGGGGGGAATGAAGAGGGTCGGGAGAAGTAGGGGGGTCAGGGCCATCAGGGGGAGTGAAGAGAGTTGGGGGGAGTGAGGGGGGAAGGGGCCGGTACTAGTGGCCTTGGGAAGGCAGGTCCCAGGCTTGCAGATGTCCTCCCCAGGTCCTGGCCCACTGGTGAGGAGGACTGCCTCTGAGGTGCAGGGCAAGACCCCGAGAGAACAGGTGCTCCTCCAGGCACTCCAGGGACTGGGTCTGCCACTCCATGAGGTCGAGCATATGCTCAAACAGCCTCTGCTCGCCCTTCCGCAGCCCCTGCTTGACCCTCTGGTGGGCCCGCTTCCTGCTCCTGCTGGGCGCTGGCCTCCTCCTGCTCCAGCACCACAGTCTTGTCCCCAGAGCCCTCCTCCTGGTCATCAGCGAAGGAGGGGGGCTCGGCAGAGTCGATGATGTGGGCTGGCCGGCTGCCATTCGCCTGGCCCAGAAAGGCATCCAGCTGCTGGTAATACCGGCAGCTGGTGAGGGCTGCCCCTCTCTGAAGCGTCTCCTCCCAGGCCTTCTGGTAGCCCTGGCGGAGGTCCTTGATCTTGACCCGGATCTGCTGGGTGTCCCGGATGTGGTCCTTGGCATCCAGGGCCTGGGAGATAGAGGCATACACCTCCCAATTGTGATGGCTATCTTGCAATAGAGGCTGACTGCCTCATCCTCCACCGCCAAATGTCCAGCAGGTCCAGGATTTCCTGGTGGCTCCAGGATGGGGCCTGACTGCCACGCTGACTCTGCTCTGCCCTGCTCCCAAGCAGCTGGTCTGGCGAGCTCTGGGGAGCAGGGTGGCCAGGGGTGAGTCCTGCTCTGTGGTTGGCCAGGACAGGCTCTTCCTGTGCCAGGAACTCTGGAAGGGAGGTCAGGGAGGAAGGTCTGGAGGCCATGAAGGTCGACTTAGGGCTACTCTGCATCTGCACTGGCTTAGGTCGATTTAATGAGGTCGACTTAAGCGTTAGGTCGACCTAAAAGGAGGTGTTATTAAGTTGACTTAACTTTTTCATAAGTCAACTTAAGGAAAGCCCAGTGTGGATGCGGAGTAGTTTGGGTCGACTTAAGCCTCCTTAGGTCGACTTAATTTGTAAGTGTAGACACACCCTTTGATTGTAATGGGGTGTCGCTGCATGTCCCTGGTGTGGGCCCTCTTAATCATGCCATGAGAAATTTTCTCATAAATGTCCCTATTTCTTTTGCTGCTTCTGACTCCTCACGCCACAGGCTGATAAGATATAGGATCTCAGGACAGCTCTAAGTTGGGGCATGTTTGCTGCACTCTGATGCTATTACCTGCTCTCTCATGAATAGCTCTCCACGCTGCCTGGGGAGGAAATGGAATTCAAATCTTCCCGGGATTGGAGGTAGGGGAGTAGCTATTGGTCGATGACATGGACAGGTAGAGGCAGCCACAGAATACAAATTTGCAGGAACTGGGAATTGTGGGATACATCCTAGAGGCAAACAACTTGGCATTCTGTCTACACTGCAATTAAATTGAATTAATAAAATTGAACAACACTCTATGCCTCCTACAGGGGTGGTGTTACAACACCAACTTAAGAAGTCCGAAACGTCAACTTTACGGATGCATGAGTGTGTACGCGTTCACTAAAGGGTCGACTTAAGCAGTGTTATGTTGACCTTAGCTCTCAGTGAAGACCAGGCCTAAGTGTAAATAACTGAATATGTCCCTCTAAGTTAAAATATATCCGTATATATCTGTGTAGCCATTTCACACAGGTCTCCCACTCCCGCTGATCCAGTCTTCCGGTGCTCAAACCACATGCAGACTTCCATGTTTTACCCCCACCACTGCTCTTTATTAATCAAAACTTAACACACCCCCAGTACCTAAAAGATATAGAGGTTTTAAGCCCCTGAGCCTCCCTGCCCCAGCCACAAGTCAGGGGATACTCACCTTTCACAGCAGCTTTACCCTGTGGCTGGCTGTTTGCAGCTTCTCCCTGCCCTTCCTTCTTGTGAGCCTTTTATGGAGCCTGCCTTCACAAGCCCAACTACTGCTCCTCATTAACTCACCCCAACAGGGTTTACATATCTGCCTCACTTTATAAAAGGGGGATCCATCTTGAGCTTCCTTGCTGACAACAGCATGACACATTAGCATATTCTTATATTTCAATACTACATTTTTTTTAATGAAACAAACGCCTTTTTTCTACCCATTTTAGTATGTACAGTTAAGACAGAGTTCACAAAGATATTGCAAACGCAAACCTGTTCCATCACAGAGAAGTCAAATTAAATTACCACAATAAATGTGATAAGCTCCAGAGGGGTATCCATGTTAGTCTGTGTACAGCAAAAACAAAGGAAGTCCTGTGGCACCTTAAAGACTAACAAATTTCTTCGGGCATAAGCTTTCATGGTCTGCAACCCACTTCGTCAGATGCATCTGACAAAGTGAGTTGTAGCCCACAAAAGCTATGCCCAAAGAAATTTGTTGGTCTTTAAGGTGCCACAGGACAATAAATGTGAAAAATGATTCAGGCAAACACTTATCTATATAAGGTATTGCAGCTGTTAAGTTTAATTGCTTACTTTTAGTCAAAGGAAAAGTTTCACTACCTTAGCTACTGTTTTACTGTAATAAGAGGAGAAATCTTAACACTGAAACTTTTAAAGGGCTTCCTAGGCCACAGTTGCTAGTTTATGCAATGTGTCTGCCCCCAGAATCCACTCAGTGAACAGATCTATGCAGCATGTCAGGATAAAATATCCAGTTTTTTGGTTTTTTGGGTTTTTTTTTTTTCAAAATTGAGACTATTTAAGCAAAACCGCAGCAGGAGAAATTGTTGTGAGAGACAGGTAGCCATGAAAATAATTGATTAAAAAAGGACTGAAGGGCACGATGGATATGAACTGTAGTTACATACCAAATATATACACATCTGCAGAAAGAGTGAGCCACAGTCCACTTACTTTGTAAGTCACATGTGAACTATATTGGGTCAGGTCTGAAATATTCCACTAAAATTAGAGAAAATTTCATTAATTTCTATAAGATTTAAGGCCTATATGCCCCTTAGAATGCTTAACACTTTGACAAAGGGCATCTGTATATTACTATTTTTGCCATCACACAGTCCTCCTTTCAGTTGTAGATTCTCATATACACAATCTTAGCCATGGTATCCCTGACTCACTGCTTCATATGTTTGGGCAAAAATAACTCTGCATACAAAAAATTTATTTCTATCAAGCATTCTAAAAACTACAGTACCCACCCGCAGACGTGAAGAAACAAATTGACAGAGCCAAATGGGTACCCAGAAGTCAACTACTACAGGAGAAGCCCATGGAAAAAAACCAACAGAACGCCACTGGTCACCACCTACAACCCCCAAGTCAGACCTCTTTAACACATCATCAAAGATCTACAGCCTATCCTATAAGATGATCCCTCACTCACGAAAGCCTTGGGAGACAGACCTCTCCTTGCTTACAGACAGCCCCCCCCCCCAATCCTTAAATGGATACTCACCAGCAACTACAGATCATACAACAGAAATACTAAAGCAGGAACATATCCCTGCAACAAACCACGCTGCCAACTTTGCCCTCATATCTACACTGAAGACACCATCACAGGACCTAATCAAGCCACCTACTCCATCAAGGGCTTATTCACCTACTCAGCCATCAATGTGATTTATGCCATCATGTGCCAGAAATGCCCCTCTGCCTTATATATTGGCCAAACAGGACAGTCTCTGTGCCAAAGAATAAATGGACACAAGTCTGACATCAGAAATTGCAACACTACAAAACCAATAGGGAAACACTTCAATCTCTCTGCTCACTCCCTTGATGACTTGTTAATAGCTGTGTTGAAACAGATGAATAACAAATCACAGCTTCAAAGAGAAACTGTAGAACTTGAATTTATATGCATATTTGACTCAGTTGCCTTGGGGTTAAACAGGGACTATGGATTTTTCTTGCATTACATCAAGTGAATTGACCTCCCCCCTCCTCTATGTGCTGTTCCCCAGTGTTTTGAATCCTAACACCTACTTTGATTTGCTGTTACAACCTGACCTAATGCTATGTCATACACTCCCCTGCATTTAATTTCCTCCCACTCTGTAACTTTCCTATCTTCAAAGCGTCTGACGAAGTGGGATTTTCTCCCACGAAAGCTCATGCGATTAATAAATCTGTTAGTCTTTAAAAGTTCCACAAGACTCTTTTGTCTAACTCTTACAGGGGAGGTCATGAGTCCATCATTAATGGTTTCCACCTGTTGGATAGTTGCTATCTGCTCTCCCCTCATATGAGGGTTGAGGGGCTAGGGAAAAGGGATGTCCCTTCATTATACAAGACATTAGGAGTCTCAGCTCCATTCCCCAATTACTTTAGAGGATGCCTTACCCTAAATCCAAGTTAGCTGGGAATTGCAAATTAGGAGGGAGCAGGACCCTACATGGAATGAGAAACTGCACTGGACAGCTGTAACAAGGAGGTACCAGCTTGGCTTGGCTGCTTCCTCCAGCCAGGCTCCCAAATAGTTCTTCTGGCCAGGACCCCCCATGCGGGTTGGGGAGAAGGGAACACAGGATCCCTTCTTGGCGGGAGCCTCGCTCTCTTC
The DNA here is from genome assembly GCA_007922175.1 of Pelusios castaneus. Taxonomy (NCBI): domain Eukaryota; kingdom Metazoa; phylum Chordata; order Testudines; family Pelomedusidae; genus Pelusios; species Pelusios castaneus. The sequence goes on from ML685797.1 coordinate 15,733,205, forward strand.
TCTCTGGACCTGCAAGTCTGCAGATCCCCTGTCAGCGGAGTGCCAGCAGCTTCCAAAGTTGTTACCCTGAATGGGGACTTAGTAAGTCGACCTAACTGCCCTTTAGTTGACTTAATAAAGTCAATTTGAGGGTTAATCCATGTCCACACTGTGCTTTAAGGAGTCGACTTAAGGGTTAGGTTAACCTAACTGGCGGTTCTTACTGTTGATGCCCCAGCTGCATCTGGGATCGCGCACTGGGTAACTCGAGGGGGTGGAAGGCCATAGTGCCGATGAAGCCCCTTTGCTCCAGACTCAGAGGCAGCTGGACACCATATAAGGATGTTCCCCGGTTTCAGGAAACAAAGTAGATAACAAGCCTTGAAAGTACCAGTGGAAATCGGTCAAAGTTTGCTCTGTAAGAGAAGGGGGAGAGTAGTTCCACCGTTTACAAGGAGAAAAGTATTGAAGTAAACAACCTGTCTATATAAGGGTCACTGCAACGGGGGTGGGGTGCGCATGATTTGAGACGTTCCTGTCTCCGTGTGCCTGCTTGAGATCTCAAATAAACCTTAGAGTGCTTCTCCGCCCTGGTGTCATTATTGGTGCTGTGCACTCCGGGCAACGAACCCCAAACTGTTGCTAGCCCCAGCCCATCCTCGGGTGTCCCATCTGCAACATTACTAAGTCAACCTAAGCTTTCATTAAGTCGATTTAAGGAATGTCTTAAGTCGACTTAATGAAAGTCCAGTGTAGATGGGGAGTAATATAGGTCAATTTAAGGCTACTTAAATTGACCTAAATTACAGTGTAGACATAACCTAGGAGTCTACCCTTAAAGTGTATACCTTTTATTCAGAATTTATTTCTGTTTATTCACTTCATTTATTGCTTTAAGAATCAAAGGAAGACAAGAAAAACAATATGAATTTCATGAATATCTTGAATTATTAAATTTCAAAAATATAGCTGGTTCTCCGCATTACTATGAGTTGAAATTATACATTGGTGAATATGGAAAATGCCTGTCTATAAATTCTTTTAATATGGAGACACAGTTGCACACTAGTGGCCACAAATTGCTTGGCACAATGAGGATTATAATCCAATCCAATGGCAAGAAGACCCAGACTTTTGGGGACCTTCATTCTGTAGTAGTCATCATTTGCCTCCAGAACTATACATGGGTGTCAACAGAAAGCTCTACTCAACCAAATGAATGAAGAATAACACTGTAGCTGGTTTTCTCAGTAACAAAGGCTATGTCTACACTAGAAAAAAATTAGGTCAACTTTGTTAAGTCGATTTATGAGGTTGACTTTAAGTCGACTTAAGGTTGACCTTATTAAGTCGACTTAACAAACTGGCTTTCCTTAACCGGGACTTAGTAAATTGACCTAACTTCCCTTAGTGGACTTATGTGTCCACACTGGCCTTAGATCGACCTAAGGAAGGCTTAGGTCGACCTAAGGAGAGTTAGTTTGAATACCCCGCGGTTCTTATTAAGTTGACTTAAGCTTTCATTAAGTCGACTTAAGGAAGTCCATTAAGTCGACTTAATGAAAGCCTAGTGTGGATGGAGATTAAGTTAGGTCAATTTAAGCCTCCTTAAATCGACCTAACTTGCCAGTGTAGACAGAGCCAAAAAGCCAGTAGAGTAAATAATGAAAAATAGAGTTATAATATTTCTAGGTGTATAGCATATGATAGGGAATGGATTATCATGGCTTTTATAAGCCCCAATAAAGTTTTTGGCAGAGCTAACAAAAACGGGATAAAAAACCAAAACAAAATAAACTGGTGGATAAATCTTATTTACATTTTAAGAGGCAAATTTTCAGTCTGACTTAAACAGACCTTCCCCTTTGAAATGACCTAAAACGCAATTTGCCCAAGTTGAAAATATCTGCATTTACAACTTCTAGCCATTAATTATTGTGGATGACATTTTTGCTAGTTGAGAATCTATGCCAGAAAATGAGACGCCTCTGAGCAAATGCTTGAAGGATAAATGTTTCAGTTACACATACCCACTAATTAATGGTGCAAAAAGTGAGACCTGATTTTGAAAATCTGATCCTAAAAATACCTCACTACTAGCTGTCAAAGAAACTTGATAACCATTGTGCACTATCCTACTATGGATTTAAAGTTCATTTAATACATTAAAAAAAACAAAGAATAGAAGATAGGAATAAATGATCAATCCTCCACTGGTAAAATAATGAGTGTTCTTTAATGAAGAGTTCCAACCATATTTTTGGAGCTTTTTTGACTTCTTTTAAGTCCCTACTGTTCAATGTGTTGATTAATGATCTGGAAGGCAAGGTGTCTAGGGAAGCAAACAACTTTGCTGATAATACAAAATCATTTACTCAAAACTAATCTGAAGAAGATTCTAAGGACCTAACACAACCACCTAATTGATAAACGAGATGGCAAATAAAACTGATTGTACAATGCAAGGTAATGTACAATGGAATGAACATTTACATTACCAACACACATTAATGCCTGTTACTGAATTAGCAATGAATTCTCAAGAAACAAGCTGTTTGCCATCTTGGGCAGCTCAATAAAGCTGTCTACAACAGTAGACAAAAATCAAATAAGATATTAGGCTATATTAAGAATAGGATGGAAATACTAAAGAAATATTATACTATAAATGAATTATGTGTCCCTATTTTGAACATGTCATGTTGTGAACACCAGATGAGAGAGCACTTATTATTGTAGCAAAAATAGAAAACACTTTATAGGATAGCAATTCTTATGGAGGTTCCAATTACAGCTACATAGATACAATTGAATTTATTTTTCCCTTAAAGCAGGAATTCATTCTCTTCGTTACTTATGAAAAACGCTACATATTCTTCAAAATTACAACACTCGCTCTTTGAGTATAGAATCGGTTCTCAGAATTTGTAAGCACTTTGGTTAATTTTGGGTTAAACTTGATTTTAAAAACAGGTCTTTTAAGAAACATAACGATCTACATCAGACCTTTTTCATCCTTTTCTGAAAGAGATTAATAGTAAAGTTTGTGGTGGGGTATTGTATTCCATAGTCTATTTCTGAAGGATTTTTTTAAAAAATCATTTATTAAAATGATTTTGCATAAATGAAAGCTAATTTTTCAGCAAAACTAGAATATAGTCTTCTTGGAGAATTACATGAAAAAATGCCCATTTTCAAAATGGTTTCTTTACCTAGCTGCTTTTAGTTATGATGCCCTTGCCAAAATGGTTACCATCTCCCATTTTTAACAATGGAACTGAGGCTACAGACTGCCCTTAGCAAAGGTAAGAAAGTAGTCTTGGTTAAACTGAAATTGAAAAGAAATTCAAGAACGTTGAGATAAAAAAATACACAAATTACCTTAATGCTCCATAGGAGAGACATAAAGAGGGAAAAGCCAAAAGCTACTATGTCTTTAAAAATCAGTTATCTAAAATGGTTTAATCAATCCATATGCCTATTGCATAGTGTCTCTGCTGGGTAGCATTAAATTTGGCTGAGTACCCTAACTGCATTTTCTTACCTGAACATATTTGCATTCTTTGAAGTTTTTACCTTATACTTTGCATACATAATATTTATGCTGGGGATAATTGCAGTGTGCTTTTCCTAAATCATTGACATGTACTATTAGTCTTAACTCTTTCTTGGCATAGTTTCTGTCTGGGAATATTATATTATTATGATAGAACATGATCAAGGTCAAAACCCATAGTGTTAGGCATTGTTCAAACACATAGGGAAGCTCTGTCCCTGATCCAAAGTATTCAAGGGGGTAGCAAACAGAGGAGCTTGAGTGGGAGGTCTGTTGGAAGAAGAGGAGGAGGACCTTACACCAGTGAGTGAATGAGTTTTGTGTTTTACTGAGTGGTATACTGAGAGCAGTTGAGCCTGAGTAGGGGGCAGGGCTTCTCTGATTAGGTGGCTGTAGCAGGGTGAAGCAGCCGCCCTCCGAGCAGGGCTCAGGAGGGCTCCCACACTCTCCTTGCTGGACAGAGGATGCAACAGACAAGGGCCAGGGCAGGAACCCAAGGAGTGGACCCAAAGGGAGAGGAGACAGTTTAAAAGGCTGGACAGAAGCCCCACCAGGGGAGCCTCCCAGGAGACAAGCAGACCGGCTCCAAGAACTTCCTCCGTGGGAAGGCCCTAACCCTCCTCCAGGGTTGGTAGAGGAACCCCGGGGCAGCCAGGAGGTAAGGCCTTACCTATATTCCCCTCTACGGGAGGATCTAGAGGAGCTACCCTTAAAGACATAAGGAATACAACCATTGTGTCCTAATAGCTCATCAGGTAACTCCCTGGGACCATTGTCCTGGCACATTCCTAAACATTAAGGACACAATGGTTTTAACATAAGTTAAAGTATGGATATAACATCAAATTCCAAACTTCTAATCCAAATAGAATTCCTAGACATAAACTATATAATCATTCCCAGCAAATTACTACCTTTCTATTGATACCAAACATGACATAGTTCCTATGGATTACAGCATTTATGAGATATCCATTGAAAATAATATCATAAATGCTTCCCTAAATCCAGACAGTGTCACACCCTGCCCACATGCCCTGCCCTTTGGGGGGAATGCCATGCTCCCCCTGTGCCCCCCCCGGCAGGGAGGGCATTGGTGTAGTCCCGGGGTAGCCCTAAGTTGACTTAGGGCTACCCCAGGGCTACACTGGCTTAATTCGACTTTAAAAAGTCGAATTAAGCCTTAGGTCGAGTAGAAAGGTGGTTTAATAAAGTCGACTTAATTTTCATTAAGTTGACTTTATTTTGCTTAAGTCGACTTAAGCAAGCTGCTTAAGTCGACTTAAGCAAAGTGTAGTGTAGGCGCAGGGCCAATTGAGTCAACTTAAGCCAAGCTTAAGTCGACTTAATTTACCAGTGTAGACGCAGCCATAGAGCTGATGGAAGAGAAGATTCAAGGGTTGGAGATACAGGTGGAAACTCTGGTTGAGTTCAGAAGAGAATTCAAGCAGTTGATGGAGCAAAGAAATGAGAAGGCTAAAGGGAAGAACCCAGACCTGAAGATGGAAGCAGGACCAATGAAATCTGGGGGAAGAATGCTGTGTGAGGAAAGTGGTCAATGGAAGCATGTGATGGCAAAAACCCAGCAGAGGAAAAGATGAGTTAGTGAATGAGAAATAGAGCTCAGAAATAGGTTTGCAGAGTTAGAAAATGAAGAAGGAACAAAGTGGGTGCTTACTGAAGGTGAGAGGACAAAGAAGAAGAGAAAAAAAGTTAGTCCTACACAAGAAGCAGATGAGTCAATGGAGATAATATCAAATAAGAGCCCCAGGAGGATATGAGGACAGTTGCAGAGGACTGCAAAAAAAAAATGGATCAGATGACTTGCAAATAGAAACAGGATAGGCTGGGGAATTGCACTGCTATCAAGAAAAGGCAACTTTACATGATTGGGGCCTCCCTTCTGAGAAGAACAGACAGGCCTGTAACCAAAGCTGATCCAGAAAACAGCTATCTGCCAGGTGCTGTGATATGGGCTGTGGATCTGAGACTGAAGAGAATTCTAATGGGAGTGGGAAAGAACCCACTGATTGTCCTTCATATAGGTGCAAATGATATAGCCAGATTCTCACTGGAACATATCAAAGAAGACTATGCCAAACAGGGGAAGACTCTTAAAGAAATTGAGGCTCTGGTGATCTTCATTGGGATTCTGCCTGTCCCTAGAGGAGGACAACAAAGGTGTGACAAGACTCTGATGATCAACAGATGACTCAGGCAGTAGTGCTATAAAGAGGGCTTTGGGATGTATGGTCACTGGGAGGCATTCATGAACAGAAGGCTGTTCTCTTGGGATGGACTTCACCTGAGTAGGAAGTTCCAAAGGGGTAGCCATGTTAGTCGAATTAAGGAATAACTAGTTCGAATTAATAACACCTCGTTATAATTCGAACTAGTGTCTAAGTTGACTTTATTAAGTCAACTAAGCCAGTGTAGATGCCCTAAGTCAACTTGGTCAACTTAGGGCAGGGGGGACAAGGGACCCCCACATGGCTCCCTGGCAGAAGGGAGCCAGAGTGTCTCTCTTGTCCCCTGGGGAGCCCCTGCTCCTTCTCCCCAGACCTGCAGCTTCCCTGCCAGGGGAGCCGCGGTCCTGGGGAGAAGGACTCCCCAGCCAGGCCTCCAGCAGCAGGGGATCTCTCACTGGAACACTGGCTGGAGAGCCCGGGAGGCAGGCGGCTCATCCCAGCGAGAGCCAGCCGGCACACGGCTGGCTCTGCCGGGACCGAGAAGCCACTTGCGGCTCGTCCCAGCAGGGCCAACCAGTGCACGGCTGGCTCTGCCGGGACTGAGAAGTGACGGGCAGCTCTCCTGGCTCCCTTCTCCCCGGGACAGCTCAGGTCCCAGGGAGAAAGTAGGACGGGCTCCCTTCTGCCCAGGACAATGGGGTCCCAGGGAGAAGGGAGCCCTGCTGACAGAGGAAACCGAAGGGTTTCCGGTCAGCTGGAGCATGGGGCCGGCAATTGCCAGCCCCGTGCTCCAGCTGACAGAGAAAACCCCGAGGTTTCCTCTGTCAGTTGGAGTGCACTCTCTTCTTGTCCGACCCCAGCTGCTAGAGCACTGGAAATTGCTGGCACTGCGGAACTCCGGCTGCTGGGGAGCCCCCGGGGTCTCCCCAGTAGCTGGAGCACAGTCCCAGTCAGAAAGGAGCCGCAGAAAGGAGCAAAAAGAAAGCTGTGGCTCCCTTTTTGCCAGGACCTATGGGGGGCCCGGGCAGAGGGGAGCCACCCACTTCCTTCTGGCCGGGCCCCGCGGGTCCTGGCTAGAAGGAAGCCGTGGCTCCCTTTTTGCCAGGACCCGTTGGGGTCCCGGAGAGAAGGGAGCCCCATGGTCCCTTCTGGCCAGGACCATGGGGATCGCTCGGTCCCGGTCAGAAGGGAGCGCGGAGCTCCCTTCTCCCTGGGACCACTAGAAGGGAGCTCCCTGGGACCGCTTCCTGGCTAGAAGGAAGCGTGGGGATCCCTTCTGCCCGGGACCTGAGCAGTCCCCGCCCGAAGGGAAATGAGCAGTCCGGGCCAGAAGAAAGCTCTGCGCTCCCTTCTCCCCCGGGCCGCTCTTGGGCTTCGTGCCTCCAGGAGATCCAACCCCCTGTGGGGCTGGCTCTCCTGAAGAGAAGCCCTCCTACTTGGGGAGCCGAGGCTCCAAGGGAGCCTCGCCTTCCCCTGGACCTAACTAGTCGACTTAGGGAGTCTAGTATAGACTCTCTAAGTTGACTTACTAAGGCCAGGTTTAAGTCGACTTAAGAGTTCTGTGTGTGGACTCTCTAAGTCGACTTAGTAAAGTCGACTTTGTAAAGTCGACCTAAATTTTTCAGTGTAGACATAGCCTATAAGTCTATATTCTCACTTACAGTTTACCTGCGATACTTACCTGCAAGGAGCAATTTTGAAAGTTAGAGGTGATTGAGGCCTTTTTTATGTTTGTTTTTTGTTCAGATATGAAAATCCCTAAATATTCTCCCAGATCTATAAGAGGAATTTTTTTGGAAGCTTCTTAATATGTCTTTACTATTATATTGGAGCACCATTCTTTCCATTAGGGCCAAAAATGTGCCATATCTGGTGGCATAAGCTTTTTTCAAAATGGAGAATTTATTGCTCTGATATGATGAAGTGAGAACATATAATTTTTTGCTGTTGATATAGACCTTCAAAGACCACTGTTTTTGCATTTCTGGTTTGGAAACTTGCTTCTATTACTCACTTGATGTACATGCTTGTTCAGTGGAATGGCTGCATTCATTCATATTGGTTACTGTCATGTTATGCCCACTCATAAGGCTGTATGCCATTTTGAGGTGGAAGTATGTACATAGGCTCTGAGGAATACTTTTGAGAAGACAAAACTGATACCTACCTTTCAAATCGCTGAACCTGGACTTTCTTACTTTTCCATCACCTGGATTTTATAACAGCCAGATACAAATAAGGAATAATGACAATCTGAATTCAGCATTACGGAACTGTTTCCATTTATTTAGTGTAGCTAACCTCAAGGATCCCTCAATTCTCACATACACAAATCCATTTTCACTCACTCACAGAGCAACAGTTGCTACTTCAAGAGAAAGAGCTGGGGGGTTGAGGGAAGGTCGACTGTATCTTTTCTTCTGTTCCCTGTGGGATGGCTTTTCCTGCATGTGAGGTAACAATGAAGTATTCTTTCATCAGTAGTGCTGTCAGCTATGATAAAGAATGGCAGTTAAGAACAGGCACAGAGTGACCTCTCTTTATAGGGTTTGTCTACATTGCAGTGTAAGCTTAGTGATGGTAGAGCTGAAATCAGAAAACCTTGGGTTTGAGAACCCAGGGCTTGGGCACCTACAATGACTGCTGATGCTATGTTGAAAATTTTGGAACCTGGGCCCAGATTTGGGACTCCAGTGTCCACACTGCAATGGGCAGGCCCAAGACCAATCAGCTATATCCCAGACTTCCTATGCCCTCCCCAAATGTGGTTGCTCTACACCTTTGTTCATGATGTGGTGTAGGAAACTTGACTATCCACCTATACTTGTCACAGCACAGCCTCTCAGTACAGTCTACTCAGCTGTCATTTTGGTCCTCACACTCTAAGCAACTGAAGCCAGCAAAGTGGAGGAGTTGCCTTTTCAAGAACTGCTCTCACGTGCACTTTCACTCCTGTTTATGGAAACAGGCAGAGCTTCAATGAGATTCTGGTGGACATTCTGGGTCAGAGAGCACTTGTCACAGCTAATGATAGAGGAAGAGGAGGACATAGCCCTAGCAGACTTGAAGTGGCTCATGACACTCAGAATAACCATAGATATCCCTACATAGACCAGAACTTTGGGAGCAGAGCCACAAGCACAGGCTGTTTCGACCACATCATCAGATGGATTTGGGATGGCCAACAGTGGGTCAAGAAGTTTTGCATGAAGAAAGGTACATTTTTGGAGTTTTGCGAGCAGTTTGTCCTGGCTCTCCAGCATCAAGACACATGCATGAGGGAGGCCATGCTGGCTCAAAAGCCAGTTGCTGTAATAATCGGGAAGCTGGCTATCCTGGGTTGCTGCATTTCTGTTACCAACCAGTTTGGTGTTGGAAAGGTGACTTTGGATAAAGTAGTGGGTGAAGTTTCTGAGGCAGTCAGAGGTATGATTTACCCAAAGGTGGCAGGCATAAAAAACATTGCTAAGTAATTTGCTGACCGTGACAGGGCAGAGGGTGATAAACTCCTCAGCTGCCTCTGTTGGCTCTGGCCCAGAGGCTGTGGTAGTGCACACCAGCAGAGTTAGGAGTACCAGAGGAGAAGATAACAGCTGCTGCTCTAATTATACTGAGTCAGAGCCAGAACTAACGAGGTAAAGAGGAACAGCTGGTGATCTAGCCCAGGGAGATAAATAGGCTGGTACAGGAAACCAGAGGGAAGAGGCATAGCCAGGCAGGGCAGGGGAAGATTGTGAGGCAGTCTGCCTGCTGCCCAGGAGAGATGCAAAAACTCTGAGCCCCTAGAGTGTCTGATGCAAGAATTGGGACTAAGTTGTATGCACTGTAAATAAAGGAGCAAGGGTAACTGCAAACAAGCAAGGATCAGTTAGTCATTCATACCGGGGCAGTGGAACCTCAGGAAAAATGAGGAGGCCCAGCCATGCAACTTGCTACACTGACTTTGTGGGCTTTCCTGTCTCTGCTGGGACCTTTGATGGGACTCATGTGTCCATAGTTTGCCCTCCTCAAGGAGCTCAAGTACATAAACAGCAAAGGGTATTCTCCATTGTTATGCAGGCCCTTGAGGACCACAGAGGCCAATTTATGAACAACAACATGGGCCACACTGGAAAAGTTTCCTCCAGTCAGAAGTTAATATTTTTGAAGGACACGCTGGGACACTATTTCCAAAAAATAACATTGTCATACATGGAATTCCTGCTTCTACTGCTGTTTGTGGGGACCTTACATATCCCCTTTATTCTTCGCTTGTAAAACCATATCCTGATCTCAGAGGACCTGTCCAAAAAAAGATTTAATTACACTCTCAGAAGATGTAGCAGGTGGCTGAATGTGTGAAATGGAGGGCGGGGACTGTGGATTTAGACCTCTTTACTGAGAAATAGTGTTTGCATACAACTTCCTTATCTTTTAACTTATATCAACTTTCCTTATCTTTTGTTAGCTTTATTAATCGAAATACACATTATGTTGTGATGCAGCGATAACACTTTATTAATAAAATAAAAGCTTTGTTATTGAACAATTGTTAGAAAATCATAATATTAAACCACTCTAAGACAGGCCAGTTGCCATACCAATAACACCACAATCTTTACCAAAACCATGGACAAAGTAAATAAACAAGAACAAATAGTTAAATAAATCTGAAGATGGAAACCTCATATTGTGGCAAATCTCTTGCCCTTCCATTCTCCTTTTTCTTCTTTACATGTTTGCCATAGACTGGGCATTGGGTCAGAGGCTAGAGGCATGCAGAAAGAGGGATTCAGCATGGGAGAAATACAGGGGGTTATTTGGCCTCTCTATCCACTGATAGGGTCCAATTGCATGGTCTACACATCAATGGAATTGTCCAACTCTTTCTGGCCTGCAGCACAACATATCATGGAATATACTCAGGCAATAGGGCAGCGCAGAAGGAGCCTACAGTCTTACAGTTGTTACTGAAAGCAGCCACTCAAACAACTCCTTCTATCTTCCTTCCATAACCACCATTTCTCTCTCAGGAAGTGTTAGTTCTCACTTTGAGATCCTGTCCTCAAGCTGCACAATTAGCTGGAGCCTTTCCATTTGTCCATCATTTTATTCTTCCACTTTCTGTAAGTCCCTCTATTTGGTACTGAAAAAAATATTTTTTGGAATTTCAAGGATATAAAATGTAACTTTGTTAAACTGTACTTCAGTACATTATTAGAGAGATTCTTCAGATCACAGGAGCTCCCTGGACACATCTAGATTAATTTCAGGGAAAGATGTACATAGAGAATGATAAGTTAAGAGCATAAGAATGGCCATATCAGGTCAGACCAATGGTCCATCTAGCCCAGTATTCTCTCTTCTGACAGTAGCCAATGCTAGGTGCTTCAGAGGGAATGAACAGAACAAACAATCACTGAGTGATCCAACCCTTGTCATTCACTTCCATCTTCTGGGAACCAGAGGCCAGGGACATTCAGAACACTGTGTTGCATACCTGAACTACCCTGCATGGTGTTGCATCATAGCTAAATTGATGGACCTATCCTCCATGAACTTATTTAGTTCTTTTTTCAACCCTATATAGTTTTGGCCTTCTCAACATCCCATGGAAATGAGTTCCACAGGTTGACTGTGTTGTGTGAGGAAGTTATTTCTTCTGTTTGTTTTAAACATGCTGCCTATTAATTTCATTGGTGACACCTAGTTCTTGTGTTATGAGTAGGAATAAATAATATTTCTTTATTAACTTTCTTCACACTTATCAAGATTTTATAGACTTCTAGCAACCCTCCTTAGTCATCTCTTTTTTTAACTGAAAAGTCCCAGTCTCTTTAATCTCTCCTTATATGTAAGCTGTTTCATAACCCTAATCATTTTTATTGTCCTTTTCTGTACATTTTCCATTTATAAGATACCTTTTTTGAGATGGAGTGACCAGATCCTCATGCAGTATTTAATATGTGGGCATACCATGGATTTATATATAGGCATTACGATATGTGCTGTCTTATTATCTATCTCTTTCTTAATAGTTCCTAACACTGTTTCGTTTTGTTTTATTTTGTTTTGACTGCCAATGCATATTGAGTGAAGGTTTTCAGAGAACTATCTACAATAGATCCAAGATCTCTTTCTTGAGTGGTAATAGCTAATTTAGATCCCATTATGTTGTTTGTATAGATGGGACTATGCTTTCCACTGCATTACTTTTTATTTATCAACATTGAAATTTCTCTGCCTTTTAGTTGCCCTCTAATACAATTTTAGGATATCCTTCTTTGCACTCTCTTTTAATTATCTTGAGTAATTTTGAATCATTTGCAAATTTTGACACACTTCATTTTTTATCGCATTTTCCAGATCATTTATGAACATGTTGAACAGTACCTGTCCCACTGTAGCTGCTGAGTGGACACACTGTTTTCCTCTTTCCATTCTGAAAACTGATGCTTATTTTTACTCTTTGTTTCCTATCTTTTAACCAGTTACTCATTCAGCAGATGACCTTCTCTCTTATCCCATGACTGTCTACTTTGCTAAAGAGCCTTTGGTGAGGGACCTTGTCAAAGGCTTTTTGAAAGTCCAAGTACACTATACCCACTGGGTCACACTTGTCCATGTGTTTGTTGACTCCCTCAAAGAATTCTAATAGGTTGGTGAGGCATGATTTCCCTTTACAAAATCCATGTTGACTCTTTCCCAACAAATCATGTTCATCTAGTTCATCAAGTTAAATTTCATAATCTCTTTTTTTCTAAGTATTGCAGACCAGCTGGGATTTTGGGCGATGGCAGATGCCATTTCATTTTACTTTAGCCTCCTTTAACTTTTCAGATATTCCACATTTTGGAGGGCGTAACAATTCAGTATTTCTTGAGGGGTAAAGAGGTGTTATTCCATGCTAAAAATGTTCCTTTCTCCCAAATTTGATGACCTGTCTGGAGGTTCTGCTATGGGGAAAGTTTGCAGCTATGCACACGTGGGATTGGATTAAAATTCATGACGGAATCAACAAGATGGCATGTTAGCATTCACATGAGTAATGTTTCCCCCTGGCTTGTAAAACAGCCTATTTTAACTACATGAAATCACACAGAAGTCTGCTGCATGTCTCTTTGATCCCACCACTTCACTACACTTTCTCCCTCCCTAACACATTTATGGATTGCATTTAAACCTCAAGATGTATTTTGAAGAAGTAATTTCATCATCCATGGAGCACGTGGACTATGTTTAACTTAAATGGACTACATTTCAATCCCCACCTCCCACACACTATAGTTCACTGTTTGCAGGTGGCTCGTTACTCTGTTGGATTGGTATGGAGTAGCGTGCTTGCAGAGAAGGTAGTATGAGGCTCTCATTTTTAACAAATGCCTAGCAAAATTTTGTGCATTTCTAGTAAAATTCCTCCTTTAGAAGCTTGCTTCTTTGCACTTCTGGATCTCCATTTTGAATAACGTGGGTGGGAGCAGAGGGGGTACACCAACAACTAGCATATACTACACTATTAATGGGTATATACTGCTACTCAGGGTTTGTAATAAAGACTTTTGCATTGGGTCATAAAATGGAAATCCCTCCCTAAATAATAGCTATATTAATAAACACAAAAATGGAATCATAAATTTGCCTGGCTAGGTGGCAACTTCTGCCTCTTCCATTTCTGCTGCTGGTTCCACAGTGGGTATCTTCTGGGGGGGACATCAAAAAGCTCCTCTGAGTTTGGCCCCAGAACATGCTGTTGCCTCAAAGCCTCTTCACTGACCATTTTCATCTCCAGAGTCACTTCAGGAGTCTCATCCAACACCCAATGCTGCCTTCTATTTGTTTCCATGCTAGAGAGGGGCCTGTACCTCTGTCCTCTGTATGCTAGGCGCAATACCTAGCAACCACTCAAAGTCCTCATGAAATGGGCATGATGATGATGATGAGTCTCCAAGGGTGCATCCAGTCCTGGCTTTGTGATAGTTTGGTCTTGAATTGTTTAATACACTCCTTGCACTGGTCAATGGCCCAGTAAATTTCCAACACCACCAGCTTCTTCACTATTTCATGGTAGGCTTAGTCATTCTTGGTAGTCTTACTATAATAGCCTCACACGGTTTCACCAAACTCTGACTGTGCTTCCATGATCAGGAAGCAGCACACTTGACAAAGAACATCTTTTGCTCTATGGCCATAGCAAATGCAAGAGACATTTCACTGTTTTTGTAATTGAGTGATAAGAATAAAATGGAAGAGTTAAACACTGGGCTGCACTTGAACAAAGAAAGTTGCTTATTTTTCCTGGAATCCGTTGGCAAGTTAAGGAAGTATGGATTGGATGAGTGGACCGTAAGGTGGATTGAAAACTGGTTAGAGCAACGGGCTCAGCGGGTAGGAATCAATGGCTCGATGTCTGGTTGGCAACCGGTAATGAGTGGAGTGCCCCAGGGGTCGGTCCTGGGGCTGGTTCTATTCAACATCTTCATTAATGATCTTGATGATGGAATAGACTGCATGCTTAGTAAGTTTGCGGATGACACCAAGTTGGGGGGAATGGTAGATACTCTGGAGGGCAGGGACAGGATCCAGGGAGACTTGGACAAATTGGAACACTGAGCCGAAAGAAACCTCCTGAGGTTCAACAAAGACAAGTGCAAAGTCCTGCACTTAGGACGGAAAAATCCCATGCACTGCTACAGGCTGGGGACTGATCAGCTAAGTAGCAGCGCTGTAGAAAAGGACCTGGGGTTTATGGTGGACGGGAAGACTGAATATGAGCCAACAGTGTGCCCTTGTTGCCAAAAAGGCCAATCGCATATTAGGCTGCATCAGTAGGAGTATTGCCAGCAGATCGAGGGATGTGATAATTCCCCTCTATTCGACACTGGTCAGGCCGCATCTGGAGTACTGTGTCCAGTTTTGGGCTCCCCACTACAGAAAGGATGTGGACAAATTAGAAAGAGTCCAGCGGAGGGCAACAAAAATGATTAGGGGGCTGGGGCACATGACTTATGAGGAGAGACTGAAGGAACTAGGCTTATTTAGTCTACAGAAGAGAAGACTGAGGGGAGATTTGATAGCAACCTTCAACTACTTGAAGGGTTGCTCCAAAGAGGAGGGAGCTAGTCTGTTCTCGAGGGTAACAGAGGACAGAACAAGGAGCAATGGTTTCAAATTACAGCTGGGGAGGTCAAGGTTGGATATTAGGAAAATGTTTCTCACTAGGAGGGTGGTGAAGCATTGGAATGGGCTATCTAGGGAGGTGGTAGAATCTCCATCTTTGGAGATTTTTAAGGCTCAGTTAGGCAAAACCCTGGCTGGGGTGATTTAGTGGGAGTGGTCCTGCTTTTTAGCAGGGGGTTGGACTAGATGACCTCGTGAGGTCCCTTCGAACCCTATGATTCTATGATTACACCCTGAACCTCAGCTGCATTCAGACTCAAACACTCTATGCCAGGGATCTCAAACTCAGATCTCCATGAGGGCCACATGAGCACTAGAGCTATGTCTACACTTGTTAATTTAAGTCGACCACGCACGGCTCCCTTCTCTCTGGGAAACTATGCATGGCTCCCTTCACACTGGGAAGCCACGCACAGCTCCCTTAGGCCAGGGAGCCATGCACAGCTCCCTTGTCCATGGGGGGAGCCACGGCTGTCTTCAGTCAGGGAGCCGTGGCTCCCTTCTGCCAGGACGCTGCAGCTCCCTTGTCCCCAGCCCTAGGTCAGCTTAGGGAATTAAGTCAACTTAGGGCGTCCATACAGGTTTTAGGTCAACTTAATGAATCGACTTAAGTGTTAAGTCGACCTAAAGAGTGGTAGTTATTAAGTCAACTTAAGGAAGTGCTGAAGTCGACTTAATGAAAGCCAGGTGTGGAAGCGGCTTTGTTTAGGTCCACTTAGGCATCCTTAAGTCGACCTAACTTGCCAGGGTAGACATACCCAGAGAGGTTATACTGTTGGTGTTCACACCTTTATTAGAAGGGATTGGGTTGTTGAATGATTAACAAAGTCATCCTTTCACCATATTAATTAAAATGAAGAAAAGAGCCTGACTAAAAATCCCTTCCCTTCTTGACTGTTCCATTAACTTCAGATTTCTTGTCTTTTTTACTAATTCCTTCATCATTGTGAGCTTCCTTCATTAGCAATTACCTTCAGATTGCTCATCATGCCGCTGCCATATATGGTAAATAGTAGGAAAGCTAGTGTAGTCAGTCTACAGACTAAGCATGTCATCTAATGGATCCCAGAGCAGAGATGACACAAAGGTTAAAATGCCAGTGGCCACCACAAACTCACACTATTGCTACTATCTATGGGTGCATGTACACTTAGAAATTAAGTAGACTTAAACTTGCTTAAGTCAACTTAATTTAATCCACGTCTATACTACACTTTCCTTAAATTGACTTAAGCAAGCTGCTTAAGTCAACTTAACGAAAATAAAGTCGACTTAATGAAAATTAAGTCAACTTTATTAAACCTACTTTTAATTCGACTTTAGGCTTAAGTCGACTTAAGCCAGTGTAGACCTGGAATAACCCTAAGTCGACTTAAAGTCGACATAGGGCTCTCCAGGGCTCCCCCACTGCCCTCCCTGCCAGGGGAGTGTCCGCAGCAGGTAAAGGATGGGAGAAGGAAGGCTCCTGAAATCTTAAAGTGGTGGCCAAAAAATAAACTTTATTAATCTCCCTCTTTGGGGCGCAAAGAGTTAACAGTTGTGCTGCTAGCTGAGCTAGACTCGGAAGTCAGCTTCACAAGTGACAGGAAAACCACAGATGATTATCCAACAGTTTGAACACACATTGACTTACACAGAAATAAAACTTTCAGAATAATCCCTCCTGTTGGACCCTCTTAATAGCCCGGAGACAAAATATAAAAAGACAGAATCCAATACATAAAACAATAAACGTAACAATAATCCCCAAAGCTACACCAATTGTAATACCTTGGGTTAAAACTGAGGTAGAAGCGTTATTCATATCCAACTATATACATTTTAAAGGGAAGGGAAACAATCATGAGAAGTAAATGTGGGGGATAACTCGGGTTCACATATGTACCACGACTATCAGGCAGGTGACCAGCAACAGCATGATGTCTGAGACGGAGGTTGTAATCGACTCGGGCTGGCACTCTCGGGAGAACTCCTACTGCAGGGTGATCAGGCCGGGCAATTAACTCGTGGAGACTTACTCTGCTCCATGCAGCATGGTGGCTTTTATGGCCTAGGCCACTTCCTGCCGAGGGCTGTGATTGGCCAGATTTTGCTGCAGTAGGAAGGGGGGCGAAAGGCTGCCCGGTTCCCCCTGTCCTTATTTGGGCAAAGGAATTTTCACCAGCTCTGTGGGTTCTGGGTCAGAGCCTTCTACACCCCTGGGGGGGGGGGGGCAGAGCAGCCATGATTGACTTGCCCTCCAGATGCCCTCACATGGGCGAGGGGGATGACCCACCCCTTTGGGAGCTGGCTGAGAGCGAATCAGGGTCCGAATGAAACCTGTGGCTGGTCACAAGCCTAGCAGTCATGAGTTACTCATGTGAGCCGGGGAGAGTGTGGTAAACAACATCTTGTGACTTTATATCACAAGGGAGGTGGTGGCCATTTTATGGGGTACTCATAACAGCCCCTTAACAGGGAGGACACAGGGGGAGCCTGGCATGCTCCCCCAAAGGGCATGGCAGAGCCCTGCCCACCCTGCCCCTATGCCCTGTCAGGGTCCCTGTCCCCCTTTGCCCTATTGTACCCAGATACAATGGGGCAAAGGCTGAGCCCCCTGGCACTGGGCAAGGGGTACCCCCCTTCCACTGTGGACCTGCCCAAGGTCCCCCTAGCCCCTACAAGTGTGGACGCTCTAGGTTGACTTTGTAAGTTCCCCCCAAGTCGACTTTAAATTTAAGTGTGGACATGCTAAGTCGACTTAACTAAGTCGACTTTAAGTCGACTTAGTTAAGTCAACTTAGCTAAAGTCGACTTAAGTTTACAAGTGTAGACATAGCCTATGCAGCTACATTGATATGAGCATGAAAGAATGACATTTTAGGAAAACCACTCTCACCTCCTCCAAAGTGATTCTCTTGTGAAGAGGGAAGTTGGGATTCCTGTTGACATTTGATAAGTTTTTCATTGATGCAGTAATTCCAAAGGGCAGCTATTTACTACTGTTCACTGACCTGTAAGGCAACAATGTGTTTAACACTGGCTAGGGTTGGTATAACAAGCTGACCCACTTGATGTGCAAGCAATAAATACTGCATGAGATGGAGCTTTAATTGGCCTTTTGAGTACACACAGTCAGAAATAAAAGACTCAACAATTCAGAGAGAATTTAGATTTTTTACACCATTTGTCAAATGTCTAATTCAATTAAAGCTCATAAACTTGCACTGTCTTTTGTATTCTTTTTAAGTTATTTTTCTTGAAATGACTCATTGTTTCTGGGACTAACATATGAGTGCTGATATTACAGATGAGACTTCTATATTCACTGTGAAGGCTTCAGTATATGATTAGCTATGATCAAAAGAGAAGGGAAAAGTGGTGTCTGGGAGAAATCATCCCTGTCAGATATGGAATGGTATATCCAGTAAGCAACAAAAGAAATAATTTACCTTTGCTTTTGACAGTGTGTAAGAAATGAATAAATAATTTCCTTTATATTTTGTATCCTACACTACAGTAGAAAGGCTGCAATTGTCACTACATTTGGGGGCTATGTCAAAATTTTTAGTTTTGAATGTGAAAAAGAAAAAAAAAAGTTAACATTCCACCACAACTTTATTATTCATGATTTTCTATTTGTATTACAATAGTACTCAGAGATAGTCAGGACTGAGGTCTTCATGCTAAATCCCTGATTCAGGAAAGCACTCCCACTTAAGTCCATCCTCTTTTAGCAAAGAAATTATGAACAGGCTTAACTTCAAGCATATGCTTAAGTCTCATTAACTTAAATGTATTCTCACAAGCAAAACAAGTAAATCTGTTCCTGAGTGCTTTGCTGAATTGAGGCCTATATGTTGTACAAGAACATAAAAGACAATCATTTGAGAAAGGGGCTGGACTAGATGACCTCCTGAGGTCCCTTCCAATTCATATCATCCATGATTTAATGCAGAATTTTAGTTTTTAACATTTTATTCCTTAATAAGATGTTTCTCTTGGTATTTAATAATCTCTCAAACTCTATCACAAACATTATGTTTACTGGGTTGCAGTACTCCTTGCTATTGCCACCAAAAGACTGGAATGAATTTCTCAAAGATGTAGTTGTTGGATCACAGACATAAATGATTCTTTTCAACTGGTCCCAAGGAAAAAAGTTTGAAAACCACTACATTAGACAATTGATTTGGTTCAAATGGTAAACATTGCTTCTAAGCTAGGAACATAGGTATTGCCATACTGGATCAGACCTATAGTCCATGTAGTCCAGTATTTTGATGGTGCCCAGCACCAGATGCTCCTGTAGCAATTCAGTATGTTCACAATAGCCAGATTGTCTTGTAAAAAACAGTGAAGTAAATTGACCCTTGGCTTTCCCTCCAAGCATTATTGTACGTGTGCATTGGTGCACCAACCTCACAGTTTACTACACAGCATTCAGAATAGCAGGTGCATAGTTGGCTCAGAAAAATGAATGCATCGTGCCTTAATTATAAGTAATGGGGGGGAAGGGAATAAGGGGAATCACGCTTTAAGAGTGTCTTGAAATGGTTGGGAGCAGTGGGGCCTGAAAGAAGCCCCCAGTCAGAGGAAATGGATAAAACAACTCTTAGCTAGAGAGGTCTCCTCATCACCACTGTCCACACACAAACACCAAACATCTCCTTCCCAACTACATTACAAGCCTGACCTTGCCCCTCATAGGGTGCATCTACATTTACAAGTTAGGTCCACTTAAAGAGGTTTAAGTTGACCTAAACTACTCCACATCCACACTGGGCTTTCCTTAAGCTGACTTAAGCATTTCCTCATTTTAGGTTGACTTAATGCTTAAATCGACTTTATTAGGTCAACTTAAGCCAGTGTGGATGGGGATTAGCATCTAAATCAACCTTAATAAATCAACTTAAAGTGTTAAATTGACTTCATAAGGTTGAAAAGAGGCTACGTCTACACTAGAAAAGTTAAGTTGACTTTTTTTAAGTCGACTTAATAAGGTTGACTTTAAATCGAATTAAAGTCGACCTTAAGTCGACTTAAAGTTGACCTTATTAAGTCGACTTAATAAAGTCAACTTAACTTTTCTAGTGTAGACATAGCTATAGAGAGGGAGGGTAATTTGTTAATGCTGAGTAGATCTCAGTACAGGGTAGTCCTGTGAGGTAAGTCATTATCATATCTTAAGATTTAACAGGACCATCAGCACTTTTACCTTCACAGAGCTTATGGCATGTAATCTGTGGAGAAGGCATGAAGAAAGACCATACAGAGAACTCTGTTTGTCTCATTGTGGGGGCACCACGCAATCTGGGACCTCCTGTGGCCAGAGGCACTGCAGCCTGTCACATGCAGCCTTGGTGAAAACACTCATACCATACGGATATATTTCTTTGGCAAGTAGCTCTCTCTTTACATTTCACACAAACCATAACTTGCTTTTCCCTTTTCAGTAGTTCTTGAAACTTTTTCAAAGGCAGCTCAGAGGTCTAAATGTTCCTTGGCAAACATTAAAATGTCATTTCAGTTCTTGTTTAGACATTATTGATTTTATATAACAAGCAGGTGAAAGTCTCAGTTGGGGAATAGTGCTGTATAATTGCTGCAGTTGACATAGCCAGCAGACACCACCCTAGACAACAGTTGTTTGCTCATAATCAATATGACGTCTATTTTTTACAGGCTGAAAGCTCCAGGGATGCAGTATGGAGATGAGTGATACCAAAAATGCAAATTATCATATTTCCATTTTTTTGTCAACCCTTAACATCATCTCATTGATAAGTTCTCACTTTTTAGTGATCTATACACATTTTCCATTATGCCAACCTCTTTTCATGTGATCACATACTTATAAATTCCTGAAAGACTCACCTTTTTAGCTGGAATGTTCTTTGCTGCCCCAAAGTAATCTTTTTTTTAAGAATTTGAGTAAAATGCTTCAGTCTTCTTTAGAGTTCTAAGAAAGAAAGAAAGAAAGAAAGAAAGAAAGAAAGGCTAAATAACAGCTGAAGTTTGATGTGGGTCTTTGCATAGGTAGCCTTTCATGAAAAAAATGGCAAACAATCAATCTACCCTCATATACACCACACAACTCCATTGACTTTCAGTGGAGTGACTCCTAATTTACACCAGCACAAGAGAGGAGAATCCAGTCCAAGAGATTTTGCTGATATTGAGATTGAAGGGTAAACCTATTCCCATAAAAATGATACGCATGGTGAAAAAAATCACTTCTCACCATACTAGGCTGATAGCTGTTAAAATTTAGCAGTGATTAATGAAGCGTACCTTCCCCATAAAACCATAGTCTCTCAGTCTGATCTGGTCAGGAAGCTCCATGTAATCGGGGACTGCCGCAAGAACAATTTGCAAAAGGCAGATTGTTTCATTTAAAACCAAATAGTGAAATCATCAGAAATAACGTGCTTTCACATTACGGATAGGAAAAAAATCAGACTTTGAAAAAACTAAATGGTCTAGTCTATGATTCTGCAAATTCTAAGCTTTCATTTCAAATATATGAGCCAGATTGTTTGGTATGTTATGGCATCTCTGTCCTTCAGTAGCCGTGCTATAGCTTTCTGGCATTAATGTGCCAGCAAACACACTTCCTTCCTATTTTTAGTTGAAAAAAATGGGGCATGACTAGAAAAATCCTGTGCTTCACTGATCCTTGTCTGTAGCTTCAGCCCTTGGGGGAGTTAGGATCAAGAGTACTTTAGTGAAGCCTTCAGGCTGCTCTAACTAAAGTCTGGGTAACAGCCCTGCACAAAGCAGCTTCAAGTTTGAGAATACAAAGGAGATAGTTATAATACATTCAAACACTGAATCTAAATTAAGAAACAGAAATAATGACATGCTTTTGTCCTTAATTGCTTCTTTACAACACATATAAAGGACATCAAAATGTTATTTTTTTTCTTGTTCTAGGTCAAAGAAAAAATTAGAAATATCAATATCAATTCATTTTGCTGGAGGTCAATAATACAATGCAGGATGAGCTAGATGCTATCCTTATTCTCTTCACTTTCATATAGATGCTCAGCCTATATTTTGGTTCCAAAAGGGCAGCCACGTTAATCTAGTTTAGCAAATCAAACAAAAAGTCCTGTTGCACTTTTAAAGCCTAACAAATTTATTTTTCACATGAGCTTTCTTGGGAGAAGTCCCACTTCGTCAGATGTCAGAAAGTGGAAAAAACTTGCGGCATGGAAGAGAAAGATAAACCCTGTGATTACATTTCACCCGTGAATGCTCATGTGAAAAATAAATTTGTTAGTCTTTAAAATTGCCACAGGACTCCTTGGCTAAGTCTACACTTGCACTTTTAAGTCAACTTAGTGTGTCTACACTTAAAATTAAAGTCGACTTAAAGGGGGACTTACAAAGACAATGGTTGTTCACACCCTCCCTTCTAAGGCATTCCTCCAGAATGACACAAGTTAAAGTATGGATATAACATCAAATTCCTAACTTCTAATTGAAATAGTAATCCTAGACATAAACTATATAATCATTCCCAGCAAATTACTACCTTTCTATTGTTACCAAACATGACATAGTTCCTATGGATTATAGCATTTATGAGATATCCATTGAAAATAATATCATAAATGCTTCCCTAAATCCAGACAGTGTCACACCCTGCCCACATGTCCTGCCCTTTGGGGGGCATGCCAGGCTCCCCCAGTGCCCCCCCCCCAGCAGGGAGGGCATTGGTGTAGTCCTGGGGTAGCCCTAAGTCGACTTAGGGCTACCCCCAGGGCTACACTGGCTTAATTCGACTTTAAAAAGTCGAATTAAGCCTTAGGTTGAGTAGAAAGGTGGTTTAATAAAGTCGACTTAATTTTCATTAAGTCGACTTTATTTTGCTTAAGTCGACTTAAGCAAGCTGCTTAAGTTGACTTAAGCAAAGTGTAGTGTAGACGCAGGGCAAATTAAGTCGATTTAAGCCGAGGTTAAGTCGACTTAATTTACCAGTGTAGACACAGCCCTTGTTTGGTTTGCTATATTTTGGTGTTTCCTTGAGTGAAATTAGAATGTGGGAGGTCTGAATGGCTTTTCATTTTGAATTCCATCCTTCCCACCAAAGCTGGGGAAGCTGACAAAAAGAAACTTCAGGTGAGTTTGCAATTCCTTAGAACAAATTCCTACCATCTTTAAACCTAACTAATTCAGCAATAGAAAATGTCTCATAATTAAGCACTATTTAGTGCATTAATTCCATTGGGGATTGGTGATAATTATTTCCTACTATGATTTCCTCAAAGATATCTCACAGGCCACTGATAAACAGCTGAGAAGAAAAATCAGGGGATTAACTGTAATTATAGCAAAGTGGTTTGCTATTAAACTAATTGAATAAACGGTAATTGGATTATGTATGATCTTCAACTGCTCTTAGACTTTAAACTTTAATTAAATTGTCCAACTCTTCATTCAAAAACTGAATGGTAGAACACTGGCTATTTTTTAAATCACAAAAATAGTAGAAATTAGAGAAAGTAGAGATTTATGCTGATAACCTAATGTTCAAAGCTACCAGTAGTATGTTTACTAACCAATCCTTTGATCTCCAAATGTTAAATAACTGGGAAATATGTTGAACCTGTGATTCTTTGTTTAGGAAGTTTTTAAATGTTACCACTTGTTGAAAAATCCATGAAAATTGACTAAGAATCCATTCTTCTTAGACAATTAACTATTTTACATTCATTAAACAGAAACTAGTAACTCAATTTTGTGTGGAACTTTTCCCAATGGGATTCCATTAGCTAATTCCTAACTGACACCATAGCAAAGACGGAGAATTAGCTTTTGTTAAAGCAAAATGACAGCTATTTCATACCAGTTACAATCTTAGGCTATGTCTACACTTACAAAAGCTAGTTCGAATTAGTTAATTTAATTAACTAACTAATTAGTAAATTATCTAATTAACTTAATTTGAACTAGCATGGTCCCACTAGAATGGTAGTTTGAACTAGCCATGGCCATGCAGGGCACTTGCTTAGTTCAAATTAGTCAGTTGCAGGAAGGTCAATCTGCTGGTTAGTTCGAACTAAGCAGTTAGTTCGAACTAACATGGCCACATTGGATTAGTTCGAACTAACTAGTTCGAATTAACCATTCATTTGAACTAAGCAATCAAATGTATCAGTTCAAATTAAGGAAGCCCTTAATTCGAACTAATGAAAGCCTAGCGTGGCCAAGGCTTAAGTTCGTTCAAATTAAGCTTCCTTAATTCTAACTAACTTACAAGTGTAGACATAGCCATAGATACAAAATCCTGCATTAGGACATTGAACTTACTTTACTTAGAGAATAAATGGATAATATCTCTACTAACTTATTTGATAGTATGTTCCACTACATGGAATCAGTAGCCAGATGGTGTGCTTTGTATCAGAAAAAGAATGGAATGAGCAGATGATAATGAGTATAATGTAAAATATTTTTTAAAACATACAGTAGTGAAAGTACACAATAATCCCATAAAAGCATGACATTCTTATTTTCAGAACAGAAGAACAACAGTAACACTATTTATAAAATGATACTCCAGGGCAAGCTCTCACCTCATAAAAATGCAAAACTACAGTAAGATTTTATATCTCAAATAGAGGATGGACTGGAGCATTCCCAGGAACAAATATTTGGGGTAAGTCTTGCTCTTTCTTTCTCTGGCCCAATAACAGTTTAAATATTAATCTACAGTGGAAAAGTCACTGCCCAAAGAGTGCTGGAAAACAAGGAAGGGAATGACTTGCTAATCCAGTGGTTATGGCACTCACTTTGGGAGTCAGTCCTTCTGGCCACTAGCCACAGTGGAAAAGCTTTAACAGCTGAGACCTAGGGAGTCATGTATCAGACTATCCCATAACTCAGTGACTAGAGAATACTCCTCAGAGGTAGGAGACCCCCTGGTCAAATTTCGCTCCCCTCTCCCCCAACTCCTCCCCCCGCCCCATCCTAGGTGAGTGCTCTAACCACTGTGCTAAAAATCACAAGGTGGGCACCACAGCCTGCCTTCCTTCCTTCCTCCCTCCAGCTAGATTTTGCATAAGACCCAAACTGGTAAGAAGCCTCTGAGCATTCCTGTCAAAGTGGGCCTGCATGGGACTTAGGAGGGCTGTACACCTCCTTCTCCTATTCTATGGATTGCTCTGGGACTTAAGGGAGACATCAGCATTCAGACATGTATGGATTCAGGGGTGGGATTCACAAAAATGTGGAGATGCCTAACTTCCAGTGGGAATGATGTGCTTAAGTACATTTGTGATTCCGACCCTAGGTGCCTAGGGAATTTTTACAGTGGAAAGTTAGGTGCTGAATGAGTTCAGGTACCAACAGGGTTAGGAAGCAGCCAATGAGGAAGTCTGTGAATCTCAATGGAGTTACATACGGGGACTTAGGTAATGAAGTTGCTTCGTGGATCTCATCCTCAGGGCTTGCACAATGGAGTTGGGGCCCCAGAGCACTAACACAATGAAAATAATAGGGATTAGAACATTGTGTGTATGCGTGTGCACGCAAGAGAGAGAGAACATGCACACCTCCTGAGAACTCTCAAGCCCCACTGTTTTAACCTCTATTAATGTGTGCTCTGCTTCTCACATGGTTAGTCACAATTGGAGTTAGAAGGAATCAGGATTTTTTGGGGTTTAAAAAATTCCTATTTATTATGAAGAAAAGGGGGATGCATAAAGGCATAATTGGGAGTTGGGCATCCAACTCCACTGTCTTTCAGTAGAAGCAGCTGCCCTTCAGAAAAAAATCTCTCCCTTCAGTCTATATAAAGGCCTCTAATTTGTATAAGGTGTTCAAGATCAGGCTCTGAATCTCTTAATTGGGACACCCTGGTGGGCTGTCCATCATGCCAATTAATTGGTTTCCCCAATTAAGAAAAGATGCCTTTAAAAATCTGAATAAAAAACATAAAAATGAAATAAAATACTGTAATAAATACAATTATGTAATGCATCTCAACTTTACTTGAGCTTCATATTATCTTTTAGTCTTTATTTGGCAAATACCTTTATTAAAAGCCTGTAGTTTAGAGTTTCACTCCTGGGCTAAACCAGTTTTTTAGAGAACACAGAGCAAAGCAGCCATAAATGTTTCCCAATTATGTGAACTGTATATAGTTATAATGGGACATATACCCAGAGCTTCTCAGCTATAATTCAATGTACTAATAAAATTAAACTACTTAAACAGTCATTCTCCTAGTTTATCCATCCATTCCAGACCATATTATGGTCTTATGAAAAAGGCCAACATTATCATCTATTAATCTATTTAAGAATCATTATAAAGAATAACAGTGACACCCACATCTTTCTATAGATACACATCACATATCTTTATGGTCTATTAAAGTTTGAATGTTAGCTCGCTGGATTCTGAGTGAAAAAGGAGTGATTCTTCAATGATTAAATAAAAAACAGTAGATAAAGACTTTGGTGAAAAATAATAAGTAAGATAGTAAAGTTAAAAATCATTAGTTGATATCAAATAAGACATTACTACCTATCAAAGAGAGCACAAGAATCTGTGATGATAAATCTTAAATTGTGATTTAAAAGTCAACTGAGTTTACTGAATTAATATAAGAAGGCAAAAGAGTCTATGATGCTTATTTTATAGAGTTAGATGGTTCAGTCGGGGGGCAGGGAGGGAATTCTCCTCTACCATTTAATTGTAGTCTGCAGTCATGTAATTATGTGAGGATCAGTTTTGGCCCTATTCTCTAATGTCAGATTGTCTAATACTTTAAATGAGCAATAAGATTTCACATCCTGTATTTAAAAGGAAGTACATTTAATGAGACTAAAATTGGAGAAATATGCTCATGGCTTCAGTTTATTAGTCTTGCATCTAAGTTCTGAACCAACTGAAGCCTATTGATCAATGTGTCTAGTAAATCTGCTAAGACAATGTTACGATAGTCCAACTGAGACACAACACAATAAAAGAGTGCATTAGCTTTGCTGAAGCATGGTTGAGACACATTGTAAGACCTCTGCAATGTCTCTCTGAGGGCAGAAGTCAGATTTAACAGTTACTTTGATGTACTCTTCAATGATGAACTCTGAATAAAAACAGCACACCTATCTAACAACACTTCCTGGTGTCAGATATTATTCATCAAAGTCAGCTCCAGAAGGAGATGTAGTTCCTAGCTCATGTTTAGAGCACAGTATCAACCCCTTTATTTTAAATGAGTTTTACTGTAGGAAACTATAGGAAACCAAAGATATCAGCTGTGTTTTTAAGTAAGCTTCATTTAATTCAGCTACCATTCACATCTGACACAGGCACGTCTATCTAGTATAATTAGATCAAATTTTACTTTTAAAACATGAGTCCCATAAGTATTCTTTGCAATTTTCCACTCATGCTGCTGTTTTTGTGTCTTTAAAAGTTAGTACCTATTGAAAGGCCAGGTCTTAGTAGGAAAAAGCTACAGAGCTTCTATAGTATGTGACAAAAAATATCACAAAAATACCATATAAATCAAAAGAATGCTATTTCCAGATTTCAAGGTCAAGTTATATACTTGTTTATCTCCAAGACTGAGTATGTGGTTTGGCCCATTTCATGACATCTCAATTTGTTTTTGCACAGTAATAACATAATTTAAGAGATGGATAAGATTTTCTTACAATAGAGCTAAATAATAAATATTGTATGATAAAACCTTTGCTCTATGTTACTATCTTTTGCACTAATGATTCCGTGAATTTTGAATTGGGAATAATTACTAATAGGAAAAGTGAATATAGTAGTAGCCTTATACTGTAAATAATAAACAAGAACTAGAGATGGGCCAAAATGCAAAGTATGCATCCAGATATGAACACACTGAGATTTGGGGTTATTCCAAAGAAGCATTTTTTATTTAGACTATTATAGTGATGGGGCCCAGTTGCAAAATGTAGGTCCAATGGGGATTTGGTTCTGCCTGTCTTAATTTAAGTAGTGATGAGCCCAAAATGCAAAAGTTAGACACAGATTTTGAACCTTGAAAGGAATTGTAAGATATGTAGAGAAGTCCTTAATAAAACACTCAATTCAAATATAATTAAGAAGGGGGAAAGAGGTAACTGAATCCTGAACCTAATCCAAATATGAATTTTCAGACCAAATTAAACTTCCAATATTTAATCCCAAAGTTGACTGGTAATTGAATATGAATCTGGATCTAAATCACATTCCAAATGCCACCCAAAGTATAGGTATATTAATTATATGGATTCTCTCTCCTCTCTAAATAGATAAAACAGATTCTGGAGACAAAGTGGGTGAGGTAATATGTGACTACAACTGTACTGTATAAAAAAAATAAGATATTAGTTGGAAAGCTGAGAAAGATGGATTTAGAAAGACATGTTTATGTATGAATAGTAGCTCAGCACTCTTTAGTATCATACATAATCAATGCATGTTTCAGCCATTTCTCATTGAGGCAGAAAGAGATCATAATTGTGTGCAATCATAATGTCAAAGTAATTATGCTTTTAGCCATGACAGATCTAGGTTTAGGTAAGTTGGAGTCAACCAATTTGGTTTTCCTGAAAGCAAAAAGAGATACTGAGCTAAATATTAGACAGCTATAGCAATTAACGTAAATGAATTATTTTCTAAACATTTCAGCCAGTCATCAAAAACAAAGAGGAGGAAATTGCTACACATCCAAAGAAAAAAAAAAGTGATTCATTTGTTAAACCTGCTACAGTTCACATATGCCTTAGGGCATGCATACCTCAGCAACTCACATCAAACTATTTCACAGTCAATGTTCATTTATCATGCTACACCACTTGGGATCAGTACCTTTTTCATGGTGACTTCTATGCCTCAAGACTCCCTCATTCTGTGGTCACTCACCTGCTTGAACCCCACATTTTTCAGCAAACATTCAAGCAGAGTTCACTTTTTCCACTCCTACCCCTTTCTTGCTCTCAAATCTAACTCTCAAAATAAAATTTACCCAAAACCAGATTAGCAGAAATAGGACTTTGGAGCTAAAACGATACTATAAAGCAAATGACTAACGTGATATTTTCTTTTGTTGGTATTGTTGACTACTTCTTTCTCTCTTTCCTTTTTCTGTTAGTCATCTCTTGGTTTGTAGTGTGTAGCTTGGTTTGATTCTGTAAATTGCACATGGCTTTTAGTTAGCCTTCAGAGAATTTGATTTTTATTTTTGCATAATTTCAAAGATATCAATGTTTATTTTAAGCATTTTTTCCAATTTGTAGAGATTTGAATTTTTAACTGCACAAATGTATGGGCTTTAAGCATTTTTTTTTTCTGAATTTTTTATCAATTAACTTTTTGCAAATTGTGAGAAATTATGGAGAGGCCAGGTAACAATTATTCAGTGACAGAAGATGTTGCAATTCAAAAAGTTAAAGATTTAGAACCATTAAAACACAAAGGGTCAACATCATGTGCCAAAATATACAAAGCAATATGCTTAAAGCAAACTTGAATGAGTTCTCAAGTAGTATTTTTCTGAGTTTGCCTATCTGTACATTTATAATATTATGATGGAAATATTTTTGTCATCAGTTTGTGTGTGTACAGTGAATTGATATTTATTGACATTTACCAATAAAATCTAATCTTTCCAAGTCTGTCCATAGTTAGGGGTAGTGCAGAGTCATAGTACCTAGAGGGGGCCCCTAGAGGCATTCTCTCAGCGCTCTGATGCCCAAGAGATCATACACTGCTACTCCTCTGCATGGAGTAGTGACTGGCATGTTTGATGGATAGAGCCATAGCTCCATATCCTTCCTTCCCTGTCCATACCTCTTCTTCACATTATGTTGAACCTTTATACATCCCTGCTCTGCACACACACACACACACACACACACACACACACACACAATTACAGCATTAGGGCCCGATTTTGCAGAAGCTGACCTATATGAGTAAAACTACTCATGAGCTAAATACTGATGGCATTAGGCCTCCCAACAGTATTATTTTCCCCACAGCAATTAGTTTATTTGCAATAAAAATTACTATAAATCTTGATAATGTGCACTGTTACAAGTAGTCATAGGTCATAGAGTTTAAGGCCAGAGCAGAACACTAGAGCATCCAGTCTGACTTCCTGCCAATCATAGACCACCCATAGCACCTATACCCACACATTAAACTCAGAAACTAACATTATATCCAAGTTCTATAGCCCACAATATAACCAAATAATATAGAGATAGAGCATGTTAATAGCATATAGTCCATAGAAAAGGGAGGTGCAGAACCCCTCTTCAAACGGCTATAGTTCTTTCAGGGGTGCAGTGTACTTCCTATCAATACCACATTATGTGGGCATCCAGTTCTGTTGGCCCAAACATACAGGATAGTATTGCCCTTCCCTGGCTCTGCAGGGAGATGTTTGCCCTTGCAAGAATAATCATAGAACTTTCTCTGAGCTCTCATTTGAAATTTTCCCTGAGGTTTATGCGGGCCATGTATGGATTTAAGGCTCGGTAGTCCCTAATCACCACCTATCTGCATAAAGGGTTGACAGAATTTGCTCTTAAAAAGGAGAATCTATGATCAATGTATAATGTGCAGTAAGGGCATGCACTATCAAAATCTGTGACAAAAATTGTATGTGGATATCTCCCTCTTCAAAGAACCTGCTTCAAACTAGTGAATTATGAAGTAACCTGGCAGTTTTCTATCAACAGCATTATTATATGAGAATCACAGCTGAACCATTCTGGGCTGCCATGCACACACAATGCGCAATAATATGAAATTTATGAAATATAGTATTTTATATTTCAATATATCAATCACTTGCTTTTCTTCTTAAAAGGTCATTTGGACCATTAAAATATGAGGAGTCTTGTAACATAATTCAGTTTCTTAATTCTTACCTATTTTACAATCAAATAACCAAAATGATTATGATCTATCTATCTATCTATCTATCTATCTATCTATCTATCTATCTATC
>ML685797.1:15764067-15780786 GCA_007922175.1 Pelusios castaneus
ATCTATCTATCTATCTATCTATCTATCTATCTATCTATCTATCTATCTATCTATCTAATATAGTTTAAATATTTAAGCCATTTAAAAATTAAGGGCCAAATGGTGTCTAGGGCTGTGACCTTACATGCCAAAACTGAGCTTGTAGCCAATTTTTACAGCTGAGTTATAAACCCTGGAAAATTGTGATTATAATAAAATTGCTGACACAACATTTGCTACAGTAGTGCTGAGATAATAAAATTTACAAGGAGCAATCAAGTATCTGGGATGTCTCAGCCAGTGTCATCTCTTGCTGTATTTCTTGGAACTAGAATGGATCAAGAGAATGACAACTCTGATGATTAATTTATTGTAATGGGTTATCAAAGCAATGCTGGCATGAACACTGAAGTAATTTCATTCAGAATATCCTTTCTTATTGTTATGGTGGAAATAGATTTATATAATTCTTGGGGAAAAATAAAAGATAATTTCAGAAGTGTGATGGAGGGGGATGGTCACTGCAAATTTGAAACACTTAGTATCTTTGACGATTGTAAAATTACAGTGGAACAACCATACTATAACAAGATCAAATCACTGTGAGAATTTTTTTCTAATAGTAGTCTGCTATGCAAATATGACAATAGAAGTTGAATTGAGAAATAAATAGACCCTCTGAAAAAAATACAGCAATAAGGGGAAAATAAAGCATTGATTACCTGCTAATTAGTGAGCACCATCCATCCTGTGCACTGAATGAAGAAGGGTTTCTGTAGAAAAGATAGTCTAATCAAATAGCCTTTAGTCTGATACCATATCAAATACCATATCATAGTGCATGCATGGAGGAAGGGGGTTGCATTTAGGGTGCATAGGTAACCTTAATTTTCACATTTACTAACTTTTGCATGCCTTACCCTTAGGGCCTGTTTAAGATTACTGGGGGCCCAAGGCTGCCTGTTTTTTGTGCCCCCACCACCAC
The DNA here is from genome assembly GCA_007922175.1 of Pelusios castaneus. Classification (NCBI taxonomy): domain Eukaryota; kingdom Metazoa; phylum Chordata; order Testudines; family Pelomedusidae; genus Pelusios; species Pelusios castaneus. The sequence continues at coordinate 15,765,032 of ML685797.1, forward strand.
CACAACAGTGCCCAGCCTTGGGGTGTGGGCAGGGCAGGGCAGAGCTGGAACCTGGCAGACAAGCCCTCCCCATGTGTGATGCAGCACAGGCTGGTGTGCCCAATTTATTTTTGTGTAGGCCCAGTCCCTAAAGCCCATTGGCTAATCTGACCCTGCTTACTCTGCAATGTTTAGCTCTGGTTAGAAGACAGAATTTCTGTTCTGTGGGTGATGCCAACATTTCAAAATGAATTGTCATTCTGAATCAAAATGAAAAGTTAACATTTCTCATGGACTGGAAATGCCGAAAAAAAATTTACTGAAAAATTGAATATTTTGATTCATTGATTTTGAAACATCATCATATAATGCAAAGATATATATATATATATATATATATATATATATATATATATGAATTTCTAATATTTTAGTATAATAGAAAAGTCAAAATGAAAAGAACCAAAAATAATTTGTAACTAAATGAAACAAACTGTTTTGATGTTATTAAAATGAAACTACAACACTGCAATGATTCATTTCCACTTTTTCCCAGTATAATTTCATGACATTTTGATTTTGACTAAACTGCATTTTCTGACTAAAAGCTGTTTAACTAAAAAAAATTTCAATCATCTCTACCTAATAGTGCTCTTTCAATGTTGCTTTTATGGTTAATAGATAGATAGATAGATAGATAGATTTCAAATTACCAAAAGTTCTCTTCCCTTTCTCTCTGGCTGCACTCACCAAAACATCCTCTTTCTCCAATAAAGGACTAACTTTTTAATTTTTTTCTTATTCTGTTCCTAGTATAAAACATAGCAACATGAAGAAATATAATCTTAACACTGTGCCTTTTTCACTTTTACTGTACTCTATTTTTTTTTTTACTTCTAGCTATTTTTCTTCTATCACTCTAGCTTTCAACTGTAATCTATTCAGTTTATAGACAGATATGCAACCCACCTACAATGATGAAACTTTACAGATATGCATATATGTGTGCTTGTGTGTGCAATGTGGTATCCAACAGCAAGCAGTTCTTTCCCCCTGGATTGTAATTTTTAATTACATTGTCATCTCTGTTCGCCTTTATACTCAATTTTCTCACAACACATAATATATGATAAGATCTTGAGGTCAGACACCTAATTCAGACCTCTGACCTTAACACATGCCTCCTCCAGAGGCACTGGCTTTGCATTTCATTGCTCCAGATCTTCTCCATTTATGTAGATTCTATAAACCCAGGTGTTCACATGCTGCAAACAAAAAATACTATATTTTGTAAATTAATTTCTTTATTAGTTAAACATTATAGAATTCAATGAATTTTAATGAAATGTTATGTATTTGAATGTTCTGGAGAATATTTCTGAAATGCTTTGTTTCACTGATATCATGATAGTTCTGGATCCTGGTTACCCATGAATACCGGTTACTTATCAATATTGTTATATACCATACTACTATAAACCAGTAGTCTAACATAACATCCATCTATCCACCCATCCATCCATGACTAATGAAATTAAGCAACATTTTGGAGTTAAAACTCTTTTCATCAGAAAATTTCAATATGGATCAACTGATTTTTTTTTTATGAATTTGTGTTGAATTTGCCAGATTGTCCTGGTCAAAATGCACCCCCAACCACCAATCCAAAAACAAAAATCAGAAAAAAATTAAATGCTTCATTTTGCCATTTCAAAATGAGAAGAGTTAATTTTCTGATTTGAAATGACTTTTAGTTTTGAAATTTGCTTCAATGTCATTAAAAGGAAAGTTAAAAATGAAATGAGATCTTTCATTTGACTTTTTCTTTTATATTCAAAATATTTTCTTCTCTGGAAGATCCCCAGATGATTTTTTTTTTTTTAAATATCAGACAGCAAACTAAAAAAACTAGATATTCACACAGCTCTACTGCTGAACCAGTAGACTAACATATTACTAATGGGCCATAGCCACTGCTCTGAATCATGCCAGAATAAACAAAGTTGGTACACGGGTGTATACACTCTCTATGAATGAATGCTCCACATTTGCTAGGGGCCATAGGATGTAGTCGCATCAATATTCTGCAAGGAATTTGACTGATGGATCTTCTTAGTCATCAGTCCTTTGATTACCCTCTAACTTCCTACAAATATCAACCAAATTCTCCCTTGGTTGTGAACAGGAAATCTTTGTGGACTTTATGACATGCAGTGGGTGCAGTTCTCCTTGCATGAGCTTTTGGCATCTTCCGCAGAAGTTTGCATCTCTCTTCATAGAATTCCATCTGTTCTATTGCAGTTAGGTTCTCCTATGCAGAAGGAGCACAAGGTTTGCTCTTAAGAGAAGACACCATGGCTAACAATTGTAAAAGGCACTGTTGTTCTGGAGCATGCTAGCTAGCTCTTATGACAAGACATGTTTTCTGATTAAGTTATTCTAGACTTCCCTGAAGAAAAGGGAAGGAGTACATACCTAATACATTAAATTAATCTACTGTGAAATGTAGACTTTATAGATAGAATATCACATTTTATAGGTGAATAATTATAGACACATCCTTATTGAGAGCCACATGTATTAATGAATAAGAATGATAAAGATAAGGAGCTACCCAGGAAGTTAGTTTTTGATTTACAGGATAAGTCCTGTAATTACAAAAGATGCCCAGTTCCCAGTCTTGAGAAATTGATTTTTGATGGGTCTATTTTTTAAAAGCTTGAAATGACCCTAGAGTAAGAAACAGCTAGGCTTAGCCTGTTCATGTCATTTAAATGCCAGTGATCAATAAAGGAAAGATCCCAAATAAACATTTAGGTTCCCCACTCCACCGAAGGAGTATATTGTTTGTGAAATAACTCCTCAGAAGTATCATGTAAGCTAGATAGCTCAATCACATGTAATGAAATAGGGATTATTTGTGTATTGAGGTCACACATTAGAGCATCTAATGTTTGGATTAAAACAGAGATACCTAAGAGAAACTTGCTTGGGAAACTAGCTCCCTGTTGTGTTTTAAAATTAAAGTTTGCCTTGTAAATCAGACTTCTGAACTATGAGGGTACCAGGAAAAGCTTCATTCATTAAAGTAGTACAGAAAAAAAATTACGAATTTATAAATTTTGGTTTGAGTTGAAATCAATTGGAATTAGGTCTGAAGAACTGAGCCCTTGCTTTGCTGATGATGTGGTTGGTTGCTATGGCCCATCTGTTTAGGGATTTAAGCTCCAGGAACCAGATTGTGACCATGAAATCCACACATGGAAAGAATATATATGTTCATGCCCTTTGAGAAACGGGCAACTCCTAACCCCCATGTCAAGAACCAAATGGCAGGCTCACCAGTCATAGAGATCTATGTGATGGGAGCGATTTGGTGGTATGCAAAAGATGAGGGATAAGTTGGAATATACTTAGAGTGGTTGGGTCAAGAATAAGGGAGGGGACAAACGATCCCCATGCAATGGCATGGAAATAAATGGGAAAATTAATACTGCCACAGGTAGCACCTCTTCCTCACCCTCTACACAGCAGAAGCTCCTATTTCAGGTGTGGTTGGGAAGGCCCTGATATCACAGTCCAAAGCTGCCATGATGGCTGAGAAGGCATCTCTGAGTTTTCAAACCTGAGCCCAGAGCATCCTCACCCTACAATAAAGGGTTACTGTGGGGCAGGGGAACATCCACGAGTTACTGCCAAGTTTCCATGGAAAGAGCTACTGTTCCACTCCCAGTACATAGCTGCTCTTCAGGATAAAAGTGCCCCAGGCAATGCTGGGCCCAGATTTGAAAACTCAGAGATGTCTTCTCAGCCACTGTGGTGATTTTGCTGCATCTTGTGTGAAACATAACAATGACAATGGACTTGACTCTTTTCTCATACTGGGTGTACACTCTCCTGATTAACAGTAGACTGAGAAGAAAATCAGGCCTAGTATCTCACTGATCCACCATCAACATTCAATTGGTGTAGTCTCACTTGTGTAAAATTGGCACCAAGTTCTACAACTAGAGCAAGTAAGTGGAGCATAAAGCATAGCTCTGTTCACTACAGCTCATTAAAGAAATACAGTTTCTGGTCCCTGCTCAGTAATGCTTTCATACCAATTCTGCACAGTATACAAAAGATACAAGGCAGGGCTGGATCAAGTTCCAAGTGTGAAACTTTGAGAATTTATAGAAATATGAGAGCATTGAACCTTCCAGACGGAAACAGGTCATCCCATAATCACTTTTTTGCAACAATAATATTGCTAGAAGCCCTGAATTTCAGTTAAAATACAGGTGTTGAACTGGAGAGAATTTATGAAAGTAAAAACCAAAGAACTGAAGGAAGCAGAAACAACTTAGGCTTTCTGCACCATTCTTTTCTCTTTAGATTTTTATAAAAGTATTGTTGCTTTAAAATTTATACAGCACTAAAAGTGTCTTTCCAAGAGTTAATAATTAAGTTATTTTGAATGGGGCTTAGGTGTAAGATAAAGGTAAGGCTAGATAAGCACACACAGATTTATGTACTTCAAGAAAAAAATATGAAAAAGTATGCTGTTTCCATTCATCAGCCTGCTAAACTGTTCACAATGGGTTAGAAATAATTCTTTTTTTTTTTTTTTCCTAATGGATGTGTCTTTGCTACTTTGACTCCATTTGCAGGCACATTGCTGCCCACCACAGAGCTGTACAAGCAGTGTGACATCAACACTGGAAACCTGTAGAAAGGCCTCAAGCAGTATATTATAATGGCTCCACGCTTTCTTCCTTTTTAAGCATTTAGGAGCCAAGGAGAGGAAGCGGAGAATAATCCCTGTTTACATTGTTAAAAAGTAGTCATTTTATCTTGCTTGTGCTTCCACCCCAGGGAAATTCATGCACACAAGTATTCTCCCTGATACAGATCACACTTGTCTTGTGCCATGAAGTGTGTGGGTGTGTGTGTGTTGGGTGGGGAAGGGAAGCTGCATACTGAACATTATTATCCAAGGGGAGAAGACAGAATGAAAAGGCTGAAAGTGAAAACAAAGCTAAATTTGGAGGATATTACACCATTTCCTCCATTTCCACGAAAAAGCTTTACATTTTCAAACTGTTTTATTTTTTCTGTACTACCCCTTCCCCTCTTTATAAAAGGTGGGTCAGCTCTTGGACAGGGAGGTTCTGAGTACATGGCTTAATTTGAGTGGCCCTGCAAGTGGGTGAAATGGAAGATATCAGAGTTCCAAAAAATCCTTATCCGTGGGGATCTTTGGGGCATGAGAGCAGATTAATGACTCTTCTCCATACTCTGATGTCCTGATTTGCTGAGCAGATTCTTTTCAGTTTGTCTTCCCATTACTCTCTTCCCATGATTTTTCTACCAGAAAGGGCAATGTAGATAGTGGTTAGTTTGTCTGAGATAGTTCAAAAGACAAGTTGAAATTTATCAATTAAAAAGTGTTATTCTGAGGTTTCCATAGCTTGAACACATCAAAATAGGCAATGCTCATTATTCTGTGTTTGTGAAAATTGTTTCAAGCACAGTCAATGACTCAATTCACATCACCAACATGTCGCAGTGGCAGGGGGTTGAGTCAATTGAGTTTTGTAATGTTAAGAGGAAACTCTTGATATTTGAACCCAGCCCATTATTGCTGCTGATAGCACCTGTCAGGAGGGTTACATAATGACAGGTGGGGGGTTTACAGTTTTGTTTCTGTGTTTAGCTGAGTTATTCTTGATCCTACTCCTTACATCACACCCGCACACTAAACCACTGTGACATTCCCAGAGTGCAATCTGGACTGGTGGGTGGCTGAGTCAGCCAAATCACCCACTCCTGGAACTCACCTTACTCTGGTTTGCTGCGAGAACTCTTACTCCTGGGCTATTCATACACAGCCTCCAGCAAACAAGCTGCTCCTAAGTGAGTGCATGCTTCTAGCTGGCCACTCTTTGGATTATACAACAGAATGACTCCAGCCATGACTCCCTGTTCCAGATGCAACCCTACGTGCTTCCATCTTACAATGTTCAGTGCTGCCCACTAAACAATGTAAGCTCATAAGTCTGTCTTACAAAATTCCCTTATATGCACTAGCCTTGTTATTGGCAGTGAAGTCTCCCACACACTTCAAATCAAACAAACTGCTTTACATAAAACTGCTTTACCACCTCTGGCCTGCGACAATACCCTGGTTCAGGGCTTTTCAAGTGGCCCACCCCAGCTGGCTGGGAGCCGGCAGCCGGGCTACAGCTGCTTGCCTCCCACCCAGGATCCTGGCTTCCTTTCGGGTGACGGCCCCTGTTCCCCTCCCCCCACGGGCCTCAGCAGCCACTGCCAGGCAACCGGGGAGAAACCAACCACTGCAGGGGCATTGCTGCCCCCAAAATGGGTTTGGGGCCTGGACCTGGGCCTGAGCCCACTCCGGGCCCGATCTGGCTGCTGCGGTGGCCGGCCAGGGCCGACTCAGGCTCCTGCCAATGCCGCTGGCCTGTGACCTGGCCCCAAATTGCTGGCCTCAGCCCCGGTGGGGGCTGCAGTGGTCCGCCGGGGTCAGCTGGGCCCAGATTGCCAGCTCCGGCCCCAGCGGGAGCCACAGTAGGTCACCATCACTGGTTGGGCCTGGGATTTTTTGTCCCAGCGGGGGGCCACAGTGAGCACTGGGGTTGGCCAGGCCCCGGATTTTTGGCCCCGGCAGAAGCTGCAACAGGCCACTGGGGTCGGCTGGGCCTGGATCACTGCCCCCAGCAAGGGCCAGAGCAGGCCACCAGGGGGTGGGGGGGAGGCCAAACCCCAAATCGATGGCCCTGTCTGGGTCGGAGCTGGCCGCCATTACCATCGCTCACCCCGGTCCCTTCCTTTTCTTTCTTTCTCTCTTTCTTTTTCTTTCTTTCAAAAATGTTTTAAAAATTTAATGTTAATAAAAAACCTTTTTTAAAAGGTTTTTAAAACCTTTCTAAAATTAAATTTCAATTAAAAATTCATTCAAATTCAATTAATTAAACCCAGTTAATTAATGTTTTACAATCACTTTGGATTCAATTAATTAATTTTTAATTTGATTTTAATTAATTAAACTGGTGGCCCATCAGGGTTTTAAAAACTGTTGAGTGAAAAGGTTTCAGTGATGCGGCCCTTGGACCAATATCCTAGTCCTCATATGGCCGTCATGGTGATTTGAGTTTGAGACCCCTGTTCTAAACTAAGCGTAACACTTTCAGCAATATTACAAATTTAGGTGATTCTCACCACAGGCTGGCTGGTTTCCCTGCAGCCATGCTCACCCCTTTGGTCAGCAGTTCCATTGATGGGTAGTATTTGTCAATTGATGGAGATAGAAGAGCAAGCGAATGACAAATGTCTCCACTTTTTAAAATTTTCCTTCTCCACTCTGGGGCCGTGTCCTCCTCACCCTGGGTTAGGTGACAACAATGTCTTTCAATGATTTCATCCATATCCAGATTCAGTGAACTTTACATCCCAGGCAAGGGGGGTAACCCACTTGAGAATCCAATTGAGTTTTTGTTGATGCCTAAGCCAGTCCTTTGTTCCTGGAAAGCTGAGCTGGATTTGTCCTATACAAGCTTTGAAGAGGTGTGAACTGCTCCGCTACTCCAGAAGAGGTTTGCCTGGATATATTCCACAGGGATAGCTGTGTTACGCCATGTACACACTACAGAATTGTCGCACAAGACGACTGTTGTGCTACAAAAATCACATGGTTTTTATTGTGCTGGATTGCGTACACATGGCCTCCTTGTAACGGAATGAAGCATCCACACTTTTCTTAGCAATTTTGCAATATACCACATTGAATTGTGGGCACCTATCCCACAGTTCCACTCCTCCTGATTCAGCACTAAGAATCTTGGGCAGGAGAGGAACGCTGAGCACCATGGGTAAATTCTTAGTTTCCCATGGTGCATTGTGTTCCCCTGCCGTCTTCCTTGTTGCTAATAGCTACTCGCGCCCATTTTCAACACTGCTGCATTACTTCCCCGCACTCCCAATTGCAACAACATGGATCCAGCTCTGATCTCCACTGTCGCCTTCAGCATAATGAATACATCTCAGCTGGCAGCACAGTATGCACTGCGTTCCGAATCAGACCAGGAAATGGAGGACCCAGGACTCCTGAACAGCACCGCATTGCTGAGCACCCTCATAGAGCATCTACACATGGTGCACTGCCAGTTATGGTCACGAGAGACAAGCACCGAGTGGTGGATTGTTATGCAGGTGTGGGATGATGAGCAGAGGCTACAGAACTTTTGAATGGGTAAAACCACCTTCATGGAACTGTGTGAGGAGCTTGCCCCTGCCCTGCGACGCAAGGACACCAAAATGTGAGCTGCCCACACCGTGGAGAAGCGTGTTGCAATTGCTGTGTGGAAGATGGCAACTCCTGACTGCTACCGGTTGGTCGCAAATCAGTTTAGAGTCGGCAGGTCCACTGTCAAACTAGCGCTGTCACAAGTGTGCCGAGCCATCAATCGTGTTCTGCTCCGGTGGACAGTGACATTGGGCAATATGCATGAGATTGTGGCAGATTTGCAGCCATGGGATTCCCGAACTGTGGAGGGACAATAGACAGCACACATATCCCTATTTTGGCTCCAGGGCATCTTGCGACTGAGTATATAAATAGGAAAGGCTACTTCTCAGTGTGCTTCAGGCACTTGTGGATCACAGGGGGTGGTTGGGAAAGATGCATGATGCCCGTATTTTTAGGAACATGGGGCTGTCCCGGAAGTTGCAAGCAGGGACTTCTTCCCAGATGAGAAAATTACTGTCGGGGATGTGGAGATGGCCATAGTGATCCTAGAAGACCCAGCCTACCCACTCATGCCATGGCTCGTGAAGCCCTACACTGGCAACTTGGATCCCAGCAAGGAATGGTTAAATTATAGGTTGAGCAAGTGCAGAATGACTGTGGAGTGTGCCTTTGGCTGCTTAATGGGGCACTGGCTCTCTTTGTATGGGTGGCTGGACTTGGATGAGGACAACTTTCCAGCCATCATCACGGCGTGCTGTGTCCTTCATAACCTTTGTGAAAGTAGGGGAGAGAAATTTTCCCCAGCATGAGATGTTGAGGCTGAGTGCCTGGAGAGTACATTTGAACAATCAGCCACTAGGAGTATTAAAAGGGTGCAACAGGGAGCCATCCACATAAGGGAGGCACTCAGGGAGCATTTCAGTAATGAGGATGCATAGGGCGCATCACATTGCAGTGAGTCACACTGCAACAGCAAACCTGCGGGGCACTTCAGTGTGGGGGCGGAGGGTACTGTATTGTGATCAGATGAATAATGAGTGAACATGAGGTAACAAATCTTGGATCTGTATGAATAAAGACACTGTGCACAACCTGAGATTCACTTTTATTACTAAAAAACAAAGGTGATAGGCTAATATTCTGTAGTGACTATGAAAAGGTGTTATAGATGTGTGTAGGTGCGGGGCTCGATGCCATAGCTCTGTGAAGGGGTGGATGTTACATTGTACCAGGAGGGTCCCTGGCCTTCGAAGAAATGCTTTGTGGGAGAATGGGGTGGGGGAGGCAGAAACTGGTACTGTGTCTGAAGAGGAGGGTGAGCCTGAAGCAGCTGTGTCTGGAGACCAACCATGGTCTTTAGCAGTTGTATTTGCTCCTTCAGGATGCTTATCAAGTCATCCTTCTGTTTCTGACTCCTCAAATAGTTCTCTTTGCAATCCTGGCGGCATTCCTGTCTCCAAAGTCTAGTCTCCCTTGCTGCAGCCTCAATGCATTGCATGAGCTCTTGAAACATATCCTTCTTGCTTCTGCAAGGCCTCCTTATCTGTTGCAGCCAGTCAGGGTGCATATAAGGGTGACAGCTGAAAGTGATGTTTTTTTAACCAGCCTGATTGAGTCCAGGGGCATATAAGGAGAGCCCCTGAAAAGTGCTGTCTTTAACCCAGCCTGTTCAGACACATGCTCAAGTCTAGTCCGATGTGGTTCCAGGGGCATATAAGCGTGGCAGCAGAGAAGTGCTGTGTAACCCAGCCTGCTGAGTTAAGGGATATATAAGGGGTCAGCTGACAGTGCTGATAGACCCAGTCTGCTCAGATGCACTTAGGAACCCAGTCCTGAGAAATTTAGGCCCTGCAAGGGTAGCTCCATTGGGAGGGGACTTGCAGAAGGGAGAAGTGAACTCCATATAGAACACGAGTATCACAAGTAGCACATTAATAGGATTACAATTCCGTCCCCTCCCCCCCGGAAGGTAACCCAAATAAATGAGCATACCCAAAGTTTACAGGCAAATTTGGTAACAATTATGCCTCTTGAGGTAAATGTTTCTTGTTGCTTTTCCTGTGATGATGTAGTTGTATATGACCCACTATTGTGTACAAAAATGTTTGCTGTCCAGCTTTTAGTTCATAATGTTTTCCCTGAGTCTTGCACTCTTGCCAGCTATCACCAGCTGTTATTGCTCTGCCCATCTCCCAGAACCTAAGTGTCAATTCTTAGGTTTGCCCAGCACCAGCTTTTTTAATTATTATTACACTTCCTTGATTTTATGCCTAAATGGGTATTTGATAGCAATGAACTTATCGTGTATAGTAGAAGAGTGCAGAAGGGAATTCAGGGCACACAACCACAATACAGAAAGGGTGAACCAGCAGTTTCTCTTAGTTAATACATAACTATTTATATACGTAAAAAGAAGACAATTATGATTAAAAAGCAATGGTCTTCAGTAGATTAACTGATATATTCAAATAAAGACAATAATTTGTGTGTGTGTATTAAAACACAAAACTTCTTCCTAATATGCACTTCCTCCTCTGCAGAAAACTTATATGTAATATATTTATAATCTAATACAGACTTAAGCAATGTAAACACTGAATCAAATACACTTTAGTTTAACCAGCAGAAGAAGAAGAATAAATATGATTAAAAACTAGTATAATAAAGGAGATGAACATGACTATAGACCTGTAATCTTTATATCCACATAACAGAGAAAATCTTTCAAAACTATTGTCTTTTAACAAATAAAAATACAGTGACAATGAAATACGCTGATTCAAATTAATAAAACTGAAATAATTCAAGAATTCTGAACATTTCAGATCACTGATAATCAACCCTAGCTATGTCTACACTGGTTAATTTAAGTCGACTTTAACTAAGTCAACTTAGGGTGTCTCCACTTAAAATTAAAGTCGACTTTGGGGGGAACTTAAAAAGTCGACCTAGAGCGTCCACACTGGATGCCTAGGTCGACTTCTAAGGGCTTAGGGGGACCTAGGGCAGGTCCACGGGGGCAGTGGGGCACCCCATGCCCAATGCCAGGGAGCTCAGCCTTTGCCCCATTGTACCTAGGTACACTGGGGCAAATGGGGACAGGGACCCTGGCAGAGCATAGGGGCAGGGTGGGCAGGGCTCTGCCCTGCCCTATGGGGGGGCATGCCAGGCTCCCCCTGTGCTCCCCCCCCGGCAGGGAGGGCATTGGTGTAGCCCTGGGGTAGCCCTAAGTCGACTTAGGGCTTCCCCACGGCTACACTGGCTTAAGTCGACTCTAGGGAGTCGACTTAAGTCTTAGGTCTAGTGGAAAGGAGGTTTAATAAAGTCGACTTAATTTTAATTAAGTCGACTTTATTTTCCTTAAGTCGACTTAAGCAAGCTGCTTAAGTCGATTTAAGGAAAGTGTAGTGTAGACGCAGGGTAAATTAAGTCGACTTAAGCAAACTTAAGTCGACTTAATTTACCAGTGTAGACGCAGCCTCTCTGTCTTCCTATGAATTTTACTGCATTCTCCACAAACTATTCAATAAGAAAAATAGTTCTTTGAACGTCCCATATGCATTCCATTCACACCACTCTTTCATTAGTGACCTACTCTTTGCCTACATGGCATGCCCTTACATTCTCTTTGTTTCCTTTTTCCACAAACAAGCACCTTCCTACCTCAGCCCCCTATGCTTGAAATAGTTTCCTGTTCCTGTGTACCATTCAGCATTACTCCTCTTCAAATCTTTCCTTGACTCATTTCTTTTAATCCTCCTTCCTCAGAAATCCAGCCTTCACTGTAGGAAACTGCCCACAAACTCTTGCATCAATGCGTTTAAATAAATTATCAGATAACATTAAGAATACCACATGAGTTATAATCCTGGAGCCAAGTGTTGCCACTGTTACTCATATTGAATCATACTTATTCCTCCGGTAGCCCCATTTCAAAGAATGAGACTTTTCACTGAGTAGCGTACTACACAGCATGAGAAGGGTTGGCAGAATTAGTCCCCAAGCCTATGTCTACACTTGTTAAGCTAAGTCGATTCTGTTAAATCGACTTAACAAGGTTGACATAAAGTTGACCTTGTTAAGTTGAATTAGAGTCTACACAGAACACTGCAGTCGACTGCCTGCATCCACACTGGCAGCTGCTAGGTCAATGGAGGAGAGCCACAGCAGGGAAGATCAGGCTGGGGGAGATGGGGCTGGGGAGAAGGGAGCCACAGCTCGGGGGACATGGAGCTTGGGGGAAGGGAGAGCTGCGGCTGAGGAGATGGGCTGTTGGCTCCCGTGCGGCAGAAGATCCCCAGCCGAGGGGAAAAACCCCGCCGCACTAGGGTGGGTCCCCCATGGCTGGGGCTCTTCTGCCACACGGGAGCTAGCAACCCATCTCTCCAGCCATGGCTCTCCCTTCCCCCAAGCCCCGTCTCCTCCAAGCTGTGCTCCCTTCTCCCCAGTCCATCCCCCAGCCTGGAGGACAACTAAGTCGACTTAGGGCATTAGGTCGACTCAGGGCATCCACACTGGCTTTAATTCGACTTAACAAATCAACTTAGGCATTAAGTCGACCTAAAGAGTGGTAGTTATTAAGTCGACTTAAGGAAGCGTTTAAATAGACTTAATAAGCACCCAGTGTGGACGCGGCTTTGTGTCAGTCGACTTAAGTCGATTTAGTCGACCTAAGTTGCAAGTGTAGACGTAGACCAAGTGTTTATTGCCATTGTTATTGCGATGAGAATAAATGAGGCTGCATGCTCCTTGGGATGGGGACCTACCATATGGCTTGTCTGTAATACCCCTAGCATACCTTCAATCAAAATAAGGAGCAAAATTTGAAATGTTCAACAACATTAATGCAAAACAAACATTTCCCTGCATTTAATTTCCTCCCATTCTGTAAGTTCCCCATCTTCAAAGAGTCTGACAAAGTGGGATTTTCTCCCACGAAAGCTCATGCGATAAATAAATGTGTTTGTCTTTAAAAGTGCCACAGGACTCCTTGTTTGTTTTGCTGACCTAGACTAACACGGCTATCCCTTTGGAACTTGTCAACATTAATGCAGAAATTTTATTTTATGAACGGGAATGCAAGAATGTATTGTTCATATTTAATATTATCTCTGATCTTCCGTTGCCCTGTTGAATATATAACATTTCCTACTCCCTTTACTGAATGATCCCCCTCAGAGCTACAGATCTATTACTTGACCCATCCTAGTTATTGCCTGAAGGAAAGAAGAACCTTTGTTTTTTAACTCTTATTGTACTACCTCTACCACAAATAGTTCTACTGAAATGTTATGCTGAGGCAGCTTTCTGTCACACACACTGTTTACTTGACACAAGATGCAGTGCATTTTTGGGAATTAAACATACTGTTTGAAAGAATCATGTTCTTCTTTCATCCTGGAGTTGGGGTATGCTGACAGAAGGAGGCTGAAATGACAGAGTGGGAAACAAGCATTTTTTAAAAAGTTGGACCCATACATTAGAACAATTAGTTGAAAACTGCTAAAATTCTAGGTAAAAGACCTTCTCCTCCAATCTCATAGATTGAGATCATACATGCATAAATGTGGAATGTGGTGTTTCTAGTCACCACAAATCATTGCCACTCACTGAACATACTTTAAAACATTTGTCAGTTAAAAGAATATTGCAGGTTAGAACTATCACATTTCTTCATTCAGATGCTACATGTGCAGTATAATTGTGTTACTGAACTCTTCAAGGCTTTTGCCGAGTCTCATGAAAGCCTCAATTAAATGTGGTTGTTCAAACTCAACAAGCTGTCTTGAGACTGTTGAGTGAGCAGCCTCACACGTCTGCAAGATAAGTAGATACAAGCTACAGAAATCATAACAAGTCCAAGTTCAACAAGAGCCATTGGAGGATTATGACACCGAAGGGTAATTAGCTATGAGGAAGTTTAGCAGCATATTGGTATCTAAGGCCTCCTTATAACTTACATTGGTTCTCATTCTACAGAGGCCTAGGCTCTGATAAATGGTTTTAATTTCCAGTATTACTGAAGTTACAAATCATCAGAAGAACGTAGTAAAAGCTAGATAAAGAAATAGCAAGAGATGATATTAACATATATTAAGAATTACCTGTGTAGAGGGGTCTGAGGTGCACAAATACCTCTCCATCTTGGAGAGGAGGGGGGAGTTTGGTCAAAGGACCAGGTGGATGTCCAGCTACTGGGAGGAGGAGAGAACTCATGCCCTGATATACTGGTATATTGGCCAGGGTAAGGCAAACTTTGAGGGTGCTGATTGGCTCTCATAGCTCTCCTCCTTCTAATTTAAAGCACTCTAAGACATCTGGAGGTAATCTTATACTATTGCTGCCCTACCCATTCCCTTACTGTAGCTGAGGATGCTATAGTTCTGACCAATCGCCTATTTTTGGGACAAGGAAGGAGTTTTTTTCTCATTGCGCCAAACTGGTAGAGGTCTGGAGGGTTTTTTGCCTTCCTCTCAGGATTGTGGAAGATACCATTTAGATTAAAAGAAGAAAGAATAAAAATGTAATGCTAGTAGGAATATATATCTATATATAGATATAGATAAATATAAAAAAAATTAGTTTGCCACAACCTGCAGCTGGTATCCAGTGCAAATAAAGAGTAAAAGAGCCAGTTCTAACAGTAAATAGGAAGTGGGATATGGTTGAAGGACCTCTTTTTGTAAAGGGAAGGGGAGACTTGAACTTACAGAAGACTGAGGTATTCCTTAGTTTTGCCTATACCCCCTCACAAGTAGAGGGGTCAAAGGGATTCAAGAGTGAGATGAGTCCTAGGGGCTACTCTTAGGCCATATCTACACTGGGGCTCCATCTAAAGTCGATGTTAATACATCGACACAATAAAACTGGAGGAGAGTGTCCCCAGGACATTCTTGCTCCAGCTCCTTCTGTCCCCAGTGTAAACACTGGCCTTTGGCTGCCAGCATGGCAGCTCCTCTTCCGGGGCTGCTGCTGGCTTGGCAGCCCCCTGCAGGGGCTGCTGCCAGCCCCTGCGGCCCCACTGGGGCTGCTGCTGGCTCCCACAGCCCCCTTCAGCCCTGGCAGGAGGGTGCCAAGACCACAGCTGGAGGCCAGTATCTACACTGGGGTTAGGGCATATTACTAAATTCACCCTCCTGGAGGGGTGGATTTACAAGGTCAACTTCTAACACCACTTAGTTCAACCTTCCAGCTGCATGATTGTGTATGCAGGCTGTAGAAGGTTGAAGTAAGCAGCGTGAGGCTATGTACACACGATCACTTTATTGTGCGATAAGGCTCCTTATCGTGCAATAGAGCTGACTGTGTACACATGATCATTTTTCTTGTTGCACGGCAACACCCTCTTGCTGCACAACAGTAAAACCACTCAAACAAGAGTGGTAAGCATTACTGCGGAACAGCTGTTCAGCAGTAATGCTCATGTGTACGCTTTTTGCGTGGTAGACAGCTTCCGGAAATGTCCCAGAGTGCCAATCGAGGGCACTCTGGGACATTGGAGCTGTCAAATATATCAATTTCACTG
>ML685797.1:15781186-15796519 GCA_007922175.1 Pelusios castaneus
GGCAAGGGCAGCCGGTTCAGGCCAGCCCCCTAGCTCAGCCCCGGGGCTTCGGATGACAGCGGGGGCTGGCAATGCAGCCTCCGCCGCCACCGGAAGCCCTGCAGCTGGACTAGGGGGCTGGCTGTGGGCAGTGCATGGTGGGAAAGGTGCCCACCATGCACTGCTCTTCTATCACAAAGGAGCATTCACACGGGTGAATGCTCCTTTGCGATAGAAGAAGCACGTATGTACACACAAAAGCGCTATATTTATAGCGCTTTCCTTGTCCCGCAATAGCTTATTGTGGGACAAGTTTCTCATGTGTACATAGCCTTAGATCGTCCTTTAGAGCAGTACCAAAGGAGCTTTTTAAAGTAATCGTAAGGGATTAAACAAAACATTTTGTTTGCCCTACAATGAAATGTTTCATTTCATTTTCAGGCTTTTTAACTTTTAAAAATACATAAAAATGTAAACATTTCATAGAAAAATGTCAAAATGTTTTATTTTTTTTTAACTCAAGCAAAACAATGTTGTTACATGAATTTAAAAAAAAAAAGATTCAGTTGACCTGAATATGGATTTTTTTGGTAAAAAATATTTAAGCTGAAAATTTTCAGCTAAAATATGCCACTCAAGTATATCACTCAAGACTGAGAAAGGTCTGTCCCTCATTGTTGGCCTATGGGTGGGACCCCTGTAACCCTGAACTGAACCCAGTTAAATGGCTGATACATGTGGGGCTGAGGGCATACAGTGAACTCTCCTTTATTAAATTAATGAAGCCCTCTCTTAAAGCCTACTTCTTAACTCCACACCTGTGTTTGTCTTCCATTCCATGTCTCCTGATCAGTACTAAATAAAATTAAAAGCTGACTTATGCCTATGTAATACTAAACCAGTTATTACACAAAATATATACTATTGCTCTTTTTATTAGATGGATTGTACCTTTTACTACTTACTTTCCAAAAGCGAGGTTTCTATGAGATATCTTCAAAGAAGCATAATTACAAGATAAATAATTTTCTCTTCTTGCCAGCAAGTCTCTGAATTACTGATTCAGTTTTGCCTTATGCCTAGTGTTACATTTGAAAAACCAACATTTAAAGATATTTTAAAACATAGTATGTGTCTTAACTGTACGTGAGGATGGAAGCTGTTAATAGGTCCACTGTTTAGAAGTACAGCTAATGACTTTTTACATTATAAATGTTCTATAGCCAAACATCATAAATTCACCTGGAAAGCTATAGGTATCAAGTTTCACAACTGTATTTGCAAGGGGGACGGGAGTTCTCACTGTTAACTAACCAGGTGTAGAAATGGTAAATTTAATTAACTTGTGGCCCAATTTATGAGCCTTAGTTGGTTTCTAAAAACAATGGACCTATTACCAATTCTGGAACTTGGGGGCATTACTATTTTAAAAAAGGACCTGGGGCACAGGCCCCCCTCCACCAGTGGGGGGAAGCAGCATGGAGCGGGGGATGAGACTGGCCACTCCATCAGCCACTCTATCTAGAGCAGGGGGTGGGGCAGGTTTGGTGCTTGGGGCCAAGCTGGTGTTCTGGGGCAGTGCACTGTGGCGGCACTGGCAGTAAAGTCTGGCTCTGGCTCAGGGGCTGGGACCGGCCAGCCTCATGGTGGGGCAGACTAGTGCTGTTGCACAACATGGGCTGGTGGTGCTCTGGTCTGATGGGATCCACCTTAGCCCAGGGCCCTGGGCTGCAGCCCATAAAGGCCCTGCAGGTTGGATTAAGGCAGGGGCTTTAAGAGCTGCAACCCAGTCCCTGAGCCAAAAATAAATCCAGCTCCATCAACCCAGAACACTGCCAAGGTGCCAGCCCATGCCACACTACAGAGCCAGCCTGCCCTACTCCCAGGCTGGCCAGTCAAAGTCCCTGGCCTGGATTGAGCCTACCTTATTACTGTTCCAACCTGTGAGCTGCCACCCTCCATGGTATGTCACAATGCCAGGATGCCTTCAAGTGCTATCCCTACGCTGCTCTGCTACTTTGCTGGAAACATAGTGGCTGCCAGAGTGGCCAGTCCAGTCCTGCCCCTCTGGTGGGGATGGAGCAGCTCAAGGGACTCACTAATATATTTGGGGCCCGTGAACAATGATGCTGCAGGTGGGACTAGAAAATGGCTTCATCTACACAAATTTTCCAGGGGACTAGAACAGAGAAACTATTGAGAACATTTACACACCTGATATGAATAAAAATAAAGTTATAACCTGTAGTTTTCAACAATTTTACAGAAAAATGTAAGCATAAACAGAGGTCCAGGGATTAGATTATCTCATCATTTGCCTATTTCCAATTATTATACTATCTGGAGTGGCTCATGACCATGAGTGCCAACTTCAGGGCAGAGTGCCAAGAAACAGGGCAAAGATACCAAATTGGTTGTATGATCGATAATTAGATTTTACCAACCCAGTGACAAATGTGAGCTCCTGAAGAAATATGTCAATCTTACTAAAGAGTCACAAAGAAACAGTTCCCTTGGACATTCCAGTCTATCTTGTCAACCAGGCAAGCTGTACTGAGTGATGGTTGCTATATACCAAAGATCACAAAATATTCAGGGTGCTTCCAGTCTGAAGAGACTAGTCATTTACCCCACACCAATGATAAGCCAGGTGTGGATGAGACGTTCTGTAGGTTGACTTAAGCGTCCTTAAGTCAACCTAAGTTGCAAGTGTAGACATACCCCAGGATTTATAGCTGTGCCCAAAAGGAGTGAGGGAGACAATCCTCGGGCATTTACTCTGCTGGCTTGGTACAGTCCAACGAGGACTATATGAAACCAGGTATTATGGGAGTGCAGTGTCACTTCAGCCATGCTCACCTTTCTTCCAGACATGTCAATACATGGAGTGAACTAGAGTATGACATGGGACCTGGAAGAATCCCAACATAACTGGTTTTCAGGCTCATTGCACAGCAAGAGCAAGGGTCAAAAATTTGTCCTTAAGAGCATCAATTCAAGGATTTTTTTTTCCTAATGATTCAGACAGAAGAAGGGCCAGAAAAGCTAGATCCACAAACATATATGATCCTATAGGAAGGCAGAAGTTCCTTTTACAGAACACAGAACAAAAACTAACCTTTACAAGAAGAGATAATACTGTCAGTACATTATTTATTTATTAGGAGAGATCCTTATGCTTATGGAAGCAAGTAAAATTATTCCCTGAAAAGTGGCCATAACCTTGGCTGCTTTCCTTTCCATAACTGCCTCATCCCATTGAGAGTGGTATATAAGAGCTCTGAGGGAGGTATCCACAGAACCTCTATTCTCTGTGCTCTTCCACATATCTGGTTGCTTTCCACTGAGTTTGGATCCCTTCTTAGTGGTGGCGTATGACCCAGAAAATTATATATTCATAACTCAGCTGCAAATTTCAAAGCCAAGGTTGCTGCTCTATTGTTGAAAGGCTGAATTATTTTTGCATACATTATTACTGGCAGACCACATGTGCTCAGTCTAAACAGAAGTTAGATTGTGAAGCATCTTAAATTCTTCACTCTTATTCACTCTTCAGAAAGCCAGCATTTCAGCTGAAAAAGGTTACTCAAGCTGCATAAACATGTGATGCTCTTCAGATTTTAGTTGTGCATCAAAATGTCATGTCACACTGTACTGTCTGTAAATCTGAAGATGCTCCCCAGGTCATTGCCAGCAAACAACCAGCATTCTGTACTGCGCATTATTACAATCACTGCATTGCTGTATCTAAAAAAAACAAAAAATCAAACACTAAAATTCAATTAATTATGTTATCCTGAAAGTTACAGTTTACATCACACGTATTTCAAAAAGGTAAAAGGAATTTTTTGACATTGTTAATAAACATAATAAATTAAACATGCTGTTTCTCCTATGTCCATGCCACTGGGTATTAGCTGTTATACACTGCACATGAGATTTTCAAAAGAGTCTGAAGGAATTAGGTGCCAAAATCAATGTGAACTGGCTGTCCATCTTCTTTATTTTCCTTCAAAAATCCCAGCCTCTATCTAGATGTGATACGAGCCAGTCACCATTTTAACAATGGGCCAACAGGTTCAAATACAATAGAGACTACTTGAAACTTGGGCTCAGAAGAATCCACCCACACATATTACATTGAAGAAGGAAGGTCTGAATTTATCACCTTTATAATAAACAACAATAATAATTATGGGCTTGCGAATGGCTTGATTCACCACCACATCACACCAGGTTGACAGTAGTCTGACTTCATTCAAGTCAATGTCATTACACCCGGGTACAAATGGTGTAGTGCAGTGACAAAGTAGGTTCTGTATATGTAATTCCCTTATGGAAATAATTATCTATAACAAAAACATAACAACAAAATTTTCTATATTTTGTATGATGGCTGATCTAAATATCAGTTCCATGTGCCGGAGTCAGCTTTTAAAATATGAAGCAAGGCTTTGCTTGATGTGTAACCTTTTCAGTGCAACATTTGTAGATATTTTCTTAGCGTATTTATTTAGTTTATTGAAATGTATTGGGCCAGTGGAAAAAAAGAAGTTGGGAGATCAGCCAACAGGTTTGCCAGCTGCTTTAAGGGCACTGTGAATAATTTTCCAATGTTCTGCTCATAGAAGAAAAAGTCTGCTTTATTAAATTTGTCTCAGAATGTTACCAGATTATGTAGCACAGAACTATTCAACATCATCAGCTAGAACATGCTCATGACATGCAAAAGACTATCACAAAAAAATTACATGTTCATTAATTAAAATATAAAAGGTACTCTCTCTGATCTTTTCTGAGATCGCGTATTTATCCCTGGAGCAGGCACAGCATAGACAGCCACAGTTCTAATGTTCCCCTGCTACTATATCAGTGTGGCTTCACCTTCTCTGGGCAGTCCACATCTCCAGAGATTCCAGTGCCCAGGAACATTTTGCTGCCATTGGCAAGAGGGATGTCAGATACAGTGGTGTGTCTGGTGGAATTTTTGTTTGTTTGTCATATGGACACCATCAGGCTAGTATGCATTGCACCAAGAGCTGACAGTCTATCATTTGAGATAGGCCACAGAACAGTCATGATCTGGGTGCTTCTCACAGTTCAACTACATATTGGACCAGATCATCCCCTGTGCAAAACCCTAAGGAGAGGGCTTTGTGACCGGACATTCCTATGAAAATCAGCATCAGAGGTTCCCTTCACATCACTGTAACAGGAGTAAGGCTTACCCCCCCTCTCATTTCTGTCCATGTAACAAGCTAGAGGGAAAGGATCCAAAGCGGACAGACATTCTTCCTCATAAACTCATCCTGCCCTTGATGCTTTTAGCTATCGTAGCCCTGCTACCTCTATGAAAGCATCAATAGAAAAGATAATAAACACCATGCTAAATCTCCACAGGGACAGAGTAGGAAAGAAACTATGAAGTTAAGCAATTGTAAAGAGTATGGTATATGCTTCTTTATCAGAGATATTTTCAAAAACTGTTCTTTACAGATATATTCACATAAACTTTTTGACTGCTGGATAAAATGTGATCATTGTAATGAGATTAGGCTTCATGAATATGATAAATAGGTAATCTGCCAGGATAATATGGTGATATTTCTGTAGCAAAACTATGTTCTTTTTTGAAAGTAGGAGTGCATTAAGGACATGTTTGACAGAATTGTATATGATCTCAAATCAACTGCCATTTGAAGAAAAAACAGTGATGTGACATTTAGAATCATAGAATCTTAGGGTTGGAAAGGACCTCATGAGGTCATCTAGTCCAACCGCCTGCTAAAAGCAGGACCACTCCCACTAAATCATCCCAGCCAGGGTTTTGTCTAACTGGCCTTAAATGTTTCCAAAGATGGAGATTCCACCACCTCCCTAGGTAACCCATTCCAATGCTTCACCACCCTCCTAGTGAGAAAGTTTTTCCTAATATCCAGCCTCGACCTCTCCAGCTGCAGCTTGAAACCATTGCTCCTTGTTCTGTCCTCTATTACTACTGAGAACAGCCTAGCTCGCTCCCCTTTGGAACACCCCTTCAAGTAGTTCAAGGTTGGTATCAAATCCCCCCTCAATCTTCTCCTCTGCAGACTAAATAAGCCTAGTTTCTTCAATCTCTTCTCATAAGTCATGTGCTCAGCCCCCTAATCATTTTTGTTGCCCTCTGCTGGACTCTTTCTAATTTGTCAACATCCTTTCTGTAGTGGGGAGCCCAAAACTAGACACAGTATTCCAGATGTACCTCACCCAGGGGTGTTGCTGCCCCCCAAAAAATATTCGGGGCACAAAGGCCCCACGGCATTCCTTCCCCCTGCCCAGTGTTTCCCCCCCCATCCTCACCCACTAGCAGACCCAGGCCTGATTCAGTGGCTCTGCTGGTGCCCTGAGCTGGGCTGGACCAACCTGAGTTGCACAACCAGCCAAGCTGGGCTAGGCTGAGCCCTGCACTGCTCCACCACCTGACCCAGCCCCTGGACCCTAAACCAGGCCAGGCCGCGTAGGGCCCCTGAGCCCCGAGCCGGGCTGCGCCAGCCCCTGAGCTGGGCCACACCAGCCCCTGATCTGGGTCATACTGGCACCCGAAGCCCGAGCCCAGTCCCGATCCAGGCCAAGCCGCGCCGCCGGTCGCCCACACTCCCACCGAACTCCCAAGGCATCTTCCGCAGTACTTACTTCCAATTTGTCTAAGTCTCCCTGAATCCTGTCCCTGCCCTCCAGGGTGTCTACCATTCCCCCCAGTTGTGTGTCATCCACAAATTTACTGAGTGTGCAATCTATCCCATCATCTAAATCATTAATGAAGATGTTGAACAGAACTGGCCCAGGACTGATCCCTGGGGCACTCTACTCGTTACTGGTTGCCAGCTAAACATTGAGCCACTGATCCCTACCCGCTGAGCCTGATTATCTAGCCAGTTTTCTATACACCTTATAGTCCATTCATCCAAACCATACTTCTTTAACTTGCCGACGAGAATGCTGTGGGTAACCATATAAAAAACTTTGCTAAAGTCGAGGTATATCATGTCGATGGCTATTCTTGCATCCACAAATCCAGTCATCTCATCATAGAAGGCAATCAGGTTGGTCAGGCACAATTTGCTCTTGGTGAATCCATGCTGACTGTTCCTGATCACTCTATTTTCCTCCAAGTGTTTCAGGATGGATTATTAGAGGACCCGCTCCATGATTTTTCCAGGGATTGAGGTGAGGCTGATGGGTCTGTAGTTCCCCAGATCCTCCTTTTTCCCTTTCTTGAAGATAGGTACTATATTTGCCTTTTTCCAGTCCTCCGGGACCTCCCCCGTTTGCCACGAGTTTTCAAAGATAATGGCCAGCGGCTCTGCAATCACATCAGCCAACTCCCTCAGATGCAGTTCATCTGGCCCCATAGACTTTTGCACATCCAACTTCTCTAAGTAGTCCCTAACCTGACCTTCCATCACCAAGAGCCACTCTCCTTCTCTCCATTCTGTATTACCTAGTGTAGTAGCCTGGGAGCTGACCCTGCCTGTGAAGACTGAGGTAGAAAAAGCATCGAGTACCTCAGCCTTTTCCGCATCATCCGCCATGAGGATACCTACCCCATTCAGTAAAGGACCTAGATCATCCCTGATCCTCTTCTTGTTACTGACATACTTGTAGAACGCCTTCTTGTTATCCTTCATATCCCTTGCAAGCTGCAACTCCAATTGCCCTTTGGCCTTTCTGATTTTATCCCTGTAGGCCTGAGCAATATCTTTATAGGCCTCCCTAGTCGTCTGTCCAAGCTTCCACTTCTTGTAAGCTTCCCTTTTGTGTTTCAACTCACCACAGAGTTCTCTGCTAAGCCACGCTAGGTGCCTTCCATAGTTGATGTTCTTCGTGCACATCAGAATGGTATCTTCCTGTGCCCTTAGTAGGGTTTCTTTAAAATACAGCCAGCTCTCTTGGACTCAGAGAAGATCAGAGTATCTTTTACATTTTAATTAATGAAAATGTAATTTTTTCATGAGAGTCTATTGTGCATCATGAGCATGTTCTAGCTGATGATGTGGAATAGTTCTGTGGTACATAATCTGGTAACATTCTGAGACAAATAGCTGTGCTGGTCACACTGTTGAGACTCTTGAGCCTGTCTTTCCACTGCTTTATGCCTTGTGTACTCATTTGCAGTAGCACACATTGGTTACAAAATTTTACCCTGCTATTGTTGTAGTGTTTTTCATCCAGTTTGCATAGGTGCAGAAGACTGCGCAAGGTACAA
The DNA here is from genome assembly GCA_007922175.1 of Pelusios castaneus. Classification (NCBI taxonomy): domain Eukaryota; kingdom Metazoa; phylum Chordata; order Testudines; family Pelomedusidae; genus Pelusios; species Pelusios castaneus. Next base: position 15,789,411 of record ML685797.1, read on the forward strand.
GACAATGGAGAACCTTCCACAGAGTCTCTTGTGCTTTTCTTTTGTGGGAAAAGAACACAATCACCATTAGCGTCCTTGATGATTTGCTCAGCAAAGTAACCAAAGATGACATGGACCCTAATGTACTCTGCTCTTGTACCAGTAGAGCTGTCTTCCCATGGCAGGGTTGAAGCACAATGGTGGGACAAGGTGGAAAAGCACACACTGATGATTCTGATGCTCTACCTTCTCTGTGTAGAAGCTACTACAGGTTGAAGGGGATATCCACAGCACTAGCTCCAAAGATAGAATGCTACAGCCTCTGTGGCCCACATACTCACCAGCACTAAATTCCCTGTTAAAAAATCATGCAAAAAGTCATTATTCCTTTCACCACGCAGCTGCAGACATGGATACAGAGCTTTCAGACATGTTCATTTGTTTTCCCCGAAGTAATCTAACCTGGGGCATGCAATACCTTTGTAAATTTTACAGTGGCAGGAATCATCAAATAGAAAAAATATGATCTCATTTGATTCCCTGCAGATTTTTTCTCCTACAAGCTGTTGTTTCTCTATGGATTCTTTTCAGCAAATAATGTTCATCACCTGTTCAAGGTGATGCTACGGGGTTCCATTCCCCAATCCCCCGGGGCTCATCTTTTTTTTTTAAAGTCTATATTGTATAATAAATTATACCCAAAACTGGTGATTAATAATGAGACAATTCATAGTGAAGCTGCTGCAAAAGAGGAAATTGAAGAAACAGGCAGAGTTGTCTGTCACGAACTGACACAGTTCAAGTTTAAGAAGCTGCTTGTCAAATGCAATCGACTGAAGAGTGATAGATTAGATCTTAATAGCAGTAAAAGTAAGCTATAAATGAGTGCCTTCCCCTGTAACAAAAAAAAGCCTCTCTTTTAAACACTCTATGATGAAATGCAGTAAAACAAAATAAAAAATGGTAGTGGGAGAACTAGTGATGGTTCTTGCTTTCTAGAGCACTATGCACAGTGTCAGTATTTTTAATGCACTACTCCTGTCAAGGTCAGGTTAATTTTTTGTTTGTTTGTTATGGAAAAGCAGCACAAATAAAAATAATCTTGCCATTTTCATAATTTCTATAGGACTATAAACATCTCCAAAACCTTCACACCTAATCTGTATAGTCGAGCTAGACAGGATCCTGATTTTCTATTTCAAGAAAAAGTCCATGATTTTGATTTCTTTTCCATTCAGAAACATAATGAAAACAAAACTGTAAGAAGACATCTGAAATTTCCCAAGATATAAAATTCCACACCAATAACTTTCTTTTGAGCTGATTGAAATTTTCATTCTGATTTAGGCTTTTTATTCAATATATTATTTTGTTTATTAATATAAATTTAAAAAAATAAAATGAGAAGACACTTAAAAATGAAAAATCAAAATGCTCTGCTCTTTTTTTTTTCTTCTAGAATTCACCAGTTGAAAGCTATGTCTTTCTGCATAATGTTTCACCTTTGATAAATCTGCATTCTTATATCCAAAAAACATTTCAGTTGGAAAATTTCTGACAAACTCTACTATACCATTTGTCTCTTCTCTCTTCCTCCCTTTCTCCTGGTGCAGTGTTTATAGCTGATGATCCTCATGAATATTTGGGCCTCTTTAACCAATATAAATTCTTTACTCATTTTTTCTCTGCTCAATTTTCTTTCCCCTGTGAGTTCACACTACTGGCAATCAGCTTGCTTGGCATACTACATCCGATGAGTCATTATTACTGACTGTAGTTGCTGTTTTTAATTTTATTGTTAATTTTGAAAATCAAACCTCACTGTTTGGAGTATGTGTGAATGCAGACACCAATTTCTGTAATTTATTAGCGCACAGCAATATAATAGCCAGATTCTACAAGCTTTATCTCATGCGTGTGGTCCATATGCAAGGGACCCAGCTGAACTCTAAAACAGTGCCTTATGTGTGTAAGGACATGCAGGATCTGACTTTAACTTTGATCTTATTGCTTTAAAATATAATATTGTTCTTTCTATGGCATATTTTATTATTATTTTCAGTACATTTGTTATTGGAGTTTTATTTTATTATTGTTGATATAACATTTTAAATGTAATTTCATTATTTCATTGAAACATTATATTGTGTCTTTGCCATACATTTATTATTAGCTGGAAACTAATGTGTGTTAGTTACTATAGCAAAGACACTATCAAGCATATTGTCTTGTATATATATTACTATAGTTATGAGAGTTATTCCTTTTTTATTAGCCCTGTGGGCTTGGAAAAAATGCCTCTGTGCTTTAGCAAAATGCTTGCTTCTATGGCAGGTACCTTGCTAAATGCAAAAACAATGGACCGACTGACATATTTCATTCTTTACTGAAGTGATTTAGTACTATGGCCAAGAGTGTTTGTCATTTTTTAGGTAAATATGAAATAATGTATGAACTCAAGTTATTAAAGAAAACTCAGCATGATCTGCTAGCCGGAGCATAGAACAAACACTCGGGAGTCTGTGCTTTATTTCAGTCTTGCCACAGGATTGCTGGATTGTCTTAGTTAAACTTTTTCACTGCCTTGGGCCTCAGTTTTCTCTTGTGCAAAATGAAAATAATGTTTACCTCTTTTTTAGATCAATGGATGAAAAGAGCTGCATAAATATTACTACAACAATAAATGCAATTTTCTTTAAAAAATGATATAGCTTTAGGAATGCTGGTCAAATGGTTGCACATAATTATCAGTATCTCGCTTTTTAGGCCCACTGACCCATGATTAAGACAAAATCAAAGTGTCATGGGTCTACCTGCCCTATTGCACTTTCTTTTGGCCACGTTTCCCTGTCTCAGTTTCCCAAAACGCATCATCAATAATATTATGAGGCTATAGGTAGGTAACAATGCCCTTTCTGAGCGATCCCATTTATTAATCAAAGGCCCAATGAAAATAAAAGCAAAACTTCACCTCAATGTTTTAGTTAGGAGACAGAGTCACTCTTAATGAATTATCCCTCTGCTCTTTTCCATCCAGGCCCTTTACCGGTAGGGTTCTCTCAACTTGGGTCTCTTCTATAGAGTCAGGCCTGTTGCCATTGCCCTAGGAGAATCCTTCCCTGGAGCCAGGGGTCTGCAGAGATGCCTCAACTGCAGCTTGTCTCGAGGCAGCATCTAGTTCCTTACAAGCTTGGCTTCCAACCAGTTTGGGAGTTCCCTACCCTTCAGATCCCTCCACTTAGGCCCTTTGTTCTGGTGGACTCTCTCTCTCAGCTGTCCTGACAGATCCTCTTCTCAGGAGCTTCCTCTGCTTTCCTGGGGTCCTTGCTCCGGCAAGGCTTCCCTGGAGCTCCTTTCCTCAGAAGCTTTTTATCTCTAGGAACCACTTCAGGCTGAGCCCTGGTAACCCTTTTATCAGGCTCACTAGCTAATATACAGCTAACCACCCACATGCAGAATTTCATTATTTCTATGTGGAGTCTGAGTAGAGTGATTCTCCCTTCCAGGATCCTGTCATATGTAGGCTGGTCTACGACTCCCCCGAAAGAGACAGCCCCTATGACATGGGTTTAGTCCCAGTCAGACAACTCCTTTCCTTTGGATTTAAACATCATTCTCAGGATTAATGAGGTCATCCTTTGACCTTCTAGCTATATGTTCCCTTTTTCAGCTGTTCATCAAAGCAACCTTTTGACAGCAGAAATATCTGCAGCAAGGGTAGAAGAGATTCAGGTTTTCCTGAGACCTCAGCTCTAGTTTCTGTCTAAAATAGTCTCTGATCTCCAACTCCAGGAAGAATTTGCCTCCTGGTTTTTTTCTCCAAGCCATACTCTCCCACAAAGGGCAAATAGGCAATACACTCTGGATGTGCTTAGGGCACTGTCATTCTGTCTAGACCATTTAAGGAGTCTGCTAGATTATTTATATTTGATGTAGATCGGACGAAGCTAGAACACCAATGTAGGCCAGCTAATTGAAGTCCAATACATGCATTTACTAAACATTATTCTATTGATTTTTTTGTCGTTAGTTAGACCCTTAGCAACCATCTCCATCAAATTTAATCACTGCTTGAGTATCAGCATCAATAGAATATATATGTATAAGAACTAAAAGAAGAAATGGTTACTTACCTTACAGTAACTGGTTCTTTGAAACATATTCTTCATATATATTCTATTCCTTGCCCCATCCTTCTTTCCCTGTTACTCTGGAATTTTAAAGATCTGTTTTCTTTTTTGTTAAAGGAACAGAAAAGTCATAGGGGTCAACCTAGCCTTTTGCCCTCATTTGGGCACAGGTGTAAAACTCAAATGACATTTATGGCCAAATTAATCCAAACTTAAGTGCACAGGGTACCCACACATCCATCACGAAGATAAATTTGGACAACACCTAGTGAAGAATCACAGTTACTCTTTTACTGAGACAAGGTGGATGATGTAACATCATGTATTAGATCAATTTCTGTTGGGGAGAGCTTACTCAGAACTCGTTTTCACTTTTCTTTTACCATCAACTTCAATGGGAACAATCAGGTCAATGCTGAAAGCTTTTGAAAATTCCACACTGCAGACATATACTTTCACTTACATAAAGCGTAGCTAGAAACAGAACCTTGTAAATAATGATGGCAAAAAAGAGTGAATTTTAAGTGTGCTGACTAGATCTATATTGGCATTTAGTATATCTATAATGGTTACATTCTTCATCAGTGGAACAAGTAAGAATAAAACACTGAGAGAAACAGAAACAGCTTCAATATAAAAAAAAACAAAACCCAAAAACAAAACAAAAAAACCATATTCAGAGTGAAAGGAGAAAATGCACCCTTTAGAACACCACTTTTTTATGATGCTCTGAATGTTTTTCTCTCCAAGATGCTGTTGTGATATGCCACCCTCTGAATCTTTTAGGACCTGAGACATCCTCCTAGAAGATGTGTTAGAGTCCATAGACAATTGACCATGTCACAGGTTAATGACATATAGAATGCCAGCTGCAAATCATTGGAATATATTTTCCTTTTCTTCTTTTATAATAATTAAAATATTATTGAATTGTAAAATATGTAGCTTAGAAATTCCTATTTTGCAATTATTTTTTCAACCAAATAGCTCTCCTGACAGAGTGTTTTTGTGAGAGTACAGGATTTTCATATGCCACAAAAAGTAATAGGACAACATTGTCACAGGAGCAGATAAAATACCTAAGGCTATGTCACACTTGTAAAGTTAAGTTGACTCTATTAAGTTGACTAAGAAGGTCGACTTTAAGTCGACTTAAAGTCAACAATGTTAAGTTGACTTAACAGAGTGGCTACACTGCAAGTCGACTTAACAGTAGACATAGCAGTCCACACTGGCTTTAAGTCGACTTAATAAGATCAACTTAGTGCTATTCCCCGTCTACACTAGCTTGAAGTCCATTTAAAGCTTAAGTCGACCTTCAGAGGTGGTGTTATTAAGTCAACTTAAGGAAGTTGTAGTGGGACTCTGGCTACAACCAATAGCTCAGGCCCTCAGGTTCTTTGGATTCAGTAGACATAGCACCAAGGAAGCAATGTAAAGAGTAAAAGCAAAGTACTTTTCTTAGGGTACAAACAAGCCGGGAGGGGCGGGGGAATAGGAAAGAAAGTCCAATGCTTACACCCCTTAGCAGACAGGAACCCCAAGCAAGGCAACTGCAGGCAAAAATCTCAGGCTATGTCTCCACTTGAAAAGTTAGGTAGACTTAAGTCGACTTTGAGTCAACTTAAAGTCGACCTTATTAAGTCGACTTAATGGTTTAAATTGACTTAATAAGCTCCACCAAAGTGCTAATCCCCATCTCCCCTGGCTTAAATTGAGTTAATAAAGTCAATTTAAGCACTAGTTCAAATTAAAACAAGGTATTATTAATTCAAACTAACTTTTTCTTAATTCGACTTAAGGAGCAGCTTAAGTCGACTTAAGGAAAGCCCAGTGTAGACGTGGAGTATTTTAAATCAATTTAAGCCTCCTTAAATCGACTTAATTTGTAAGAGTAGATGCACCCTTAGAGAGCAATGATCCGAGGAGATCAACACAGCATCTCTCCCATCGGTGAAGCTCCCCTGAGGAGGGGTTTAAGCATCAGCTTACATACACTTCTTTACACACTAACATACACAACTAACTTTTCCCCCCCCAGTTACTACATTAGTGTGACCCCAGGGTCATTAGATTATTACCTTGTTTTTCTGCAAGAAAGAATAATGGCCTTGGTGCCCACCAGTGAGAGAGGAAAGACATTCCAATTCCCATTGATAAGGGGGGGAAGACACATTTTAAGGCTGACAGTACCAGCCTTATCTCAGCGAGGCAGTATCTAGGAATTGGCATACACATGCAGGGTTATTTAGAGGTCAGGGCTAAAATACGACTACACCATCTAACTAGCTAACAACCAACACAAGATCTTCTGTTATTACTACAGAAGTGCTTAACTCAACTTAATAAAAGCCCAGCATTGACGTGGCTTTGTGTAGGTCAATTTAAGCATTCTTAAGTCAACCTAAGTAGCCAGTGTAGTCACACCCTAAGAAAGAAACAGCTTAATCTCCATGAGCTCCTTGCAACTGCCAGACTTCAGAACTATAACAGAGCTCCCATTATTTTCTCTGTTTTCTGGCCAGCTTCTGAATTCCTACATTGGAGCCACCCTTTCATAATCCCCAATGAGGGAATGCTGCTCTCTTCCTGAGAGCCATTGATGCATGGTTTTCCATCTTCCTGTGTCTCTGATGGTCATAAAGTTGGAAAGCTAAAAGCCTAAAGAGATCAACAGTGTACCTAATCGAACTCCTGTATAGAACAAGTCACTCAACACCACCAAACACCCCTAAACCAACCCTAACAATCACAATTAGATCAAAGCATTACACCACTTAAGAGGCTAAACTATTGTGTGTCATGGATAGAGAACAGGAAGGACCTTGCTGGTGCTCTGTAATGATTCTCCCTGCAGCATAGATTGCTGCCTCCATAATAACAACTAATCCTATGTAGAAAGGCAACAGAGTCCTGTGGCACTTTTAAAGACTAACAGATTTATTTATCGCATGAGCTTTCGTGGGAGAAAATCCCACTTCGTCAGACGCTTTGAAGATA
>ML685797.1:15797538-15860729 GCA_007922175.1 Pelusios castaneus
CTTCGTCAGACGCTTTGAAGATAGGAAAACTTTCCTATCTTCAAAGCATCTGATGAAGTGGGATTTTCTCCCACGAAAGCTCATGCGATAAATAAATCTGTTAGTCTTTAAAAGTGCCACAGGACTCTGTTGTCTTTCTACAATAGACTAACACGGCTACCCCTTTGGAATAATCCTATGTAGAGAGCTTTGTAGCACTCACTCTAAGATAGGGAAGCAAAGGCAAAGAGAAACAAGTTGAGGCTGAAAGGGAGAGGACATCCCTTGTCAGGCACAAGAGAGGAAGTGATTTGGGGTCTGTAGAAAGAAAACGTGGCTGACAAGTTGAACAAAGAGAGTAAGATTGAAGAAGGAAAAAATGGTAGGGAAAGTGACTGAGGGAATGGAATGTTAAGTAAAGACTGTGTCAGCTATCCAGTTGCTATGTAAAATTTTATGAACACTACATGTGACCCAGTGAAGTGAGGTAACTGTATGTTAGGTTACTAGACCCTCCTATATGAATGTATTGGTCTAGCTTAATGGAGGTTTTTGGAAAAACAAGTACGAAGGATCCTAGGTAAGAGCATTGTAGCACACACCTGAAAGACATTGGGGAGAACTACTAGTTTCTTGATTCCTACATCTTGCCTCTAACAAGTTTCAAACCTTGTTCAACAGTGCTGGGAATTAACAGATCACAGGGCTATAAACAGTTAAAAAGTTACTTGTTCTCTGAGAAGGCAGGTGATGGAAAGAATTAAGCTACTTTAAAGCAGAGGGGAGTGAACTCTTTTGTGAGTTAAGGAAACAGATTATACCACCTAGACTCTAGGGGTGCATCTACACTTACAAGTTAGGTCGACTTAAGGAGGTTTAAGTCGACTTAAACTACTCCATGTCCACACTGGGCTTTCCTTAAGTCAATGTAAGCATTTTCTTAAGTCAACTTAAGGAAAAGTTAAGTCGACTTAATAACACCTTATTTTAGGTCAACTTAATGCTTAAATTGACCTTATTAGATCTACTTACGCCAGTGTGGATGGGGATTAGTGCCTAAGTCAACCTTATTAGGTCAACTTAAGTTGACTTAATAAGGTCAAAAAGGGGCTATGTCTACACTAGAAAAGGTAAGCTGACTTTTGTTGAGTTGACTTAATAAAGTCGACTTAACTTTTCTAGTGTAGACATAGCCAAGTAGTCTACCAGACCTACCAGAATCCCAATGTGGCAGATGGATAGTTACCTGGTAAACTGGTGTTGTTGTAACCATGTTGGTCCCAGAATATTACAGAGACAGGTGGGTGAGATAATATCTTTTATTGGACCAACATCTGTTGGTGTGAGAGACAAGCTCTTGAACTTACACAGAGCTCTTCTTCAGGGTCTCCCTTTCCACCTGGTAAGCTAGGCAGGTGTACAGTCTATGGATTGTTTTAAAACCAGTTATCTTTTAATTGTTTTTAGTCTAATGAATAGTACTTTGCTTTAATGATGCTATTTGTTTACTGTGTTTGCCAATGGTCACTGCTTCCGTTAAAACAGAACTCCAGGGCCTGTCCCGAGCCTGGACCTAATGAGATCATCATGGTTAGCACCAGGAAATTGCAGCCCAAGTCCCAGTCTGATTCCATCCAAGGAAAGAGGTGATGGCTGGAGAGTCAAGACCTGAGGGGGAATCCACTCCAAGAGACCAGGAAGGGTCCAAGATACATATTAGGGACCTCCCCACATGTTTTCTTTAGGGCAGCAAGGGTGGAAGGGTTTGTGAATGGAAGGAAAGAAGGAAGCATGAAGAAAGAGAGCAAGCATAGGAAAAAATAAAGAAAAGAGTCATATGGTAAAGAAATGAAAATAAATAAACAGGGAAGTACAGTGTAAAAAAACCCCCCAAAACTCTGAAATGGATAAAACAGCTGAGGAGAAAGAGAAACATAGATATTCCAGAGAAATAAAAATCTAGAACAGAAAGGAGGTTAAAAGCAGGCCTGGTCAGAACCCAGAATTCCCATTCCTTAGGAAATTCCAAAATTTTAAAAAAGAAAAAATCATTCCATATTGAAATAAGAACTGGAAATTTCGAAATGTCCCGTGAAATGGGGGAATCAACAATTTTGTTTTTCATAAATTGAAATAATTTTGCATTTTGATTTGTTTTAAACAAAACTGACCAAAGTCCCTGAGCTGCCCAATCCTCAGGCTATCTGCCTAGCAGACTACTGAAGAGCAGGGAGTCTGAAAACCCTGGCTCAGGACAGGATGTCCAGGGCTTTCAAAGTTGTTGGACTTTTTGCCACAACTCTAAAGAAGATCCTGAGGTGGATAACCTGGCAGGGAACCAGGATGTTTTTCCTGGAAGCCTGCCTGGTTTCTGTTTGAAGATGTGACAAACCTGGCATGTTCCCACAAAATGTTTTCTTTCTGATGACTCAGCATTTTCCAACAGAATAACATCCAGTAAAAAAAAATCCTGACCAAAATAAAAGTAAATAACACTTTTCAAAAGTTTAACCATTTTAGAAAAATTGTAAAAATAAAAATATGCATTGCACAGATTAAGGAAATTCATAAGGTGGACAGACCAGTCATGGTCTAAAAACAGTAAATCCAGTTGTTTCACCTCTTTCTTTGTAGTTCGTGAATAGCAATGTTCTTTTACATATGTTGGGAAGTGGAGTCACACAATTTAGAAAAGGCCATACACTGTGTTAAATGTAGGCTTGTAAAGTTGTTGAGAAAGACAAAATATGGGAATTCAAACACCAAGAAAAAATATAAGAGAAGGATCAATGAACACATTTAAAATATTTCTAGCACACACCATTGTCTGGCAGTACAGATTTTAGTAATGATTCTCAACACTTATACCTGTATATCCAGATTACTATCTTATAACAAAGGATCGATAGGCAGTATTCATTGAGTATTCAGTTCACGGACTTCACCTTTGCCTCTAGAGACTGTTATTTGATAAGTTAAGAGCAAAGGTGCTCTTCTCTTTCCGTTGATAATGTCTATCTAATATGTCACTATCAAGTTTACTCCTGCCTAAAATCCTAGAAAATAGTGATTGGTTTATAAAGAGACATATACAACAAGGGAAAAAAATCAGCCATCCAAAGAATGAAAGGAGAAGAAAATTAATCACTGTGAGCTTCGCATTCAGCTGAAATGGTTGCAGACAGCTATTCCTACTGGTATAATTTAAAATAGGAGATTCTGCTTAATGTAGAAGTTACTGAGGTTTCTCATTAATTTTCTGTAAGTATTTTCCAAATGAATTTCATAAGGTCCTCAGCACTGATATCTACAGGCATGGAAATGACAAAGTGCTATTCAACATCTGAGAATCTCAGAGGATCTCCATTCTAAAGAAGAAAATACTAAATCACAGACAAAGTCTTCCCTCTGAGGCAGAGGTTCTCATTTTTTTGGCTCTGGAGCCCTTCTTCAACCCACAGAAAGAAACATCGTGAGATTCACACAGGAAGTGTGGGGAGTCCATGAGAGGAAACTTATCATGCCAAGCTGTCAGTAGAATGGGAAAAACTGGAATAACAGGTCTATGGGTTTTTTTCCCCCTCTCCTTCCTTCTCTACATCATAGCTGAGGCTGACATAATTGGTTAAAATATTTGTGTGGAAATGTGTGGCATTTTTGACCAGTACTCTTCACTTGAAATTACAACCACAAAAGTTTATACTTCATGAAGTTTCAGGACACAGATTATTTATTAATTATTATTATTATTATTATTATTATTATTTTCTGCTGGTAAACATGAACAGATTTGGAAAGCCACGTTCATTTTAGAAACAATCATACTTATGGATATCAAAGGAATATATCAAGAACTACATGGTTGAGTGGATTTAGGACAGAAGTTAGAACCCGGACAGCCTGAGTTCTGTTACCACAACTATAACCGCCTGCCTTTAATGCTATATTGCACATACAGTTCACACATCATTTGGTTATGAAATAGGTAAATATCATTAACTCCGATGACTTAAAGATCATGCATGACCCAAAGTCACATAACAAGACAGCCTCCACACAAGGATCCAAATAGCTTTAATGTGGTAGAGTTGGGGTAAACAGATGGCTAGATTTTAGGTGCCTATTACCCTCCACTCTCCAATTTTTCACACTTGCTAGTTAGTCACCTTAGGTGAATACATATTTCATGGATTATTTAAACACAGGTAATACAGAGCACCACTGGAAAGGTCCTGGTGCTCAGTCAGAAAATGGTTTTAGAAGATCAAAGCCCAATACACAGTGCTGGATGACCTGCATTCAATACAAAAATGTTTGAGATCACCATATTATGCAACCTCAAGGCTGCCCTAATTTGCAACCACTTCCTATGGCCCTAAGTGGTCATTCCAGCAGCCAGAACTGATAAAAATACAGATGAACCTGCTAGATCTGTCTTTCTCTCACACCTTTTCAATAAGAAAAACAAACAAACAAATATTTTTTTTCCATGTTGGGGTAACCCAGAATAATTTTTTCTCCCAGATTCTTCTGTTTGGCCACTGAACTGAAAAAAAAAATATTAATTTAGCTCTAGTTAAGATACCATATTAAGCAAATAGATTTTTTTTCTATTAAATAAGATCATAAACTGGGGAAAGCTTTCTATTCCCCTCTTTCTAAATACTTGTAGAGCTGGCTTAAAAAAAAAAAAAAAAAAAAAAAGGAACAGTTTTCCATGGGAAAAATGGCATTTTATTGAAGTCAAAATAGGATAATGTCAATTTAGACAAAATTTTCAACAGAAAAGTTTTGAAATGATTAAAAAAAAACAAATTGGAGTTTTAATTTTGATATTCTTATTCCCTTTCCATTTATTCATTTTGTTTTCTTCCAACTTTGTATTTTCTTTCTTTCATATCAACTATTGTTTTCACTCTCACTTCATTCTGACACTCACTTCACTCCAACTTGATATAGAAACATTTCCTTTCAGTGGGCATAGTGAATACTGTCCCACATGATTGTGCTGCATGTTATTTCATTGGCTGACTGCATATTGTCTCCGATTGATTCAGTTTGTACATATGAAGACACCTGCACGACAGTATTCTGTCTGTGGCCAAGCTCAGTTTTTGGGATCAAAGTTGCAGAACTGTGAACCTGCATCTTTGAAGAAAGGGAGCAAGGACTGCCAGGTACTGTCTCTCTCTCTTACTCCCCACAGCTATAGGATGTGGCTGTGAAGCAGGGAATATTCCTTGATTTCACCTCACAAAGCCTGCTCCCTTACCCCATTCTGAAACATAAAAAGAGGGAGTAGAAGCAGTTTAGGATGGTTGGACTCAGTATTTGTTTGATTCCCAAATAATGAATCTTTTTTCTGATCCTGTCTGCTCCCACTGCCAGCCAATCTGCACCTTCCCTCACGCAATCCCTGTCTGAGAGCTGTGTTAGTGGAATTGGCAGACCCCAACATGAGGGGGGTTGGAAGCAAATGTTCTTTGCTGAGCCAGGAAAGGATGCCCCTGCTCCTTCTGATTTATGTAAATAGCAGTTGTGCGTGGAAATCTTGAGAAAGGAGCTTGCTGACTTCCTTTTCTCCTCATCTGCATTGCCAGAGCTAGAGAGAATTCTTCTCTAGTTTGAGGAACAGCATCCCATATAGAGTGTTTTTAAAGTATGAACATATTTTAATATTAAATAGCGCGACTCCTAAATAATTGTTGGTCACCCTGTTTTATTGCCAACTTAATAAAAGCCTTAATAAAAGAGGTACACTGAAGTGGCTCACTGAGAAAAGTGTACACAAGTTGCTTTTTGTATCTCAGTGGATGACACTTTTTATGTCAGCTGGATGTCAGTTTACATCTTCATTCTGTTTTATCCAATTCATTTTTTTTCTTTTAAGAAAATGCTAGCCACTGAAAAAGCACTTTCTTCAGGAAAGCTTAGAACAACTGATAATCAGAGGTGCTCTTTGTTATATTTTACAACAAAGATATAATTTTTTTTCACCCTGTATTCTTTTCCTTTCAGTCTTCTTAAATGTCTTTCTTCAGATTTCTGTGCATTATAGCACTGATCCTCACTCCATAGCTATGTTGGAATTTGAAGCTATCATTTTAAGAGCACATGATGGCGTGCTTCCTGGCCTTACTTTCAGTTCTGTAGAGAATCATATAAAATGAGTCTCAGCAGTCAGTTTTCAAAACGTCAGCCTGCAGAAATTTGGCTAGAGTTGTGCCTCACTGCTTTATTGCAGTTTGCTTTCTCATAGCCTTTAAGGCCAGAAGGGACTATCATGATCACCTTGTCTGACCGGCACATCACAGGACATAGAACATCATCCACTTACTCCTGTAATAGACCCCTGGCTGAGTTACTGAAGTCCTCTAGTCATGCTTTAAGGACTTCAAGTTACAGAGAAACTACCATCTACTCTACTTTAAACCAGCAAGTGAAGAGTACCCCCTGCCACAGAGGAAGGCAAACCCTCCCCCGCAAAGGTCTCTGCCAATCTGACCTAGGGGAAAATTCCTTCCTGCCATCAAACATGGTGATGGGCTCAACCCCGATTATGTTGACAAGACCCACCAGACAAACACCTGGAAAGGATTCTCTTTAGTAGTTCAGGCTATGTCTACACTTGTAAAGTTAAATTGACTCTGTTAAGTCAACTTAACGAGGTCAACTTAAAGTCAACTCTGTTAAGTCGACTTAACAGAGTGGCTACACTGCAAGTCGACCTTGTTAAGTCAACTTAACAGTAGACATAGCTGTCCACACTGTCTTTAAGTCAACTTAATAAGGTCGACTTAGCACTATTCCCTGTCCACACTGGCTTTAAGTCGACTTAAGAAGTCAACTTAAGGCTTAAGTCAACCTTCAGAGGTGGTGTTATTAAGTCGACTTAAACTGTTATTAAGTTGACTTAAGGAAGCCCTTAAGTTGACTTAATAAAAGCCCAGTGTGGACGCGGCTTTGTGTAGGTCGACTTAAGCATCCTTAAGTCAATCGAAGCTGCACCCTCAGAGCCCTTCCTATCATGCAGATGGACCACATGCTAATGTAGGCGATCTCCTCATAAAATCCCTTCAATAAACTTACCAAGCTCAGTTTTGAAACAACATAGCTTTTTACCCCTACTGCTTCCCTTGGATGTCTATTCCAGAAGCTTCATCTAATTTCGAGCATAAACTTGTTGATGACCAGTTTATACCTATTTGATCTTGTGTCAACACTGGTGTTTAACTTAAATACCTCCTCTCCCTCCCTGGTATTTATCGCTCTGGTGTATTCTCACCAAAACTATGTCAAGGGCTCTGGGGGGCTTTTCATCTTCATCTGTAGCATGGGCCACAACTCACTTGCTAGTGGATTCTCTGTGCTTTAAAGTTTTTAAGTCATGATTTGAGGATTTCAATAAATCAGTCATAGGTTAGAGGCTTATTACAGGACTGGGTGGATGAGGGTTTGTGGCCTGCATTGTGCAGGAGGTCAGACTAGATGATCATATTGGTCCCTTCTGAACTTAAAGTCTATGAAATGGAAGCAATGGCATTTCCTCCCTACTTAGGAGCCATGACTAACAAACACATCTTTTCCAAGACTAAAGAAACAGAGCAAAATTTTAGCAGGAGCTGTAGTTGATGGTCTTGGGGCTTATCAGGGTCTGCCTCTAGAAGAAAATCAAGCTACTTGACTCATAGAAGCTGTATGGACCTCCTCTTCTGTTTCTCCCAACTGCTATCACTACCACCTGCATCCTGATGGTCAATAGTGCCCCAGAGAAATATTCCTATCCGGAGGAGCTGTCTGCTTCAGACAAAATGGATTCTGTGGACTCATCCTCTTTGACATTTGGTTCCATCCCTTCACTTTCTGAGATCAAGGCTGATGAGACAAGAGGCCAGGAAGTAAATTGTAAGAGGGCCCAAGGTCAGTCACTCCCCAAATGTCTGTAATAGTTGAGTAAATAAAGTTAATTGTGAAGTGGCAGGGCCCCAGCAAACAAGATGTAATGATGCAATTTCCTTGTTAGGGCCCTGCCTAGGGTTCATGGTGCAAAGCTTCTTCACTAAAGAAGCCCAAGTCTTGAGAGATAGTCTTCCTTTCTCAGGCACTAAACTGCTCCATAAAAATAATAGATCTGGAGAAAATATCAATAAATCAAACCAAACACCCTTAAACACTGCAGAAGTGAAAGAAAATAAAAAGTCACTTTCTTCTAGAAGATGGTTTATAGTTAGTTGGAAGTCTTAGGATAGAAGTCAAAGGAATTCTCCGGGGATGATGTTTAGATGGCAGCAGAATATTCAAACATCTGGATTCAAATATCAGCTTATCTATTTATCTTTAATACTTAAATAAACTGAAAAATATGCTGCAGAACATATTTAAACAAATATAAAGTGTTTCAAATATATTAATTGTATGTACACAAAACCTATATATAAATAGGATATATATTTTCCTGATGTTCATATTATATATATAATTTGACAGTTTTTAATATAATAATTATAATTAATAGTCTATTATTAAGCATACTGAACTGTCAAAAATACCATATAAAGTACTGAACAAGCCTGCACAATTAAGGAGATAGGTTCTATGACCAAATAGGTCTTTTTAATCTCCTATTTCTAGTATGCATCCACCATTTACACAATTATCCTTACAACTTTATACATATTGGACAATATATATTAGGTGTCATATACAGAAACTGAAAAAAAAATATCAGACATACTTTACTCCTTCTGTTTAGAAAGCCACAGTACAGTAATTCGCCAACCATCATAAAATTTTTTAGATCTAATCTTATTAGAGAAGTGAAAAGATTCTGTTTTCTTTGAAATAGGAACTTTCCAGGCATTGATATTTCAGAAGCAAGATGACTTCTATTAGCAGGCAGCACTGTGAAGCTACAGGCTAGGTAGTACCTGACTAATGACTCCTGTGACTGACACTATTAATGACTTCTTCAGTATGCTCTTGTTCAGGTTAGCATGTGCTGCTATGCAGTGTTCTCCATGGCTCCTTTCTCACTGCCCTACATTTTAAAAATCTGATGAATTGCAAAAACTACTTCTAATCTAACAAATTTCCCTGAAGAGTTCCCTTGCTCCAAATGTGAACCTTTGTTTCCAAACAAGCCCTCAAGCTACACCTAGAAGTGACCCAACTTTGGACTACATGCAACATACTGATAGGTTTGATAAGAGAGGGAAAGTTCTAAGAGCTTGTTACTTTTTAAAAGCCACTTATTTGAAATAATTTAATATTTCTCCAAATATAACAACAAAATGTCAGGTTCCATTGCCCAATTCATAGCCACCAATTTGTGTGTTCTCCTCCAAGCACGTTGCAGTAGCAGCTTGGCTCAAGCCAACACAGCGAGCAGAGACAACAAACAGCCTTACTGCAACCTAGTTCTAGAGCAGATAGGTGGGCAGTTCAATCCCTTTAACCTCAACCAAACAGCCATTTCAGTGGCAGAACCAGGAAATAAAGACCCACTGTGAAATATCCCTAGCACACAGTTTATGTAACTGGCTCTATGCTATCCAAGAGTAGAGAGTGTGTTGGGAGGGAAGGTTTGGACGACAGTATTGCTGTGTTTTCGATTTTCTCAACTAATGCAATGGCGCCAGAGTTTACTTATGCCAGGGACAGGAAAGACCCTCTCTAGCCAGGCAGTGTTAGTTGTCACAAATAAGGCACCAAGCTGCTTTTGTGACCTCTTCTCCTCATACATCCTTCATGATGAATGCAGGATGGGCCAGGATGAATCAGGACTGCTGTATTTAAGTATTTTGTTCACATGCAATAGAGAGGAGGTAAAGATTGTCATAATACTTTGTTTTTAAAAAATCACAACTTTTAACAGTACCTTTAACATAATTTAGGCAAGTGATGTTCTATTTGTTCAAAATATAATAGTCCAACTTTATGCATTCATAAAATCAAATTATTTTTGAATGGGCAAAGCATGTAGTTAGATTTTTGTCTTGTTTCTCCTAAGTAGGTCTTTGCATAGGCAAACTACTGGATATCATGCACATCAAAATTGCAGGTGCAAATTTAATGAATGAAGACTTAGCTCCTTGAAAATATGCTTCACTTCCAGACGATTATGAGTGAGCCCATACCAAAGCCTTCTGAAGTCAAGGGGTGCATCTACACTTGCAAATTAAGTCGTCTTAAGCTTGCTTAAATCGACTTAATTTACTCTGCATCTACACTACACTTTCCTTAAGTCAACTTAAGTAGCTGCTTAAGTCGACTTAAGGAAAAATTAAGTTGACTTTATAAAACCTAGTTTTAAGTCGACTTTGCTGGCTAAGTCAACTTTAGAAAGTCGACTTAGCCAGTGTGGACGTGGAGAAGCCCTAAGTCGACTTTAAGTCGACTTAGGGGGCTCCAGGGCTTCCCTACTGACCTCCCTGCCAGGGTGGCTGGCACAGCCACAGCCTGGCGTGTCCCCCCCCAAAGAGCAGGGCAGAACCCTGCCCACCCTGCCCCTATGCCCTGCCAGGGTCCCTGTCCCCCTTTGCCCCATTGTACCAAGGTACAATGGGGCAAAAGCTGAGCCCCCTGGCACTTGGCAAGGGGTGCCCCCCTTGCCACTGTGGACCTGTCCCAGGTCCACCTTGCCCCTAGAAGTCGACCTAGGCATCCAGTGTGGACGCTCTAGGTCGATTTTTTAGGGTTCCCTCTAAGTCGACTTAAAATTTTAGTGTGGACATGCTAAGTCGACTTAAAGTCGTCTTAAAGTCGACTTTGTTAAGTCGACTTAGCTAAGTCAACTTAAATTAACAAGTGTAGATATAGCAAAGGGGAGTTGTTCCACTGAATCCAACAAGCTCTGCATTAGGTCACATACAGTGATCCCAGCCCCCATCTCATATACATAGACACATCCACTTGAAAAGGAGCTTTGTGATATTAGATTTCTAGCACAGCTTGAACTACCAAAATTTCCAGATCTGTTCAGCCCTTCTTTACTTAGCCCGAGCATGTAACAGCTTCTCTATATTTTTATATAGAAATTGGTTTTTTATTCAGTGGTTGAAAAGTGTGTTTAACATTCAGCAGCTGCCAATGCAATGTTGATCTGCAGCCAGAACGAATAATTCTAAAAGGCTGATGTTTGAACACATACTACAACACAGCAGAATTAAAGGTGAAAGTTCAAGTGCTGCAATTTCAAACTATTGATCAATGGTAATTTTTGGCACCTTTAGGTTAGTCATGCTGGCATATGGCAAGCAAACAAGCCACTCGGGTTAAGTATGACTCATCAATATCAATGTAACTCACCTTATCTAGTTTTTATTGGTTGACTAAACTCTTGGTGTTGAGCTTTTGCTCTCTCCTTCTTTGCTTGCTTACTTTTTATCGCAGCAAAGTGTATCTTGAAAATTGTGTGCCTGGATTGCATCTGATTAGAGAGAAATTCAAAATCTGTTAGATATTTTTCTTACTGGGTACCTTGACAACAGCGATATATATATAATTATTATGGTGCTATATTTTATTATAGAGGAATCTCCGAGACACTTTTCTATCCACCATCAATTTTTAAACCTCATCATCAAAAGATTCCCTTGTCCTACAATTTTTGCTATAATGCTTGTGTGCTTTAGAATTAACATAGTATCTCAGATGTGCACTTATCTGATCTCCCTTGTGAAGCATAATTGGCTCAGTTAGCTGGCAAACCTTTAAGGAGGATACAGTCTATACTGCTGTCAGGAATTTCCCAATAAAATAATTCTTCTTCAGAAAATGCTGATTGTCCAAATGAGAATGCTTTAAGCAATGGTTTTGTATCAATGTATTTTTGAAGCCAGGGACTGGCTTTCAGGGGTTCCTTAGCAGCTCACATGGCAGGCTACTGAGGACCCCAAGACTTCTATGATTTGTAGCTCCAGGGCACTGCTGCCATGTGGACTGCCTGGGATTGGGGACCAGAGCTCTCAAGGTCTTTGCGGCAAAGCCAGCAGCCTGAAAGCCTTAACTCTAGTAAGAACTCTCAGGATATAATTCCCAGTTTCATGGCTGAGAACCTGCACATCTTGAGAGCCCCAGCTCCCGGCAGGACTGCCTGGATTTCTAAGCTAACATTGCTCCAGCAAAGATCCCTCAACTCTGGAAGCCTTGGCTAGAGCTGGAACTTTCAAAGTTTATAGGCTCCCTGCTCCATATCAGGTGAGTTCCGTGATTCCTGTAACTCTCCTAGCTGCTCCCTCATCCTTGGGGATTTCCCAAACTGCCCCTGACTCTCTAGGAGTAGCTCAGGAAGTCCTCCAGGAGTTGGGGACAGCCAGCTGCTATTTAAAAAAAGAACCCAAATGGTTATATTTTCCCAAAAACCATAAAATTATGGAATTTATTCTTGTATGGGAAATTTAACTAGTTTTTACTTGGAATTGCAAACATTTTAACTATTTATGTTTCATCTGTAGTTTAATTTATGTGTGTTTTTTTCTTCATTTCCTACCCTAAATTATTCTGTTTGCCATTATACTGTTAAAGTGTAGCACACCGCTGGTAGCTGCACTTTGGTAAAGCTGAGTTTAAATGTCTTTCTACCCTAATCACATCATTAATGAAAAATAAAAGTAGCTATGCACATTATTTATCTAATTAGGCACCAATGAAATCTCATATCACATTAAAAATACCTCTCTGCTTCTTAATTCAACATTAAAGTGTCCGACTATACTACTTACCTGTTTTTAAAATGTTGGTGTGCTTTTCTGAAAGAATATCTAGCCTCAACATAGAAATCCATATGGAGTTTCAAGAAAATATCTGTGGTTAAGAGAATGAATTTAATGTGAAGCAGAAAATAAAAATGGAAAGCCTTTTTATTTCACCTAAACTAGTGGACTGCACAGTTTATAAATACAAAGTAACACAGACAGTTTAAACAGAAGTATAAGAGAACTTCTGAGCTGCAGTTTATATTTCAAAGGCTTCAGGGGACTTTTTTATTGCTCCAATTCTTTCTTCTTGTATTTTGTGTAACATTACAGGAGACTGATTATTGAGCTGTGAGTGAGACATGTGCCAAAAAAAAAAATCTCTCACAAAAGAAAACCAGAATATTTTGCCTTTACACTGCTTACTCTGTCAAGGTAAAAAACTGAAAACCTTCCACACATAATTTAGAATTTTCAACACAACAAAAGATTTTAGCAGCATGAAGAGGCTTTTTGCTGAGGAAAACTTAAAGTTGTACATTCCAGTGGGAGGGTGAACACACCTGAAGGTCAAAAGTCAAGTTCTAAAGGTAACACAGCTGTGCTGCGCTGGCAGGCAGATGGGGAGGGAAAAGGAAAATGGGGCCTATATGGGTCAACCTCTTCCATCAATTCCCCATTGACCTGAAAATGTGCAAGAGAGACAAGCCTCTCTTGTTAATAGCTGTGCTCAAACAATTCAATAACAAATCACAACTTCAAAGAGAAATTCCAGCTCTGCAGTTTCTATGTAAATTTGATTCTGTTTCCTTGGGGTTAAACAAGGACTATGGATTTTTTTTTTCTCATTACAAAAGGTGATTTTACCTCACCTTCCTCTACATGCTGTTCCCCAGTGATTGAATCTTAACAACAACCCTGATTTGCTGTTACAACCTGACCTGATCCTATGACTTACACTTCCCTGCATTTATTTTCCTCCCATTCTGTAAGTTCCCCATCTTCAAAGCATCTGACGAAGTGGGATTTTCTCCCACGAAAGGTCATGCAATAAATAAATTTGTTAGTCTTTAAAAGTGCCACAGGACTCCTTGTTCGTTTTGCTGAACTACATTAACATGGATACCCCTTTGGAACAAGCCTCTCTTGTAGTCTCATCTTTCCCCAGCGAAATCGCCTTTTGAAAAGAAACTGCAGAGTAGAGCCTATTTGAATGCTGGGTAGTGAGCAGCCTCACAGAGAGGAGCCAGGCAGAAAGGGAAGCCAACAAAGCAGCTGTATGTCTTGTTCAAACAAGGACCATGGGACACTGATGATGTCATCAGACTGCAGTTTTCACTCTGACCAGTCTTTCCTCTGTGCTGATTGGCTGTTTGTTCCAAACCTTCCTGCTCCTTTGTCTCTTTTATATTTATACATTTGATTGTAAATGTTAGAGGACTGCTTAATGAGTGAGAGCTAGCTAGCCCTGTGTATGTTGTTAGGTTTAAGTTGGTGGCTCTCGAGAATCTGTAGCACAGAGCCTGGATTTTGTAAGGCCAATATAACTTGTTGCTGGGTGCAGTGCAGACAACTTCTTGTGTGTGGCCCTTTCCATAGACCTCCTAAGAGTAAACTTCTCAGAACAAAGACTCTTTCCTAGTAGGTATGTGTGAATGCCAAAAAAAACAGAACCCCATTTCTCACCAGCCTTGAAAGTGGGGGAGTCAGGGGAAGGCAAACAGATAATTAGGAGAACACAAGGAATAAGAAAGAGTGCCAAGACATTAATGGAATGAAAGATCAGAGGATCTAATGCAACATGGATTAAAGGCCTGATCCATAGTTCACTGAAGTGAATTGAAGGGTTCCCACTGACTCCTGTGTGCCGTGGATGAGAAAGAGAAGGCAAAATGGGGAGGGTCATGGCTGGGATAGAAAATAGAAAATGAAAATGAATGCAAGTCCTAGATTTCATTGTCATGCTGTCTGAAGTAGCGTAGATCTGAGAGTGCCAATTTCATGTCAGTCTGTCAGAAAACACAGCAGACACCACAAACTGAGGGTAGATTCTATAATTAGATTTCACCATGCCAGTAACAAATGTGCACTCCTGGATTACTATATTAGTTTTGCCATGGAGTCACAAACAGTTTCTTTAGGAAAACAAACAAGGAGTTCTGTGGTACTTTAAAAGACTAACAAATGTATTTATCACATGAGCTTTCATGGGAGAAATCCTACTTCCTCAGATGCTGCAAAATGGAAAACTTACAGTATGGGAGAGAAAAATAGATCTAGTGAAGTGTGAGTGACAGGTACAGGTCAGGTACAGTCCCCTTAGACTTTCTAGTGCATTTTGCTGCCCAGATAAACTAGACTTTGTGATGAAAGGTTATTAAAACCAAAAATCACCTCGCATTAGGCAACTTCCAATCCTAAAGGATCAGTCACTTACCGCAGGCCAATGGATACTCTGGATTCACACCAAAGACAACACTGACAATCAACTTCTCTAGTAAATGAACTAATGGTTTATTGGTTAAGAAAAGAAATGAGAATTGTTGAGATGTTAAACATCTGAATCCAAGTTTGTAAATCCAAAATGTTTAAGTTAATCAGCTAGATTTCCAAAATTTCCTCAGCCTTACCCAGTGTAACTCTAGAGATCTCCGTCCACTTGTTCAGTAATCCACCCTGTTAGAATCAAAAACAATTCAAAGATACAGGATAGATACCCTTGGATCCATTTTTTATAACTGTCTTCCCTGGAAAGCAATTTGACAAATGTCTCCATTGCAGCACAGGTTTTTCATCTGTTGACTAAACACAGACTGTGTCTGTGGATTTCCCATTGTTGAACACAATAACCCATGCTTCTTCATTTACACTTTCAAGGCTCAAATCCCTTTGATAGGCAGTCCAATTACAGAGATATACACAATGCATTTAGTTACAACAATCCAAGCAACCTTTCATTAGTTTTCATGCAGTTTACACATCACGTGACTTCTCAATAACATATACTTTTGATCTAAGGTTAATTAAGAACAGGAATATATACTGTAAGGCAATAACAATCAACAGGTAAATTTAGTGTAAATGTAATTACTGTGGCACACATCATGTAAGTATAATACAATAACATCCCCCTTTGTTCTATTCTGACACGTGAACTGGCCTGTACCTTGTAGCGAATTTAACATTTCTTTGATATTTACACGCAAGTGAATTAGCTTATGGCTTTGATTCAATTTGGTTTGTCAGTGTGTCAATCATTATTCACAATTCTTCTATTTTCAAGGTTTACATCCAATCAGAGATTAGAAACAAAAACATGGGGTTTAGGTCATCAGTCACACCACACAAATAACGTATATAAGTAAACAAACTATCATCTGAAAATTATTCATCAGCATTATTTGGTGAATGCATTCCATGCTTCATGATGTAATGATAGAGTTAAGGTTCACAGCTAAGGCCACAAGATAATTTTATCTCTATTCTAGAGTAAACCCATGAGGAAAAAAGTGAAGAAAAAAGTTTTGTTTTTTTAAATCAGTTTAAAAAATCCAAGAGTGCGAATACAATAATAAATTTAATCACAATGTCTGACTATTGCATGATGTCACTAGAGGATACTGTTAGAGTGCCCCAACTGTGTATTTCCATATCTGAATTTCTTAAAAATTTAACCTTAACGCTTATTTTCCCAGGTTTACAGTGCATAGTTTGGGAATAATTACAATAGCCATATAATACTCTGAAGTACCACTACTATGTAGCTTTGTCTGGGATTAAAAAAAATAACCCTGTAATTATTTAGTCTTTTACCAACCTATCACGGTTCTTAGAAGATATTGATATACACACAGTACTTCTGAATATAAGGCAACACACAGACCTCTGGAGTGGGTATATGGAACACATGTAAAATACAAGATTTTTGTTCACATACCCATAATGCAGTTAAAGGTAACATTCTCATTTGGTACATCTATACTGGCAAGTTAGGTCAACTTAAGGATGCTTAAGTCGACCTAAACTACTCCGAGTCCACACTGGGCTTTTATTAAGTCGACTTCAGCATTTCCTTAAGTCGACTTAATAACAAATTAAGTTGACTTAATAACACTACCTCTGATGTCGACTTAAGGCTTAGGTTGACTTTTAAAGTCAACTTAAGCCAATGTGGACGCTCTAAGTCAACTTCTTCCGTAAGTCAACCAAGGGCTGGGGACAAGGGAGCCCCGCATGGCTCTCCGGCAGAAGGGAGCCATGTGTGGCTCCCTTTCACCAGGGAGACAAGCACAGCTCCCTTATCCCCAGAGGGGAGGCATGGCTCCCTTGTCCCTGGCCCCAGCTCCTTTTTCAGCAAGGAGCCACAGCTCCCTTCTTGCTGGGAAGCCACGGCTCCCTGGGAGAAGGGACCTATGGCTCTCAGGGAGCCAGGGCTCCCTTCTCCCTGGGACCATGGCCTCCCGGCAAGAAAGGACCCACGCTCCCTTCTCCCCAGGAAGCCTCAGGTCCCAACAAGAAGGGACCATGGCTCCTTTCTTGCCTGGAAGCCGTGGTCCAGGGAGAAGGGAGCTCTGCCTCCCCGGCAAGCAGGGAGCCGCATGTGACTCTCCAGGGATAAGGGAGCTGTGCGTGGCTTCCTGAGGACAAGGGGAGCCCTGGCTCCCTGGCAAGCAGGAAGCCACGGCTTCCTTTGTCCCCGGGGGGAGCCGCAGCTCCCTGCTTGCTGGGGAACCGGGGCTATCCTTGTCCCTGGGACCCACAGCTCCCCTTGTCCGCAGCTCCCCTAGTCCATCTTAAAACATTAAGTCAACTTAATAAGGTCCACTTTAAGTTAACTTAATGTCGACCTTATTAAGTCGACTTCATAAAGTCGACCTAACTTTTCGAGTGTAGATATAACCTAAAAGTGCCACAGGACTCTGTTTATTTTTCTGCAGTAGACTAACATGACTACCCTTTTGGAACGCTATGGAGACTGACTGGTGAAACTATATGTTTTATTGCAGCTGTCTGATATCATCCCTCTTTGGTTATCCTGCACTGAACCAAACCGCTCTGTCAAAAACATTTTTTCCTATTTTCTCACCCTCTCAGTAGGTATCAACTACAGTCAACCACCTCCTCCTTGCCCTGGCAATAGAGCAGAATTCAGCCTCAGTCTTGACAGTTTTTGGTGAGCCAAAATTCTTCAGAATTATAATATGCACTGAAAAAGTTTGGGATACATTTGACATGGTAGGCTATTTAGAGTCTCCTAGAAGATGGTGGTTTAAAAAAAAAAAAAGACAACTTTAGTGTATCTGGTTTTGGTTTTTTTTTTCCCCCTCAGAAGGAAAAAGCTCTTTAGGAATAAAATAGAAGTAATTCTGTCTTCTGTGGTTTATAATCATCCACAAGCTGCAGGTTTTATGATAAAAGATGACTCCCTAGCCTTAAGTTGATGAATGGCTATAATTTTCCATTGGACATCCTGAATAGGCTAGCGTGCCATAATACAGAAGACGTTCTCTAATTCTGAAGTGACAGTATAATTCTAAAATATGAAACTGTACTGTGCAATGGTAAGGATTCCAAGAAAATGTGTTGGAATTCAGATGCTGTTGGGGAAAATATATAATACTTATTTACAAAGGACAAAGAAAATACAGCAAATTTAATGTCAGGAACAAAGATATAATGAGGACCAAGAAGAGGTATGGGACAGCACAAGCCAAAACCCAGTGGCAAGCAAATTAACAAATATATCATATAAAATCATTTTCAAGGGATATCTAGCCCTAGCCAATCTCAAATGCATGGACAAAAATTACCCCACTGACCTCCCATTCATGGGGGAGATTTATATATTTATAGAATCATAGGACTGGCAGGTACCTCAAGAGGTCAGCTAGTCCAGTCCCTTGCACTTATGGCAGGGCCAAGCATTATGTGGTTCTTCCTCAGAAATATGTATCTGTACACATTCATGTTAAGAGTTAAAAGCATTTCCCATATATCACTCACCAGGCTAGTCATGAAGAAAAAATAATTAATATGAAATCTGCAAAAGTTCCAAATCAACATGGCAAAAACACATATCAAAGTATTTTATTCCCAATGAAAACTATTATTTGAAACAAGGTCCCAGTATACAATCATAAGCAGATGGAAGGAATCAGAACTTCCATCTGAGGGAGAACAATGGTAATAACTATGTTTTGTTATGTAGATTAAAAAGACAAAGACTCTGGTGAAGACATTAATACATACATAATGCAGAGTCAAAAATTGTCTGGGTAAGGAATAATTCTCCTATGCTTATGAAACTGGATTGGAACTCAGGAGCACTGAGCTCAGTTCCCTTCTTGACTTTTGTTTGTGACCTTGACAAATTACCTACAGATTGAACGTTTATTGCAATTAATGACACCCCTTGACAATAATGTTGCATGATCAAGACCTTAATATCTCTACCTCAATTCCCAGTCTGAAAATGGGATGAATACATCTTTTTTTCTCTGTCTTGTTTATTTAGATCTGAAGTTTGTCAAGCCAGGAATCATGTATAAGTATAGAACCAAGTAAAAATGGGGCATCACTGTCATACAAATAAATTAATCAGTCATAATTATTGATAAACTCAGAAATTTTATTCCCAAAATTCTTTGAGTGCTAATTGCAAAAGAATCTTGCCTGAAAATTGTCTGAGGAAAAATATGCTTATAGATTTACGAAGGAACTAAAGAAACCCTTTCCTTTAATGTAGGTAAAGATGAACTATCATATCATATTATTCATGGATTTGCAGAAGAAGATGGGGAAAAAAATGGCAGTTAGTGTAATCTGAGAGAATGTCTTTTCTTCCATTGTTCTGTATTACTAGTGTACAAGGCACACATTTGTAAAGTTTTCTTTTTAAATAAAGGGAATAAAAACAAAGCTGATATGAACAAAATGAGAAAAGACAAGAAAGCAGATTTCTGTAGCATTCCACTCCAAATGAGATTTTGCTTGGCATATGTGTTGATACAACAATTCAGTGGAGGGGACTGGGTTTGTCTCTTTTCAGTCATCCTAACACACTTTTTCTGTGTAATCCTTACACTAGTGCCAGTGATTTAAAAAGCGTGATTTAAAACTAGCTGAAAAATCAAAGGTTACAGAATCAAACAACATAGATTTTGATCCAGTGAATTATTACCTATCAAGAGGTAGGAGGGTGGGCTTTTTTGACTGCAAGCCATCTGGTTAACTACTTCATTGATTCACAAAGTAAATGCCAGCTTAAACTTAGTGAGTGTTGGATGCCTCGAGAGTCTGGCAAGCCAATCACACTTGGCAAGTTTTTGTGCCAGCTTGCCACGCCAGAAGCAGGCAAACTAGAAAGTGAACAGTGATCTTGTTTTTTTTTCTAAGTATTAAATAGATTTTTCTGTGAGGGGAAAAATGTTACAAATTATGAGTACCTTATCTAACATATTCAAAATACAGTTGCCACTAGAGATGTGTGGGTGGGCTGGCAAATATCCATTCAGTATCCATTTGAGACTAGCGAGAAAATCCTTTGTTCATAAGTATCAATATGCTCACGTCCAGCTTTATAAATAAGCACCAAATGGATTTTGTGGGATGATTTGATTTCCATTAGATTCCATTTTCAAATGTTAGTGGTGCTTGATTTTCATATTCTTTCTTTCAAAAAATAGAAGTTACTGTGAAATACAGATTTAAGATATATCTGTATTTAATATGGGGGGGGGGGGACCCACAACAGTGAGGCCCTAAATGCAGTTTTCAACTTCTAGGTGACATTCAGAACTGTAATCCAGCACAGATCATTTTAGCTGCGGTGTCATCCTGGATAGTAAAACAGATAGTTTAGTTGTCCTTATTGTGAACTACAAGTCATTAAAAAACAACCAACCAAACCAAAGCAAAAAAACAACAACCCACAAAACCAACACACACACAAACCCATGACTCTAGATCTTGAGTCAATCAGCTAAGGAGTAATTGGATTAGTTTAGAAAAACTTCAACACCATTCCTTCTTGTTGAAAAGAAACAAGATTGAAGAGTGAGGTAATTATTCCCAAAGTTGTGCTGTATACTTTTTGCTGTTCTTTCTAAATTGGTTGGTACCAATGTTCTACACTGAACAGTGGGGCCACCTAGACAAAGTAAAAAAACCAGCATTGGAGGATTCAATAAAATTCAGAACCAACAGAGAAAACCTGTTAAATTTGCTAATATTTTGCAGCATATTCG
The DNA here is from genome assembly GCA_007922175.1 of Pelusios castaneus. Lineage (NCBI taxonomy): Eukaryota > Metazoa > Chordata > Testudines > Pelomedusidae > Pelusios > Pelusios castaneus. Next base: position 15,818,459 of record ML685797.1, read on the forward strand.
ATTAACTTTATAATAGGTTATGGCATGGAAAAATAAAAGAATCGCTGAGAACATCAATAAGATCTATTCTTTTTTATATTCAAATTGTAGATCAATGAACAGCACTTAGCAGCCAATCCAAAGTGCATTGAACATAATGGAAAGACTTCAATAGGTTTGGATTAGGTCCTTATTGTCTGGATACCTGCCTTAAAAAAAAAAAAAAATAAAGGGAAGATATTTGATGTCTCTAGAGGGCTACTGATAACCATTGTACTTAGTGGTTGTCAGAATTTACAAGTCTTTCTGAAAGACTAAAATTTAGAATACTGGAACAGTTTAATAAAGAGTAAAAATCCCTGAAGAAATATTCAATTAAACTGTAACAAACAAAAAATCTTGCAGTAGAGTAATTGACCAAATTGGCCCCTTACAGTCAAGTCCTGAGAGCTAAGATCCTGCAAGGTGGTGAACACACTGGCTCTGATCCATTAGAGTGCTTCAGATGTGCTTAACGTTAAGTGCATTAGTAGTCACATTCCGTCAGGTGTGCTTATGTATATTGCTGAATCAGGAACAGAATGCTCAGCACCTTGCAGGATCATGCACTGTAGCATTGCATCTTATACATCTGCCATCCTGAAACAGAGTGCAGCTCTGCAGTGAAAGTGATTGCACAAATTAGATGCAGATCTGTTTTCTGTGTGTTTTCAAAGTCATGGCTGCTTAAAGTAGCGAGAAAAAGGCAACACTGAATGTTACTACTCCTAGTACTACAGCCAACACAGGAAAGAGAATGCAAGATGAACTCCATTCCTTTTTGTCCATCATTGTCACTGGCTATGTCTACACGGGGAAGTTAGTTTGAATTAAGGAAGCTTAATTCAAACTGACTTAAGCCATGGCTAACCTAGGCTTTCATTAGTTCGAATTAAGGGCTTCCTTAATTCAAACTAATAAATTTGAATAGGCTATTCGAACTAAGGGTTAATTTGAACTAGTTAGTTCATATTAACCAATACGGCCATGTTAGTTTGAACTAATTGCGTAGTTCGAACTAACTGGCCCATTGAACTCAATGCAATTCGCTAATTTGAACTAAGCAAGTGCCATGAATGGCACTTGCTTAGTTTGAACTAAATTTTGCTAGTTTGAATTACGTTGATTTGAACTAACAAAAAATGGTTCGAATTAGATAGTTCTAATTAACTAATTCGAACTAACTTGGTAAGTGTAGACTTAGCCACTGTGCCTCAGTTGGTCACAGATGAGGATGCTAAACTCAGAACTAAATACTAAGAAATAGGGTAGATTCACAGCAGTTTGGAGGTTATTCTATTAGTAGATTATTCCAAACCAGTAACAAAAGTAAATTTCTGTCTTAGCACACTGTTTAATAAGAGGTTAAAAATGAACTCTTAGGCATTCTCACCATCCAGACACTGGACTCTATGGCTATGTCTACACTGGGGAATTAAAGTCGACTTAAAAAAGTCGACCTTATTAAGTCGACTTAGAGATTCCACACTGGACTTAGAGAGTCCACTGCGATAGCTGGAGTATGGGTCTCGGGGAGAAGGAAGCGCGGGGCTTCCTTCTCGCCGGACTGCGGGGCTTCCTTCTCGCCAGGACAGGTCCCGGCGAGAAGGAAGCCTTGCGGTCTCTTCTTGCCGAGACCTGAGTGATCCCGGCAAGAAGGGACCCATGCCCTAAGTTGACAAAGTCGACTTAGGGCTACCCCACGTCTACACTGGCTTAAGTCGACTTAAGCCTCAAAGTCGACTGTATACTAGGTGTTATAAAGTCGACTTTGAATTTCCTTAAGTCGACTTAAGCAGCTGCTTAAGTCAACTTAAGGAAACTGTAGTGTAGATGTGGGGTAATTAAGTCGACTTAAGCAAGCTTAAGTCGACTTAATTTTCAAGTATAGACGCACCCTATGATAAGTAGTTACTGAAAACCAATTTAATCAAACATAGGGTTCAACTAATCCCAATCATATAGCTAGGTCAATATGTAACTCAGATCTTACCCAATAATCAGACTGAGACAAATCTTTTAGTAACTAGAATCTGAAGGTTTAATAGTAAAAAAAAAAAGAAGAGAGGTAATAATGGTTAATGGATTATATACATACAGATATTTGCAAAGTCCTTATTTTATGTTTGTATCAGAGATGGAGTAAACTACTAGCTTTTGAAGTCTCACTGGCTATGTCTACACTTGTTAATTTAAGTCGACTTTGATAAGTCAATTTAGCATGTCCACACTCAAAAATTAAGTCAACTTAAAGGGGACCCTGCCAAATTGACTTAGAACGTCCACACTGGATGCCTAAGTAGACTTGTAGGGACTAGGTGGACCTCGGAGAGGTCCACAGTGGTGGTGGGGGGACACCCCTTGCCAAGTGCCAGGGGGCTCAGCATTTGCCCCATTGTACCTGGTACAATGGGGGCTGAGCCAGACAGGGACACTGGCAGGGCATAGGAGCTGGGTGTGCAGGGGTGTGCAGGGCTGGGTGTGCAGGGCTGTGTGTGTGCAGGGGGGGCACACCAGGCTCTGCCTGTGCCAGCAACTCTAGCAGGGAGGGCACTGGGGGAGCCCTGAAGCCCTTTAAGTCGACTTAAAGTTGACTTAGGGCTACTCTGCATTCACACTGGCTAAGTTGACTTAATAAAGTCGACTTAGCCAGCAAAATCGACTTAAAAAGAGGTTTAATAAAGTCAACTTAAATTTTCCTTATGTTGACTTAAGCTGCTGCTTAAGTCGACTTAAGGAAAATGTATTGTAGGTGCAGATTAAATTAAGTCGATTTAGCAAGCTTAAATTGACTTAATTTGTAAGTTTAGATGCACTCTCTGTTAGCTTCCAAAAATAGGACGGTCCTCAGTCCATAGTTCAAAATTCTCCTTTTATTTTATCCAGAGACTCAGGGCAGAAAAGAGACAAGATGGAGCTATTGCAAAGGTCTTTATCCTCTGCCATGTGCATGTAATATTACTGTCTCAAACAAAGCTCACCGCTTCTATTTGTGGAAAGTCCAGGTTCACATGAACATATCACATGTCCTTATATACTTTAAAGACTCTCAGCAGAATCCATTCCCAATATTCTTTTTGGCTACGTCTACACTGGCAATTTAAGTCATCTTAAGGAGGTTTAAGTCAATTTAAATTAAGCCACATCTACACTAGGCTTTCATTAAGTTGAGTTCTGCAGTTTCTCTTTGAAGCTGTGATTTGTTATTCATCTGTTTCAACACAGCTATTAACAAGTCGTCAAGGGAGTGAACAGAGAGATTGAAGTGTTCCCCTATTGGTTTTGTAGTGTTGGAAATTCTGATGTCAGATTTGTGTCCATTTATTCTTTGGCACAGAGAGTGTCCTGTCCTGACGTGAGGAAATGTTGTTCTAAATCGGCCATAAAGATGTTGGCATATTGTGGAGCCATGCGAGTACTCATAGCAGTGCCACTGACTTGAAGGTATAAATTATCTTCAAATCCGAAATGGTTGTGGGTGAGTACAAAGTCACAGAGGTCAGCCACAAGTTTAGCTGTGGCATCATCTTGGATAGTTCTTCTAATATCTTGTAATCCATCCTTGTGTGGGTTGTTAGTGTAAAGAGCGTCTACGTCCATATTGGCCAGGATGGTGTTTTCTGGAAGACCGCCAATGGATTGGATTTTTCTCAGGAAATCTGTAGTGTCTCTCAGATAGCTAGATGTGTCGATAGCATAGAGTCTTAGGAGAGAGTCCACATAGCCAGCTAATCCTGCTGTAAGCGTGCCAATGCCTGAGATGATGGGGCATCGGGGGTTTCCTCTTTTATGTATTTTTGGTAGTAGATAGAATATCCCTGGACGGGGTTCTGGTGGTGTGTCTGTCTTGATTTGTTCTTGTGCTGCTTTGGGGAGTTTCTTGAGTAGGTGTTGTAGTTCCTTTTGGTATTCCTCAGTGGGGTCAGAGAGGAGTGGTTTGTAGAACATTCTATTGGACAGCTGTTTCTAAGCCTCCTGATCGTAATCCGATTTATTCATGATGATGATGGCGCCTCCCTTGTCAGCCTCCTTAATAATAATGTCAGAGTTGTTTCTGAGGCCCTGGATGGCAGTTGACCTCACCTTCCTCTATGTGCTGTTCCCCAGTGTTTGAATTCTAACACATTTTGATTTGCTGTTACAGCCTGACCTGATCCTATGTCATACACTCCACTGCATTTAATTTCCTCCCATTCTGTAAGTTTCCCATTTTCAAAGCATCTGACGAAGTGGGATTTTCTCCCACAAAAGCTCATGCGGTAAATAAATCTGTTAGTCTTTAAAAGTGCCACAGGACTCTGTTGTCCTTAAGTCAACTTAAGGATAGTGTGGACATGGAGTAATCCTTAAGTCGACTTTATTAAGTTGACTTAAGAGTGGTTAGGTCGACTTAACGAAGTGGACTAAGTTGACTTAAAGCTGAGTCAGCTTAGTCCACTTTGTTAAGCTGACTTTAATAAGGTCAACTTTAAATTGACTTAAAGTCAATCTTATTAAGTCGACTTAACAAAGTTGACCTAACTTTTTCTAGTGTAGACATAGCCTTTGAGACTTTGTCTACACTACAAAGATAAATTGATCTATGTTAGGTCAGATTATAGCCACACTTTAATTATTTCTGTGGGGAACATCCACACTACCCTCCTTGGGGCAGTGGTGTGCGTCCTCCCTAAAACCACTTACACCAACCTAAAAGGGGCACAATGGGCAGCTGACAACCCACTATCTCAGCTCTGCTGGCAGCTCCCTGCCATGAACCTAGCTGCCCCACAGGATCATGGCTGACTTTCCCTGCCCTCTCCCTATTCCCTGTTGGTAGCTGGGGAAACCACCCGGGGCTTCATGCCCCAGGAATCACAGGGAGCAGATCCAGCTGCCCTAATTTCTCTCTATCCCCCTGGCCACTCCCTGCCAGGAGCTGGGCAGCCTTGTCAATTTCACAGATCAGCCATAAAATTGATAAGGCTGCCCTGGGTCCCCACAGGGAGCAAACAGAAAAGCTGCCCGGGGCCTCTTCCAAGGGAGCAGCTGAACTATAGCTGCCCATCTTTCTTGTCTATTTCATGGTTCAATGACAGTGAACAACCAATGTAAGGAACATAGTGTCTACAGTGACACTGTATAACTAACTTCACCAACATAAAAACAACAGAGTCCTGTGGCACTTTTAAAGACTAACCAATTTATTTATTGCATGAGCTTTTATGGGAGAAAATCCCACTTCGTCAGATGCTTTGAAAATAAGTGGTGCCTTACATTTCTCATTGAAGTGGTCTTATTATGTTGGCATAGCAGCAGAGTTACCTGAGGGGAGAAGCATTTTAGTGTGTACCTCCACTGTTTTGTTGACAGAAGCTGACTTTTGTCAGCAAAATTCTATAGTCTAGACCAACCTTGAGGTGTCCACAGACAAAGCTTACTGTGTGGGATGAGGTTCTTGTATGACCCATTGTTAGAGTCAAGTGTCCTTAATGGGCCATAAACACACAGCTTTCTCTTCTTCATACAAATTATGAGAGGTGTCATCCAGGAACAACACCTCTGGGTTCAAATACAGAGCCAATATTCATAACTTTAGATACAAAGATGATACATGGATTATTCTATGATAATCGTACTTAGCAGATCATAACTTTTCCACTGACACAATTTGTACTAGATTTGTTGCAGTTGCATTGTGGCAATATCAATGGTATACATGGTCATATTTAATCAGATAGCATCACAATAATCAACCATTGCTATGTTCCTGGAATGAGCAGCAATACTTTGTTATTTTTGGGATACCAATCCAAACCCTGAGGTCCATACAAAGTCCCATAATTCTAATTTAGTTGAGTTAGAACTTAGTAAAATCTACAGGACAATTTATGCTCCACTGATGCAAAAGGATCGCTCCCTACTGTCTGTAGAAGAGGGTCCAGTGCAAACCTCTCCACTCATCTGCCATTCTGGATCCCAAATAGGATCTTCCAGATATCTCAGAATCTGCATGTAGGTAGTGGATAGGCTAGTAATGGAGTTCCTGGGGAGTCAGCCTGAAAAGTAATTTTCAGAACTGCTCTGTCAGGCCCACAGTCTACCTGTGGCACACTAAGGAAAACGAGTCAATCATGATCCACCTGTGAGGTTCTAATTACTTAGGTAGTTGGGCAGCAGTTAACGAGTTAAGGAACATGTGGCCCTAATAAGGTGTGTGTACATTGCAACTGAGTGTGAGCCTTCCAAGATACTTAGACAGATTGGCACTAGCAGAGTTCAAACGAGTGCCAGTGGGGGTTGAGCTAATGTCTTAAAAATAACAATGTGGGTATTTTGGAGGTTGGGCTTTGAAGCATAGGTGATTGGATGGTCTTAAAAGCCTGAGCTTGTGCATGAAACAGTATCCATATTGTTAAATGGAGTTTGCTAGCGCAAGTTTGATATGTAATAAAACTGGACTTCACAGGTTTGGGAGGAATGACTGTTTTGTTTTGGTGGCACAATGCCTAGTTTTTGTTTAATTTTGTAGAGCATTGTGCTGTTCCAGATAATGAAGCCAGAGATAGATGCGTTATCAATTAATTAATTAATTAGGTGGAGAAAAGTAAGGTGTGAAGAATACATTGCAGAAAATCTAAATTCAGCTTCAACCTTCATAGATTCAAACTTCTATGACAGAATTGAATTTTGGTAGCTGCCATGTCTGTGTTCATGTGATTGTTTATTCTGTTAATTTACAAAGACTTTGACTATTATAAATTACTAACACAAAAATGACTTACCTTATTTAAAAGTCTGAGAATAGAATAGAATAGAATAGAATAGAATAGAATAGAATAGAATAATTAATTAATTATGACATTGTCCATACAGCAGTTAAAGATATCAAAATGCAAACAATGTACAGTATCTCTTAATTGTTGAAATTAAGGTTATTAAATTCTCTCTCATAAATTAGCTGGAAAAAGGGAATTTACTAACCTTTTGTTCCTGGAATGCTGAGCTGTGTTTGTTCTGTGTACACCTGAATGAGGTGCAAACTGCTCCTCTGTTTTTGGAGAGGTTCAGATGTAGTGACATTCCCCTACTACAATCTGGACTGGTATATTACTGTGTCACCTCAATCCCTCACTCCTAAAGACCATCTTACTCTGCTATGCTGTAAAAAAACCCCACACTCTTGTGTTGTTCACACACAGTCCTCCCCACTCCTCCAGCAGGCAAGCTGCTCTCATCTCAATGAGTGAATGCTTCTAGCCAGCCACTATTTCAGTTATGCAACAGAAGGACCCCAGCCACTACCCCCAGTCACAAATGCAGCCCTAGGAATTTCTGTCTTAAAATGTTCAAGGCTGCTCATTGGACACTGCCAGCTCATACAGTTTATCAATTTGAAAAAAAAAATTGATATGCACCAGTCATGTTAGGTAGAATGGAGTCTCCAACACATCTTAAACCAAACATATTGCTTCAGGTAAAATAAACAAACATCTGATATGACATATTTACAGTAAACACTACACAATTACACTATAAGTGTGAACATGGGGGTGCAGAATGTCACATGCTTAAACAGTATACTTCTACAAATCCTTGCCAAGATGGTACTCTGAAAGTGTTTACTAAAATCATGTTATGAAGACAAGGTTATAGTGACATATTACTATTAAGAAACTCAGTCCATCCATCAGTGAAAGTGAACAACTTTGTTACCTACTGACTTTGGGAAAGGTAATAGAGCATCAGAATCATAGAAACTGAAAGGAACCATGAGAGGTCATCGAGTCCAGTCCCCTGCACTCATGGTAGGAGCAAGTACCCTCTTAAACCATCCCTGACAGGTGTTTGTCTACTCTGCTCTTAAAAGCACAACCTGCCTAGGCAATTTATTCCAGTGGTTAATCACCCTGACAATTAGGATATTTTTTCCTATTGTCCAACCTAAACCTCATTTGCCATAATTTAAGCCCATTGCTTCTTGTCCTATCATCGGCAATTAAGGAGAATAATTTTTCTCCCTCCTCCTCCTCATAACAACCTTTTAGGTACTTGAAAACTAGTGCCAAATATATATGCCCAAGTATAGTTTCCTGGAACAAAGAGGTCTTGAGTGGGGAATTAATGGAGGTAACATTATGTAATTGACAATGGAGAATTAATTTCATTATTTTTTTTCTCTTGAGCAAGCCACATACCTTCTGATTTTAGCAATATAATAAAAGTTAGCTTTCCTTTTGATTCAGCAGAGGACGGGCTTCCTGAAGAAATGAGTGTGATCCAATGGAATCAACAAAGCCGTTTCTATCTTCTGGGACAAACATTCTGACAAACGCTACTTAGGGTGTGTTGGCCATGGTGAATATCTATGTAAATAAGAGGAGAGAGAGAGAGAGCTGACATATCAGAAGAAAGTCCCTAAATGACTGATGAGATAAAGGGAGGAGGGCCGACTAGATAAATCTCAAGACTATGATTTATTTTTTTTACCTTACTATCTAAACACAAATTGTGAATTAGTTTTTAAAATGTGAAAATCTTTTTTCTGACTTGTCAGTGCTCTTTTATTTAAAAAGCTACCTTGTCACTGTATGGTATAATATGTTTGTACTATAGCCAGTGTTACTTGGAAAACAGAGTTCAAATATCACTCTACGTCATTAATGAAGAAGGATCTGGGTAAGTGCCTATTTGTTCATGTCACAGAACCACCACACATTTTGGCACACATTTCCACATTAGTAATCTCTGCTCAGTGGGTATCATCCAATAAAGAAATAGCAGGGATGTTGCAATCACACTGACGTAAATTGGCAGAATTTTGTGGCGAGGCTTAAATAGTATTTACCTTCACTATTCCTGGCTCAGACCAGTGCTGTTTATTTTATGAGTATATCAGCATGACATTCTCTTATTTCTTTAAAAAGAGGAAAAATCATTTAAAAAGACAAAAATTCATTGTATAGTTGCCTGACTGATGTCAGTGTTGCACAGCCAGGAAAAGGTGTTGGCCTAATCAAGCCAGGACTAAATGGCTGTTGATTGGCAGTCTGTACCAATATAAAAGTATTATTTTCCCCAGTTTACACTCTGTTGTGATACTTCTCTTGGCCTATCATTCTCTCACATAAATGAGGCTGTTATGAACACAGAACCTGACCTGTACAAGCCTGGTTTTCAACACAATGTTGTATGCAATCTGGTAACCGTTACTCCCATTTAAATAAAAATTAATTATCAAGCTCTCTGAAAGTCTACAGATCATTCAGAAACACAGATGGTTATCTGAATATATGGAGACCATTCCTCCCCCAAACTCCTAGAGCACCACTTGACAATCCTGATCACCTAAAATCACCACCTTCTTGCAGCTAAGGGCTGAGATCAGCAACTGGGTGAAGGGCGTGACTGTAAAGCTGAATCCAAAAAAGACTGAAGTGTGGTTGACGGTACAGAGAAGAACTATGGCCTGGTCAACAATGCCATGCTGGGTCAATGGGAGATACGCAAGCTATGCACTATAGAATTTATATCTCCCCTCAACTTACTGATTTTCACTTACTGTGGCGTCTCCACTGGGCTGCGCCGACAGGGGAGGTCCTGCAAACAATGCAGCCTTACACTTTTTTGCTGGGATGGATTTATGACATTAACTAGAGAGAACTTCAGGGGTCGATAAAAAAGGTCTCCACTGCCTGCTAAATCGATTCTGCGACATTGAGCACAGTGACACGGCAGGGGCAGTGTAGACATACCCTATGAAGAACCCACCACCAGAATAAGTTCACCCTTGACTGAGGATGTCTAACCTGAGATGATTAAGATGGACCTAAACTAGAGCTGGTGAGAACATTTCTGAGAAAATATTTTTTACTTAAAATTTGCTGATTTGTTGAAATCAAAATATTCCATGGAGACTGTTCAAGTTTGACAGCACTTGAGCAGAACCCAGGCAGGTTTCTGATGAAAACCTCACCCACTTGAATCCTTGGAAACCTGCCAGTGAGACTTCTTCTGATTCTTGAGCTCCCAGGGTCAGCGGCTTTGGAGCACTCCTTCAAGCAGACTACCTCTGAGTTGGGGACCCCAGGTATTCCCAGGTCTGTTTCTTCAGGGCAGCTCACTAAATGGATTGTCCCTCCATCTGGCCTTGTCAAGAGCCCATTCCCTTTCATGAAAAATTTTAAATTTTTGGATTTTGTTCCAAATCAAAAGGAAACCAAATCACAAAACATTAAAACACTTCACAAAACAGAATTGTATTCTCACCAACCCCTTTTCCACCGAACACTAGTTATAACCAATCTGCTGTTCACACGGGAACCAACCTTTATGATTTGACCCAGGATAGCTCCTGGTATAGTACCATAGCTATAGTTACAGCAAAAACAGTAGGTTTATTATCAAAGACTTGCGATCCAACAGAAAATGAGAAAAGATAATGGAAACAAAAGGGTTAGAGAAAAAAACAAAATCATAGCATGATTTCTGGAGACTAAGTTTAAGAAGCTAACCTTCTATCTAAACACGTTTAATTTACTCAAATGTTCTGTACAGCTTTTCAACAAATCTTAATGGAGATCCCATTTTCATGAATGCAGTTGCAATGCCCAATTACTTCATAGATTTGGGATAAACTGATATTTCCTGACCTTCCACTTATACCCCAGAATTCACTAAGAAACAATAAAAATCTCTCATTGCTTATTTTCCCGAGTCCTGCTTCTTCCCTGTTGATTTCATAGTTCCATTGGCATCTCATGTAAATGGTTGTGCTGGTGTACAAAGCATACTTTACATGAAAAGCGAGAGATAGGTGAATAAACCTCATTTGTCTAGCAGAAAACCTGTTTGTCAGCTCTGACTCGATACAAATTTTAGAAACATAGTTTCAGTATACATATATACTTCTATACATCATATCTGGACATGCATTTCATAATACTATGGCTGACCACTGTGAGCTTTCATTTAAGAGCTCTCATGTTACTTTTTGGTGCACCAGACTGTACATATCAGAATCGGGCGATTCTTGATACTCCTTTGCCAGTTGGCCTTGAGTGGTTTATGGGTCACATTATGCTCTGGCATAATCATGGGGAAGTTTTAAAGAAATACACTCTCTCCTCCCATACGTAAGCAAGACCTGCATGTCTGAGTGGCACTTCCCCTGATCAGCCAGATGAAAGGGGTGCACTTTATTTTCAGGGGCTTTGTATTTGCATGAGTATAATTAAATTCTCAGCATGATTGCACTGTATCTGCATAAGCACACTAGGTGCTGAGCATGATGGGAAATGATCAGTATGTCTGGTATTGTATTGCAAATCATTTTTGTGTGGGTAATGAAATGTTGTCCTTCAGTTGTATAAACAAAAGGCAACTAAACAGAACTCAACATTTTAAGAGCAACCAGGATGGATTGGGAACATTTTTGCTGAGTTGGCACTAGTCCTGGCAAAAGGTTACACTCAGACATGGATTGATTATCTCCTCCCACTGTTAAAAGTTAACATTAATGATTCATTTTGGAGTCATTTGTTTTGTTAAAAGCAGGGACATTACTCCTGTGTCATTAGATGGTTTCCCCATGAGCTGAAATTGAGTAAGAGCTGAAATGACTAAAGGAACTGTGAAACCTTGACTGACAACCATCAGAAAGGACCCAGCAGGGCCTGCAGATGTCAGGAATCAGCAAAAAGGGACTTGGTGAGGTCTGGAAAGGGCAGAAGACAGCCGTGGTTGGCACCTTTGGATGGCAGAAGTAGCAGAAGGGATTTGGTGAGGCCCAGAGGTGGCAGAAGCAAGGACAGGCCGTGGCCAGAGACAGAAGCTGAGGGGGACCCATGAAGTGAAAGCCAGCAGCAGTTGGCTCCTGGAGATGGCAGGAAATAACAGCAGAGGGAACTGGGCAAGCCCATGTCTGTCAGGATCCTGCAGAAAGGGACTGGCTGAGCCCCCTTCACCAAGAGGTGCACGCTGTAACTACGACAGTTAGGGCAAGGGAAAGTGAGAAGGGAGATGTGAAGGACATGCTCCAGACACTCTGGGATGGGGTGGGTGTGGCTCATTAGGTGCATTTACACTTACAAATGAAATTAATTTAAGGAGGCTTAAGGTGACTTAAACTACTCCGCATCCACATTGGGCTTTTCTTAAGTCAACTTAAGCAGTTCATTAAGTCGACTTAAGGAAAAGTTAGTTGATGTAATAATACCTCCTTTTAGGTCGACCTAATGCTTAAAGTGACCTTATTAAGTCGATCTAAGCTAGTGTAGATGCAGAGTAGCCCTAGGTCGACCTTCATGGCCTCCAGACCTTCATCCCTGACCTCCCTCCCAGAGTTCCTGACACAGGAAGAGCCTGCCCTGGCCAACCATAGGGCAGGACTCATCCCTGACCACCCTGCTTCCCAGAGCTGGCCAGACCTGCTGCTTGGGAACAGGGCAGAGCAGAGCCAGTGCCGCAGGTGGGCCCCATCCTGGAGCCACCAGGAAATCCTGGACCTGCTGGCCATATGGGGGGATGAGGCAGTCAGCTCTCAGTTGTGAGGCAGCCATCACAATCGGGGTGTGTATGCCTCCTTCACCCAGGCCCTGGTTGCCAAGGGCCACAACCAGGACACCCAGCAGGTCCAGGTCAAGATCAAGGACCTCCACCAGGGCCACCAAAAGGCCCGGGAGGAGACGCTCTGGACAGGGGCAGCCCCCACCAGCTGCTGCTATTACCAGCAACTGGATGCCTGTCTGGGCCAGGAGAGCAGCAGCCTGCCAGCCCACACCATCGACTCTGCCAAGCCCCCCTCCCTCGACGACGACCAGGAGGAGGGCTCGGGGGACAATACTGTGCTGGAGCAGGGGGAGGCCAGAGCCAGCAGGAGCAGGAGAGCACCTCATCAGCCCCACAGCTAGCCCAGAGCTCATCCCTGCCCCAAGGGTGGACCCAGCCTCACAGGAGGAGGGAGAGGAGCAGGATCCTCCCACCAAAGACAACCCAGGTCAGGTGACATTGTGCCAGACACCTGCTGGTGAGAGCCTCCTCCCTCTCTTCCTCTCTCCCTGCGGGCAGGTCTGGGCATGCCTGTGGGACAGGAACTGCACAGGGACATGGCCCAGGGACAGGCAGGTTCAGGGGGGAAGGCACTATTACAGGGGAAGAGGGGCTGGGGGCTGAGTGGCAGGGGCAGAGGTAGAGGGAACCCAGAGGCAAACGGTGCAGTGGCATGACTAGAGTTAGGGTGGGGGGACCGTAGGCGAGAGCACCAAGGACAGACAGCATGCACCCAACACTGGTGGCACGTAGCCTCAGGAGAGACCCCCGAGTCAGGGCTGCCAGCAGCTCACCACCATGGGCACTGCACCCGATCTGGGCAGCACAGCATGCCGGCGTGTACCATGGGGCCTCTGTCCTGAAGGACAGGGACTGGAAAGCAGGGGGATAGTGAGGGGACAGCATCTGCTGTCAGGCTGCACACCGCACCAGCTAATGGAAGGGACTCTCTTCCTTGCTTCTACCCAGAAGCCCCTGCGCCCTTGACACGTGGCACTCCCGACGCTCCACCAGGCCTCATGACGAGGAGTAGGAGGGTCCGTCACTCGCGGGACGAGCTCCTCAAAGACCCGGTACACATCAGCGAGCGGACCAAGGCACACCTGGTAGTGCAGCAGGAGCAGGAGGATGCCCACTGAGGGTCAAGCAGGGGCTGCGGAGGGGCGAGCAGAGGCTGCTCGAGCGCATGCTCGACTTCATGGAGCAGCAGACCTAGTCCCTGGAGGAGGGCCTGTTCCCTCGGGGCTCCGCCCTGTGCCCCAGAGGCAGCTCGTATTGCTCAGTGAGCCACTAGGTCTTGGCCTCCCAGACACGGGGGAATCTTTCTCCCCACAGTTCTCAGAAGTTGTGCGGGCAACAGCATGCGCTGACGATCACCGGGAGGTTGGTCTCGCCGAGCTATAGGCGGGTCAGGAGGGCCCTCCAGCGGGCCTTGAGAGAGCCGAAGGCACGCTCAATGACGCTGCGGCCCCGGTTGAGCCTCTGATTGAAGAGGTCCCTGCTGGCATCCATACAGCCCGTGTATGGCGTCATCAGTCAGGGGAGCAAAGGGTAGGCAGCATCCCCAAGGATCAGGACTGGCACCTGCACATCCCCGATGGTGATGGTGTGGTTGGGGAAGAAGGTGCCTGCCTGCATGTTCCTGTACAGGGCAGAGTTGCACAGGATCCATGCGTTGTGCGCCTTCCCCAGCCAGCCCATATAGATGTTCTGGAAGATTCCGCGGTGGTCCATGACGACCTACAGGACTATGGAGTAGTACTCCAGGTGGTTGACATAGTCCCTGGTGCAGGGTTCCAGGGCTTGGATGGGGATGTGGGTTGCATCCACAATGCCCCCACAGTTGGGGAAGCTGAGGCCGGCAAGGCCAGAGAGGAGTTCACGCAGGTTGCCCGGGGTGATGAGGCGGGCTAGCAGGACCCGGTTGATTGCCCTGCATCGGACCTGCATGCTGGCGATCCCCACGGTGGCCTTCCCAATGGCAAATTGCTGGGTCACGGGGCATTCGGAGTCTGGGGTTGCCACCTTCCATACGGCGACGGCCACTCGCTTGTCTATGGGCAGGGCGGGTCGGAGTCAGGTGCCCATGCACTGCAGAGCTGGGGGGTGAGCTCACGGACGAGCTCGAGGAAGGTCCACTTGCTCATCCTAAAGCTCTGCAGCCACAGGTTGTCATTCCAGGTAGTAATTTCCAGAGGGGTAGCCGTGTTAGTCTGTTGTACAGCAAAAAACAATGAGAGTCCTGTGGCACCTTATAGACTAATAGATTTTCTTTGGCATAAGCTTTTGTAGACTATAACCCACTTCGTCCACACACACACAATCCTGCGTCCACACTGGAGTTTGTTTAAGTCAACTTAAGCTGCTCCTTAAGTCAACTTAATGAAAACTTAAGTAGACTTAATAAGACCTATATTTAAGTCGACTCATGCCTTAAGTCGACTTCTTCGGTCGTCTTAAGCCAGTGTGGACAACCTAAGTCGACTTACAAGGTAAGTCGACTTAGGTTCGGGAAAAAGGGAGCTCCTGCTCTCTTCTCCCCAGGAAGCCGCTAGCTGCTCGTCCTGGCTCCCTTCTACCTAGGATCACAGGGCTCCCTTCTGTCTGGGACCCCAGCAGTCCTGGGTGAAGGGAAACCCGTGGCTCCTTTCTGCCCGGGACCCAAGTGGTCCCAGCAAAAAGGGAGCCGAGGCTTCCCTCTTGATTGGACTCCCGCGGGGGTCCCAGCCAGAAGGAAGCGCCGGGCTCCCTTTTTGCCAGGACCCCAGAGGTCCCAGCCAGAAGGGAGCATGGGGCTCCCTTTTTCCGGGGACTGTGCTCCAGCTGATAGGGAAACCCAGCGGTTTCCCTATCAGCTGGAGGGCTGTGCCAACAATAGACGACACTCCAGCTGATACGGATCCCAGAGATTTCCTATCAGTTGGAGCACAGTCCCGGCCAGAAAGGAGCCATAGGGCACCATTCTGGCCAGGATTGCTCGGTCCCGGGCAGAAAGGAGCCCCACGCTCCCTTCTGCCCGGGACCACTCGGTCCCAGCTAGAAGGGAGCACGGGGCTCCCTTCTACCCGGGACCTGAGTGGTCCCAGCCAGAAGGGAGCCAAGCAATTTGGGCCAGAACGCAGCTCCGCGCCCCCTTCTCCTCTGGACCGCTCCAAGCTTTGCTGTCTCGGGGAGAGCCATCCCCATGCAGGGGATGACAAGCCCCTCTAACCTGGGGAGCCGAGACTCCAAAAGAGCCTTGCCTCCCCCTGGACCTAACCAGTCGACTTAGAGAGTCTAGTATAGACTCTCTAAGTCGACTTAGTGAGGCCAGCTTTAAGTCAACTTAAGAGTCCTGTGTGAACTCTCTAAGTTGACTTAATAAGGTTAACTTAAAGTTGACTTGGTAAAGTCGACCTAAATTTCTAAGTGTAGACATTGCTATTTAGACTAACAGATTTCTTTGGGCATAAGCTTTCATGGGCAATAACTAACTTCGTCAGATGCCCACGAAAGCTTATGCCCGAAGAAATCTGTTAGTCTACAGGACTCTGTTTTCTGGATTTTTTTTAATGATGTTATAGTTACCCGTCTGTAGCTCATCCCAGTTCAATGACCAGTTGGACCAGCTGTGACACCTGGAGTCGGGTTCTAGTCAGTTGCAATTCTGAGACTCCAAAGCTGAAGCAGGATGAACACAGAGTTCATTGGCAAGAGAATCTCCATTTTATAATAAATTCTTGACATATAATTCTATTGGTTTTGCACTGTCATTGTTTAGTTATTCACAAGAGTTAAGCTCCTGATGGCTTCAATCATTGCTGCTTCCTGAGACATATTAGCACAATTAACCCGCTTCATAATGACCTTCACAGCAGATGGTCCCAAGAGTTGTCTCGCAAGTTTTAACATAGTTTTTATCACCTCAGGATGTTTTCCTTAAGGGATGCCTGCCTTGGGCAAGGTTATCAATCTGCTCTTTGATTCATCACCGCACCAGACTGGTATCACAGAGTTACAGTATACTTTGCCCTTATCGGATGTTTTTACATGCACACATTCCTCATTCATACACAAATCATGAAACAGAGCAAGTTAAAGAACAATTTTAGCAAAAGTTACAACGTAACAATAGCAAGCTAACAAGATAGTGAGATAAAGTTTATTTCTAAAACCAGGGTGATACATTTTTATGCTATGGCAGAGTGGTAACAGTGAATTCCTTGCCAACTAACTTCTTTCTAGGGGAAAGGGTTACATATATATATAGTCAGTTAACTGAAGAATGCAGAAGATATATGTGAACAATTCACATCGAATATGTCTACACTAGAAAAAGTTAGGTCGACTTTGTTAAGTCGACTTAATAAGGTCAATTTTAAGTCGACTTAAAGTCGACCTTATTAAGTCAACTTAACAAAGTGGTTTCCATGGACATGGACTTAGTCCACTTTGTTAAGTCGACCTAACTGCCCTTAGGTCGACTTAATAAAGTGGACATAAGCATCCACACTGCACTTAGGTCTACCTAAGGAGGGTTAGAAGTCAACCTAACCGGCAGGTCTTACTAAGTCGACCTAAATTTTCTTTAGGTCAACTTAAGGATTTTCTTAAGTCAACCTAATGAAAGCCTGGTGTGGACAGAGACTAAGTTAGGCCAACTTAAGCCTCCTTAAGTCGATCTAACTTGCAAGTGGAGACATAGCCATACAAGTTTCCAACATAATCCAGAATACTTCTGGATGGGTCACTGTATATGCTGCATAGTAAACATTTGCATTACAGTATCAATTTGTGGCTATAATTTCATGTACAATACAAAACACCAATTTTAGCTATGCTGTACTTCAATGCATATTTGTTCACCTGTCTGTGCAATGTATTTCAACTGTGAATGTAACAGAATGGACCAGAAAATTTTCTTATCATGGTCATATTTATGCCTAAGGTTACCGGTGCTACATTGTGATATAACTGTGGTTTAAACTTTAGGTTGTTTACAGTTCATACAGGTACATAGTATTTAAAATCACAACTTTTAATTTTAGTAATATTACAAAAACATCTGTTAACTAAATAAGTCATAAAATACAGTTCACTATCATGTACTACTACCATTGGACAATGATTTCTAACACAAACACATCCCCTTGCTACATATACAACGGCTGATTTTTTTTCACTGAATATATCAAATATGCATCTTTGTGTGCCCTTGTCTTTAACACAATACACAACAATGCTAGCAACAAGACATACAACACAAGACAAAACACAAAATATAAAACACAAAACAAAATCTGTCGTGACAGTAGATTCATGGTGTTTTGGATTTCTCTTCAGCTGGCACCAACTTTTTCTGAAGTTCTGAAAGACAAAACAACATGTTCCTACCTCCTTGGGGGTGGGGACAGACTATTGCTTAAAATATTTTTTATTTTTGGAATTTTGGTGGGTAAATTTGTGTGTATTATTTGCAGACTCTGTGTTACTACACTTAGAAATTAAGTTGACTTAAGGAAGCTTAAGTCAACTTAATTTGCTCTACATCTGCACTGGGCTTTCCTTAATTCAACTTAAGCTGCTCATTAAGTCGAAGTAAGGAAAAACTAGTTCGAATTAATAACACCTCATTTTAATTTGAACTAGAGCTTAAGTCGACTTCGTCAGTCGACTTAAGCCGGTGTAGATGGACTTAGTGTTTCTGTTGTATGGTGTGTAGTTGCTGGTATTTGTTTAAGGTTGGGGGGCTGTCTGTAAGCAAGGACTGACCTACCTCCCAGAAGTCACCTACTACAGGACAGGCTGAACAAAGAAAATAACAGAATACCACTCATCACCTACAGCTCCCAAGTAAAACTTCTCCAGTATATCATCAAGGATTTACAGCCTATCTTTCAAGACAATCCCTCATTCTCTCAAGCCTTTGGAAGTAAGCCAGTACTCACTTTTGCTCACAAAGAGGCACTTACGGTGCTATATTCCATTTGTTCCCCGTTTAAACAAAGGAAACAGCAATACTTTGCAAACAATATTAAGTGCACCTTCTGGAAATGTTTAAACTAGTGCTTCCCAAACTGTGTTCTGTAGAACAGGGTGTTCCGCACAATGTGAACAGGTGTTCTATGTAAAAAAAAATGATGCTAGTGATATTTTGCTTTCTAACTGTTTTAAATAAACCTTCAAGCAATACATGCAGCAGTTTTTTGGTATGAAACCCATGCCCACCCCGAAGCAGCATGTATGTGTTCCATCAATATATTCCAAGGCCAAAAGGGTTCTATGACCAAATTCATTTGGGAAACGCCGGTTTAAACTTTTTTTCCTGAAAAATACACTAAGTATGTTAATAGCTTAGCTCAGTGTTCAACTGTCATTTGAAAAGAAGGAGAAATAGATGAAGAGCTCGTAAGGGGGTAACTTCCTCAATTAACACTTTTTTGGAAGTACCTACCATTGATGCAATCTATACATTCCAGTGTAAATTATTTGATAGTCAGAAATATTATAATAATCTCCAGAGATAAATCATCTATGAGTTGGATAATCTAACAATACTCATAGACTGGGTGAACTTCCTCAGAAACAAAGAAGTCATCTCAATGATCCCTTTAAGTTGGAGGCAGAGTTTAGAAGCTACCTAGTGACAGATGATGTACAGAAAGCTGAAGTACTCAATGCTTTTCTTTGCCTCTTTCTTCACAGACAAGCTTGGCTCCCCGACTACTGCAAAGGGCAACACAGAATGGGGAGAAGGTGAGCAGCTCTCAGTGGTGAAAGAACAGGTTCTGGATTATTTAGAAAGGGATGCAGTGCATCTGAGGGTGCTGAGAGAGTTGGCTGATGTGATTGCAGAGCTATTGGCCATTATCTTTGAAACTTCATGGCACTTAGGGAACATCCTGGTGTTGTACCTAAAAAGAAAAGATTAGCAGGATCTTATTCAGGGGAACAAGGCAATATGCCATGTTTATTATGAGAAAAACACAATTATGTTAATAGGAAATATCTAGTACCTACCCACACACACACACATGCACACACCCAAAATGTTCCGCTGTTGGTCACGTATAGTTACTAGTCCCAATTGTTGCTTGTAATCATAGCTGAACTTCGTGGCTGGTGTTCGCAGCTCATGGTGGCTACCTGGTCAGGGAAGCCAGGCATGAGGAAGGTCGGGGTCTCTGTCAGGTACACAGATGTGCATCGACACTCTTGGATGCTATGCAGAACATTACCCAAGCTATGCAGTCTCACACATCTTTTAGTCCATGGATCTTGCTGTATCACACACTACCTCAGGGTACGGTATGACCATGGAAGCAATTGAGGGTGATCCCCTCAATCAGAGCAGGCTAAGCTCTGCTGCCCTTTACTCATACTAAAAGGAGAATATTTCATTATCCCTGCATTCCTCATACAATAAGGAGAATATTTCATTTAATTATCCCTGCATTTTTATTAAATGAATGTTAAAACAGAACAAACAGTTTACAACGCTCATGTAAGGAGTGGCTGGGTATCCAGGTACAGAGTACAGGTCATGGACAAGCACTGAGTCATGGTAAGAATTACAAATACAACAAGAACATAACCTTTAGTATCCTGGATAAAAATTGTCCAGAGTTCAGGGGTTTAAAGTACAAATGTTAAGGAATCTGGGAATATCACTTTTAGAAAACTTATGCAGAGGGTATACAAGGTGTGGCGGAAGGGAAGTATATATGCCAGTGAAAGTGGGTTGTCCCGCATTGTGTCAGCAGTGTGGCAGATACTAGCATATATGTTCCCGTCTGTGAGGAGGGAGGTCTTCAAATTCTCTTGATGGTGATTCACAGAGGTGCTCCTTATTCCTCCTATTTTCTGTGCCCCGTGATGTGCTCAACATAAATGTGTCTGGACCACCTGATGGAATCTGAGACCATGAGGCAGCGCAGCAACTGGGCGTAGCACCATCCAACTCTGCAGGCCCAGAGCACACACTCGGTGGAGGGGTCTCAGGCACCCAGGGCTCCAACAGTCAGGGTGGATTTGTGATTTGTAAAGGGATTTGCAACCCAACACCAGCCAAAACTGACCATTTTGACAACTCAGTGATACCTAAGCAGAGTAGATATGTTCATGCAAATATGGTCTGGTTCTTCTCTCCACAGCTTATCACTAGGGGCAAATCTATACTGACAGCGGCAAAGTCTCCACCATCAGCACGATCTTCAGTTTTCGATTCAGACCTCTGTGTAGATGCACTCAATCGATAACTGAACCAGAACTAGAATACTGACTCCGTCACCACACTTACAGTATGCCAACAGGATGCCATTTCTGGTCGGCTTACTGAAGTGTGTAGGGAGGTTTTAAGAAGTCGGTGGGAGATAACTCAAGGTGTTTCACGTACCTTGCGTATCTCCCGTCGACTGCCACCGAAAACAGTGGTAAGTGTAGACTAGGGCGAAGTACCAGGGGACAGCTCATTCAGACTTTGCTTATGCCAAGCTGCTGAACTTCTTAAAAGTTATTAATCACGCTACAGTAGCTAACGATCTTCAGGTACAAACTTTGTTAAATAATTTTTAACAGCTGGTTTTTCAACTTCTGGACTTTCTACTGAGAAAAAAGAATTAAGAACTCCAAAACAATTGAAAGCTGAAACAGAAATCATTAGACACTTAATGTCTTCTCTGAGCTTTGTTCAAGCTTTTAAATTTCAAGATCTTCTTGCCTTGAATAAATAAAATGTTTAATAATTATTACAAACAGAAGATAATTTTCTCATGTTATATATTTGCACTGGTACTGTAGCCACTACTCTGTGCTGCTGTTGACACTGTTGGTCTATTTAGCTGAATAAAATAGTCCCACAGATAGCTTGTTTGACATGCTAATTGAGATTTGATCAACACAGTAATTGAAATTGCCTTAGGCAAGCCTCTGTCTTTGCTTTTATGCTTTTTCACAACTTCATTTGCAGGTAAAGTCTCTCATACATGCTCATTATGGCTTTAAACCTCCCCTTCAGAGAGGGAGGAAAAATACTATCTGAATGTTTGTCATGTTCATAAGCAATGGCTATGTGACCAGAACCCCAGACCAATTCAAAACATTCTTTGTGGCCCTACTCAGCCTGGGCTCATTATGTGCTCGGGTTCGGTTTACATTTGCATGCCAGGGAGTTTCCTTTAATAGATATCTCACACACACACACACACACACACACACACACACACACACACACACTGAAAATGTGATTAAGTTAACCACATTCACAGTCCTGTTTTTTATCTTTTACACATTACCATTCTTGCAAAAAGGATTTTTAAAAAATGATCCTATTACTTTAATAGCTTCCATTTACACTCTGAATTTTCATTGTGCCAGTTATCTGATCCCATTTAAATGGTGAAATATGTGGGCCTCATGGCTATTTTAATGTGATGCCTTTCATACTGTAATTGAGAGGAGTCTCCAATGGATAAAATAAACGCTTTCAGAGGAATCTCAAGCTCTCAACAGACATCAGCTAAAATGTTAAGAGTGCCTCAAAGTCCCTCTGGTGCTATATTTTCTAACCATGAAAGAAATGTCATTATTGTAAATTCCCAGCCTTTGTCTGAAAATCTTGTACCAGATCCCTTGAGTGTCAGTTCAGTTAATTAATTCAAACAATTTCCTCTCTAATCTCTAAAATATTTTCATATTTAAGACAATAAATGAGACACTTAAGGGCCTCATTCATTGCTGGTCATTAATATGCCATAGAATTAAAAGAGTTATTGCTAGCCTTCAGTGACATGAATACTTTTTCTATGGTTGTGACCTGTACAAGGTTAAAATTCTGACCTCTCTGTTCTCTGAGCAAGTGAATACAATAAAAGCCTACTGCCTACATGCTCGCAGGTTAATATTTGCCTCATCCTTCTCTTCTTGATAATCAATTTGATATATAGCCATCTGATTTATGCCAATGTTGGGATCAAATTATTTAATGATTGTTTTTAAATTAGTAATTATTTTAGTAGTGGGTTGACTGCATTTCCCTTGAACCAGTGCAGAAGGTTAATGCAATTTGTTGTCTGATGGGTCTGGTAACTTGGACACTAATTGATGATTATGTTACATGTTAAGATAAGGAGTCAGCAGGAGAGAATTCCCATGAGATTTTCAGTGAGACAAGACTGTGTGTTTGCAAACCTACATTTCTCCATTCATACATTTGGTTTAAATTAATAACTAAATTATTTTTTGACCATAAGTGTGATATTTCATAAAGGTTTAACGTAACCTAATGGACAATAGCAGACTGTATGAATGTACTCAAATGATTCTAGAATAGGGAAATCAACAGAACAATTAAGATTTCTTCTCTGTGTTCAGATATAAGCTTCTCCAGCTGTCAATATGATTTGCTGCCAGTATATACAGTTTGTATCTGAATGTTGCTGATGCTCAGATTAAATACCAATGGTACGGGTCCATCCAAAATATATAATGAATATTTATTGACAATCAGCTAGTGAGAATGTTTTCTGTTGTTTTGGATTGTACTGCTTAGAATTTTTTGCAAAAGTTTAATCAGCAATTTGTAACCAATCAATTAAACTGATTAATCAACATCGTCTAGAAACTGATTTTAAAATACAATACAAAAAGATATCTTTCTTTGCACTGAATTTTATATCCTTTATTATTCAGGATGATAAAACTTCCATACTTATTGATCTATCTTATTGATGTTGTTTGATCTAGTAGTCCATAGTTTAAATGGAAACTCACAGAATCCTTTCTGATAATATAAAGGCATTAAGAAGACAGTGGAGTGGAATAATACTGTTGAATCAAATAGATTACCCAGAAGCCTGCTTCAGTTTAGCTGTGTTGCCTTTGAAGCCAGATCATTAGACTACTTTTGCAGTATATGAATTGCTTTGCTACACTTATGGAACCTTTGAAAGATATAGCACCTTTAATTATATGTTGAGTTGGACATGCTAAGGAAAAAGAAAAGGTTGTGTGTAGTGTACTTATTTGTATTTTTAATGTATATTAAAGGATAATATTTTGAGAGATCCAAAATATCACCCTCCCCAAAACAGCGGTAAGTTGCCCATTTTTAGAGGGTCATTGTTCTAAACTACTGCCAAGTTTCATGGATAATTTGTGACATACTGAACACATTTAACATCTGATCCAAAACCCACTGAAAACAGTGGAAATCTTTCAAAGTGGAAGCCACCAAACTCATTATTGCACAGGACATTGTATAGAGAAGGATTTAAACCCAGATTACCAGGAGTAAAAAAAAATTGTGTATTAACACACAGTATTGCAGAGATCTCAAAGTATTCATGTATTAGAATGGGCAATGTTAATTACTTCTACTTTAAATGTACACCATAGGTCATATTATGTTAGATAATGTGATGCTGCATGGAATGATGCACTGAAAAACAGAGTACCTCAAATAGAAAATTTAGAAATAGATTTTGGGAGTTTTAGAAATAGAATATTTGGGCATTTTCCACATGTCTGAACCACCAAAAACTTTAGCATGAATGGGTCATAGGATTTAGAATATTGAAAATGTGGGAGATTTAGATTGACTTGCATTGTCAGAGCTAGATCAGGAGTCTTGCACATCATACCTCTTCAAACAATGTTTTCCTTTTAGTCAGTGCTCTAAGATCATTGTTTTTACAAGCACCAAATCACACACCACTTGCACTATGCACACTCACAAACACAGATACAGCATAGCAACACAAATGGGAGCAACTTACCAAACTAACAATCTTCTCCCTAAATATTCCATGTTTCATCCTCTGTCTTTGACTGTTATTGTTTTCCTGTTCAGTCATAACCTGAAAACATTTTCAAACAGATCATAAAGCCTCTTTATCCTGATTTTCACATTGCTCCTATCACTAAAGTATCTGACCTGATTGATTAATAAGGTACCATGGTGTTTGATGGCCAACTTTTTCAAACTTAAATGCCTACTTTTAAGAACCAGTCTATATTTTACTGTTTAAGTGAGTGAACTGATTTTCAGAGATGATGAACCCCTGCAGATCTTCTTAACTTCCTGTCGAAAAAGGCTAGTCATGTTACATGAAATCAATGGGAGGTTTGCTTTGTCTTTAATGGGACCAGGATTTCACCCCAGGTCTATATCCCCACTTCTGTTATACTGATCAAAGCATGATGAATATTTATGAATAGTCTCATATCAATAAATCTATTCTCATTGCTGAAACGTATAGTCTCTGCCATCTTGCTTTTTTTTTTTTTCCTGGGCTATCAAGCAAGCTTCCTGGCAAGTATGCAGTTTATGCATTTCTCATGAGTACTCAAATATGTGAGCATTTTAAATATACATCATCAGTCTCTTGTTATTATAGTAGCATCATTTTTGCATAAATTTACAATGTTAGGGCACCTGCTATAAAGTGAAAGGAAAAATGCAAGACAATATTTTAGGATGAAATCATCCAAAAATAAATGTATTTAGTGGCAGGGAAATACCTGGAAATCAGCAATAGTGCCCAGTAGTAGATAGCAAATTTCATATAAGTTTGTAATGCTATGTTGCAGCAAAAAATCCAAATCATTCTAGGTTGTTTATGCAGAAACATGGATCTGGGAAAGAGACAACTGCAGGCATGCATTAGATATCATTTATAATATTGTAAACAGTTCTGGGAACTTTGGTACAAGAAAGAAGACAACAAACTGAAGGGAATTTAGAGTGCAATAAACCTGAATAAAAAGAAGCAAGAAATAGGAAGAAAGATTTAAGCACTTCATTGAATTTAGCTTCTTACAGATGACTAATGGTCACATCACATCAGACTCCCCACATCTTTCAGTTGGAAACTTCATACCAGTTCTTACTTCTGCATTTTTCTCCTCACCTGTAGGATCCTATAAGTGGGAAAACACTTTGCTAAGCCAAAAACTCTCCTATTTGCAACTTTTCATTCATTGCTAGATGATTTGGATATTAATGTCCTTCTCTACTACTTTATACACTGCCATGTGGATCATATAGTACAGAGTAACTTCCACTCTGGTCCAAACTCTTCAGAGGAGAGGAAACTCAGGACTTTTGCAGGCAAGTTTTCTCTCCCATGAAATAGATAATGAAGAAGCAAAGCCAAAGGGTCCCATATCATAAAATATCTCAACTGTATAGCATCTGTATACCATTGGAGTATTATTATGTGAACTAAAAAGATAAATAATGTTAAACCTGATATTCCTCTTGAGAAAGTTATTCATATCACATTTCTCTTTTCCTAAGGGAAAAGAATGTTAGATTAAAAAAAAAAAGTTTAAGTGGGGCAAATGAAGAAAGTAAAGACAAAGGAATGCAAAAATAAGTAGTTTTTTTTCTGGGCATGTATATTTCATGATAGTTTAGTTCTGTCTTCATAAGAGCTCTTTCACATTTCAGTCTTCCAGGGCTATGCATTCATTCAAGTTAAAAATGACAACAGCCCAAAATGTTTCTATTATCAAAGTAAACATAAAGACAAAAGATAAAACAATACATTCTCAATGATTATTAAGACTTCTGTGGTAACATTTGTTTACATTTCTTCAGTATATTTTTTAAATTGACCCTTTATCATAAAACACAGCTGTAGATGTGGAAAATTAGCTTTGTGGTAGCATTATGGCAATACATCCTGCATTTCTGCTACAGGAGTTTTGTTGTGATACGGTTATATTGTGCAATTATTATTACAGACAGGAAATTAAACAAACTGAATTGGAAAGAAAAATAATCAGAGGACAGGGAGCTCACACACTAATGTGGGCTTATATATAACTTTGGCTTCAAAATTCATAACACACGGATTAATAGTTATTGCCATCTTGTTTATAGTATACATATACATATAACTAAATACATCTTCCCCTTGAGTAAGAGTAGCATGCAAATGATGATGGCAAAGATTTCTCTTGACAAACTTGAAATGGAGATGCTAATGAGACAATGTACAATATAATCCCTTTCTGGGGCCCGCTGTGATGCTTTGGCATTCATCTAAAGTTTTATTGGTCAAGAAGATCAAGTACAGTGGCCACCCCAAGAAAGTAAGCATACACAAACAGTAACTATACTGTGATATAGATTTTGCAGTATTTCCCTCAACATATCATAGGAAATAATTTTACTATCACGTGCTATAACATGACAAAGTAAATGTTAACTTTAAAAAAAACAGTGATCATTGTATGTATATTCCTTCACATGTAAAGAGATTATTATATGAGAAAGAGTCTGAGCTATGTCTATAACTTTTTGATCAGAATGTGTTATTGTAGTGATGTAAGAGTAACATAAGTCACTGATCATTTTAATTGCTACTTACATGTGCATATCTTCCTGCTAGCATTCCATGGGTTGGTTTGTTTCTAATGCCACTTCATCAGATGCATGAAATGGAAGCTGTAGCATGCCAAGTGAATAAATAAATACAGAGAAGTTTCATTGCGTAGTTTTGTTTTAAAGTGTTTCTGCTGAAGCACGTAACTGTCATGTCTTTCACAGACTATGCAGAGTAGTTGAAGTATTCCCCTATTTGGTTCTGAATGTTGCCATTCTTGATATCTAATTTGGGTCCATTTAGTCTTTTCCACAGAGACAATCCAGTTTGGCCAATGTAGCCAAAGTGAAACATCAGAGTTGGAATTAATATGAAAATTTGATATCATTACATTAGGTCTGAATAGAGATTTGGGCTGGCCCACTTATTACCAGAAGTGATTTTCTGCTCTTTTAAACATTCTTAACTTCTTATCTGTTATTCCAAACTGTTTAAATCAAAACAACTTATTTGGTGTGCTGAAAAAGACTGACTTGACCTTGTGATTTATACGTCTTTGTATTTGTTTATTCATCTGAATACTACAGCTTCCATTTCATGCATCTGATGAAGTGGGATTACACCCACAACAGCTCATGTGATAAATAAATTTGTTAGTCTTTAAAAGTACCAGAGGACTCCTTGTTTGTTTTGCTGAACTAAACTAATGCAGCTACCCCACTGGAACTTGAGATAGTTTTGAATTTGTAACCACAGAGAAAACCCAGTTGTGGGAAGTGAGGTAACCTCTGTTAAGCTTTTCACCATGTGAATTAGTTCTTTGATTGTTTTTAATAGGTGCTGGATTATAAAGAGTTGTGTGGTTACTTATAATTGGAAGCAATTACACTGTTCATGGCCCTTGAAGAGAAAGCAAAGTGCAAATGGCAGACTGTTTAGGCAGTCCTGCTTGCTGGCAATATGAAAGTATAGGCAAAGAACTGTGCAGTCTGGCAAAACACCAATTAAAAAGCTAGAGAGGCACAAATTTCTACCCAAAAGACATGACAGCTGAGCAGCAGGGAGCCTAGAGTAGGTGTCCTCAAGAGATAATGGACTGAGAATACAGGTGCAGTTGCCATGAACTGCTTCGGGTGCATTAAAATAAACTAAGTTAATTCTTTTTACAATAACACTTAGTAAAACTAAAAATATCTGGATTTTAAAATGAAGAGGGAACAGCTACATGATATGGAAATTGGTGAAAAGTGATTTTAAAGCCAGATACATTTCTGTGTAATTCTGAAAAAAAATCCACACACAGAATAAGGACTTTGGATTTACCCTATGTAGTAATTGTTTTGCTGAACTAAACTAATGCAGCTACCCCACTGGAACTTGAGATAGTTTTGAATTTGTAACCACAGAGAAAACCCAGTTGTGGGAAGTGAGGTAACCTCTGTTAAACTTTTCACCATGTGAATTAGTTCTTTGATTGTTTACTAATGTTGTACTAATTCAACAAAAATGCTCTCTGCAACAAAATTTATTTTAAGATGATTGTGAGAATACTAGCAA
Source organism: Pelusios castaneus (assembly GCA_007922175.1). Lineage (NCBI taxonomy): Eukaryota > Metazoa > Chordata > Testudines > Pelomedusidae > Pelusios > Pelusios castaneus. Next base: position 15,846,871 of record ML685797.1, read on the forward strand.
ATTGTCAGAATTGTATTAAAATGAGTTTCATTACAAGAGATACTTTTATTAGGGAAATTACAATATGGGTCAAATCCAAAATCATTCTGTTTTCATGCGGCCCTTGTGAATAAAATAGATTGAAACAAAAGGTAAAACATAGAAGTTTCAACTCAGCTTGACTTTGATGTTTTGAATCTATCTGAATCCAAAGGTTAAAGCAAGAGTCATAGACAAATTCATATAAGAAACAAAGAAGTACTTTATATGAGAACCTGTTTACTGAAATAACACTGGGTGCGTCTACACTTACAAGTTAGGTCGACTTAAGGGGACTTAAGTCGACCTAAACTACTCCATGTCCACACTGGGCTTTCCTTAAATCGACTTAAGAAAAAGTTAAGTCGACTTAATAACACCTCATTTTAGGTTGACTTAACGCTTAAGTCGACTTTATTAGATTGACTTAAGGCAATGTGGATGGGGATTAGTGCCTAAATCGACCTTGTTACGTCAACTTAAGGTTGAAAAGGGGCTATGTCTACACTAGAAAAGTTAAGTTGACTTTTGTTAAATTGACTTAATAAGGGTCTACTTTAAGTCAACTTAAAGTCGATCTTATTAAGTTGACTTAATAAAGTCGACTTAATTTTTCTAGTGTAGACATAGCCACTGAGCCAGATTCTTTGCTGATGTAAATTGACATCACTCCATAACTCCATTCATTCAGCTGAGGATTTCTTACGTAGGTCCATTGATTTCTTAATGGACAGAGATTGTTCAGTTCAACTTGTTCCTAGAAACACACACAATCCTGAGTGAAGTTTATGAAAAACAGAAATACTACACTAGTAACTTTGCTGATTGCAGAAGGACACAAATATAATTAGTAGACCACTGCAAGCCAAGTAAAACAAATTAGCAAAAGCATGGTATAGTTACTGTATTAATGGAATGTGCAGATAAAAAAGTCCCTTTGGAAAATTTCTCTCTCCCACTCCCCTATTTTCTTTCAGTTATGCCCTCTCAATCACCTCAACTGAACAACTTCTTCTGGCCATCAAAGCCAATCTCTATCTAATAGAGCTCCCTATATCTCTTTCATACTTTCCCAGTAGCAAGAACACAGAATGTAGTGGAAAGAAAATTGGAATGTAGCAAAACAAAATCTCTCTCTTTTTCCTTCTCACCCCTCCCCTCATTAAGTTAATGAGAAAAATATCATTTTTATGCTTTCATACATACATACACTTACCAGAGTATCAACAATTTTTTAAATTCTCCTTCCTTGTTGAGGGTGGCTGTAAAACCACAGCAATTTAATTTCTTCTGTTCATTATAGTTTGAACTAAAGAAGTAACATCTACTCACTTCCACCTTATATCACACAGCCCATTCATTTTAAAGATCATTGATTATTATTTTTAACCCCCTGGTTGTAAAGGAAAATTATAACATAGGCTGCGTCTACACTGGTAAATTAAGTCGACTTAAGCTTGGCTTAAGTCGACTTAATGTGCCCTGCGTCTACACTACACTTTGCTTAAGTCGATTTAAGCAAAATAAAGTCGACAATGAAAATTAAGTCGACTTTATTAAACCACCTTTCTACTCGACCTAAGGCTTAATTCGACTTTTTAAAGTCGAATTAAGCCAGTGTAGCCCTGGGGTAGCACTAAGTCGGCTTAGGGCTACCCCAGGACTACACCAATGCCCTCCCTGCCAGGGGGGGCACAGGGGGAGCCTGGCATGCCCCCCAAAGTGCAAGGCATGTGGGCACAGTGTGACACTGTCTGGATTTAGGGAAGCATTTATGATATTATTTTCTATGGATATCTCATAAATGCTATAATCCATAGGAACTATGTCATGTTTGGTATCAATAGAAAGGTAGTAATTTGCTGGAAATGATTATATAGTTTATCTCTAGGAATTCTATTTCGATTAGAAGTTAAGAATTTGATGTTATATCCATACTTTAACTTGTGTCATTCTGGACGAATTCCTTAGACGGGAGGGTGTGAACAACCATTTTCTCCTTAATGTTAAGGAATCTGCCAGGTGATGTGGTCCCAGGGAGTATCCTGAAGAGCCATTAAGGACATAAAGAATACAACCATCGTGTCCTTAATGGCTCATCAGTTTACTCCCTGGGACCATATCACCTGGCAGATTCCTTAACATTAAGGAGACAATGGTTGTTCACACCCTCCCGTCTAAGGCATTCGTCCAGAATGACACAAGTTAAAGTATGGATGTAACATCAAATTCTTAACTTCTAATCGAAATAGAATTCCTAGACATAAACCATATAATCATTCCTAGCAAATTATTACCTCTCTATTGATACCAAACATGACATAGTTCCTATGGATTATAGCATTTATGAGATATCCATAGAAAATAATATCATAAATGCTTCCCTAAATCCAGACAGCATCACACACAGGCTCTGTCTTGCCAGGGTCCCTGTCCCCCTTTGCCCCATTGCACACAGGGGGTGCCCCCACCACCACCGTGGACCTGCCCAAGGTCCCCCTATCCCCTCAAAGTCGACCTAGAGCGTCCAGTGTGGATGCTCTAGGTCGACTTTGTAAGTTCCCCTTTAAGTTGACTTTAATTTTAAGTGTAGACACACTAAGTCGACTTAAAGTGCAAGTGTAGACATAGCCATAGTTAGCATCAGAGACAAGCCCCAAGAGTGAAAAAGGAATCCAGAGCCCGATCTGTTTCCAAACCTCCCCAAAATTAAGGTATGTTTTGATCTGGGGTTTTGGTTTTGGTTCCAATGAGTCACAGTTTTAAAATGAATTTAAAAATAAGGTGCAGGCTAGACCCACAGCTGCTGTAAATCAGTGTAACTGTATGGAGGTTAATGGAGCTATACTGATTTATATTTGATGAGGATATGGAATTGCATTGTTTTGGTCAAAACAATAGCATGTCATATTGTAAAATGCTTGATTCGCACTCTGACAGCTAGGCAGCAGCTGAAGAAGTATGTGCATGCAATTGTGCTTTTTGTGTAAGTTTGTCCAGGAATGGCTACTGGCAAACCTAGCTAAGTAGATATAAAATATCTCAAATCTAAATTCAGATGAGATTTATGATGACAATGTAAGGAAACAAAAGACATAACACATATCTGAATTATTCTACTTAAAAAATACAGCTTGACAGTGTTCCATGTATAGACTTACTCTAACATTTGAAAGAAACTGTGGTGTTTAGCCATGTTGCCGTTATTGATTTTACTGGAAAGATAACTCTTTAGAATTTTTGTGAAATTAGAAATGCAGGGACAAATTCTGATATCAGATGCAAACATGTAAACCTCACGAGTACATTGGTGAACAGAACTGGGATCTTAAATTCTTAACTGTCTTTCAGTCTTCTAGGGTGTGTCTACACTGGCTCCTCAGGTCAACATAAGGACGCTTAAGTTGACCTAAACAAAGCCGTGTTCACAATGGGCTTTTATTAAGTTGACTTAAGTGCTTCCTTAAGTCGACTTATTAACAGCTTATGTCAACTTAATAACATCAACTCTGAAGGTTGACTTAAGCCTTAAATTGACTTCTTAAGTCGACTTAAAGCCAGTGTGGATGGAGAATAGTGCTAAGTCGACCTTCTTAACTCGACTTAAAGCCAGCGTGAATGGCTATGTCTACAGTTAAGTCAACTTAACAAAGTTGACTTAAATCGATTTAAAGTGTAGCCACTCTGTTAAGTTGACTTAACAAGGTTGACTTTAAAGTCGACCTTGTTAAGTCGACTTAACAGAGTCCACTTAACTTTACACGTGTAGGCATAGCCCTAGAGAAACTAAACATAACATCTGTTATAATGGTACGTCTCCTTAGAAACATCCCGAAGTGACATAGGATGGAATTCCCTAGGTTATCAGAGTTTTGCATAAGAAAGAAAGGCTTTAGATATCAATGCGATATCTACTACACCTCTGATAAAATCTTATTGGCAAAAAGAATGTGGAATCTCTGATTGCATAAATACTTTCTGAGACCAAAGCATTGTGACAAGGAAGACTCTCTCATTTTTGCTAACTAGACAAAAGGATCTGGGACAAAGGTTGATAGCTGTTTTCACCATTCCAGATTACCTGGATGCCTGTAAACCCACTAAGAGAGGATTTTTGTGCGGCCTATCATACACAAGTGAGTTTATGTATGCTTCTGTTAAATAGTTTATTAAATAGAGTTAAGGACCGGTCAATATTTATAATAATAGCTAGTTTGCATGGTTCTTTGCATATGAATGATTCTCCTGGTAATCACTATTCCTACTTTCCCTATATCTATTTCAGTTAGTTGATAGTGATGGTTTATATTAAAAATAAAAAAGAATATTTATTTCCCTTACTCTGTCATAAATTATTTGAAAGAATTATTGATAAGTAAAGCTTGATAGAAAATTTCAGAAAAACAGAATTTAGTTGAAAAATGCTAGTTTGTCAAACCCAAAATTTCTTAGGAAAGCAAATTTGGTTAAATGGATATTCATAAATCATAGACAGAGTTCTGGAAGATACTGCCTGGTCTCCTGCTTGCTTATCTGGTGGGCTATTAAGGATTTTTGCCATGTGGACTGCTCTGTGAGACATCAGGTCTCCAGCTTCAAAATAACACTGAATTTTGAAAGGCTCAAATTTTGGCCAGCTCATAGACTCATGGACTTTAAGGTCAGAAGCAGGGCTGAATCAAGGACCGGGGGGCCTGGGGCTGCCCACTCCACTGGCCCCCACCCCACACTGCAGTGGCACCCTACCCAGGGGGCAGGGTGCCCGGCCTGCTGGTGCTGGGTGGCAGGGTCAGGGGTCCCAGCCAGTACAGCTCAGGGAGGACATGGCCAGTGGCATGGTTGCAGGGGCAGGGGAGGGGGAGCCGTGCAACTGAGACAGCTCAGGAGAGACTGGAAGGAGAAGCGAGGGGCTATGGGCTTGGGGCTGGGGTGGGCACGCAGCCCCCTCTGCTCAGGGGGGACTGGGAGGAGGGCTCAGGGAGCTAGGAGAGGGTGGCGGGGCTGCAAGCTCAGGGATGGGGAGGAGGCCTATCTGCCAGGGGCGACTTGGTTTGGGGATGGAGACGGGACCAGGAGAGGGCCAGAGTGCAGTTAAGGGAGGCAGAGAGCCAATGCTGTGGCATACAGCATTTCAGGGGCAGGGTCTCTGTGGTGCTGAGTCAATGGACCAACCAGTGTTGGATTATCATGGGGCCTGAGGTTGTCTTTTAACCTAGAGCCAGAGGCTTAAGCCCCTAAACCCCCTGCGGTAATCTAACCCTGGTCAAAAGGGACCACTGTGATCATCTCTGACCTCCTGCACATTGTGTAGCACTAAAGATGAATTTATATCATAGAATTGCTTCCAACAAGAATTTCTATCTGGAATAAGGAATAATGGCTATTATTCATTGATAAAAATACCATGCTCATTCATTCATTTGTTCTTTTAACATCATAACCAAAGTCTGATGTGTTATGTAGCAGTAATTAATAAATTAATAGACATAGTGTAACCTTCGGGTGGGCTAAATTCATTTAGTTGCCCTTCTCCAGTGCCCCACAGAAATCAATCCCAACCCCTATGGGGAAAGCAGCTGGAGACCCAGGATCCAGTCTGTACAGGACTCACGGCGAAGCTTGCTCAGAGCTACACTCACACATTAAAATACTACTAAAAACAAACATAACAATGAACTTTATTAACTACTAACTAAATGAACCTTATCCTAAGAAAACAAACTACAATTAACCAAGAACAATCCCTTGCATGAAAGATACCCAAGAGTCCCAAAGTCTGTGTGGAGTTCACCCAACTCTCAGCTACAGTCTCTGTTCCAGTGTGGAAGCTTGAGTGGCAAGAAATAGCTGTCCTCTTCTTTCTTTGCTGGGATCCTCTGTAGCATTACATGCAGGCTCTCTCTTCTCCTCTGCAACCAGCCCTCAGTCCCATATGCATGTCTGCAAGGTCTGTCGCAAATGACTCATTTACATGGAGAAAACATCTTGTTCACTCCTGGCTCAGCTCCTCTCCAGAACTCTGAGCATATGGTCTCTCCTCAAGGCAGCTCCTGCCTGCTGTCTGCTCAGGCTGCTGCTCTCCAGTCATCTGACTGACAACATCACATCACACCAGCAGGGTACACTGTGGAGCATGCTCAAATTGCTACCACTCCCTGCTTCTGGAAGTTTCCAGTTGTGGGTCACTAATCTGCCCAACAACAGTAACCCACCCTCAGCAGGTCTCTTAGAGATAGCCTTTTCAGGCATATGGGTTACAATAGCAGGCTGGAAGTTCCCTTACCTGGCTTATTCAGCATATCTGGGGAGAACTTCCCAGAAAACAAAGAGTTTTTTTCCCAAGCACTAGCAAACCTCTCATTTATCACTATGGGAACCCCAATGGCCCCATTAACCTGAGACACCACATATTCCTCCCCCCAAATGAAAATGCGCTGTCCGCTATAAAATGACCCCTCACAAAAACACACACACACCCTGAAAGAATAAAGTAAACTGGGAGATGAAGGTAGACTGCTCCATTTCCAGGTGAACCCCCAGGGAATTATTCTGCCCCATGATGAATGGGTTGCCCCTAAGCTAAAGATCCAGCTGAATAGGAGGCCTTCTCACTCTAGATGGATTGCAATGAATTTCTAGTGTACCCACACCGGAAGGTGGTATTGGTGGCGGTGTAACCACAGGTACTGGAGGAGTAGCCAGACCCAGAGAAGATGTTGTGTCCAGTTGAGCTGGTGTGGAGGCCGAAGGTGTTAAAGAGGTGGCTGGAATAGGAGAAACATGAATATCTGTTTCTTGACTCAATGGTATATCAGCAACAAGGGTGAAGTCAGTTAAATCAGTTTGAGAGGTACGCTCAGGATAGGTATAATGGGGTAGCAATTGATCAACAAGCCGCCACCAAGCCAGGCCATCAGCTGTCTTGGCAAACACATAGGCCATATTCCTCCGATCTTTGTAGGGTAGCTCTCAAGTTTATAAGTTGCTCCTTTTCATTCTTGCCAGTGACAGGATGTCATCAAGATAGCACTGTGCTCCTGATAAGCCACTCAAGATCTGGTCGATGGCCCTCTGGAACAAAGCCAGAGCTGAAGAAATCCCAAAAGGCAAGTGACAGTACCTGTAGAGGCTCTTACGTGTTACAATAGTCAACAACTTTTGAGATTCTTCTTCAACATACATTTGTAAATACACTTGCCTAAAATCAATCTTGCTGAATTTTTGTCCCCCAGCCAAACCCATGAAGAGGTCCTCGATGCAGGGAAGGGGATATTGTTCTGCACTTAACACTGGGTTAATAGTGACCTTAAAATCTCCACAAATCCGGATGAAGCATCTTTCTTCACTATTGGGATAATTGGTGTTCGCCATTGGCTGTAATTAATTAGCAGTAAGATTCCCTCCTTGACAAGTCACTCCAAATTTGCTTCAATCTTGGATCTGATGGCAAATGGCACCAGTCTGGCCCTCAAACATTTTGGTTGGCAGTCAAGTTTAATATTTAAATTTCTCAGTGATTCCTTTTATGCTAACTAAGTTGTCTCTGAAAATAGCAGCATGTTTCGCTAGTATTGTTGCCAGGCTCATTTCTTCTTCAGTCAGCTGATGCACTTCTACCTAATTGAGTTGAATCTTCCTAATCCAAGACCTTCCCATTAGGGCTAGGTAATTGCCTTTCACCACAAACAGTGGTAGCTTTGTGGTCTGTCCACTGAGCTCTACTTTCACATCAATAGTACCCAACAGGGGTACAGCCTTTCCCGTGTATGCCTTCAAAACAACTGTTATCGGTTTAAGTGGCAGATGTCTAAAATCTTTCTCATACATAATGTTGGAAACAAATGAATCAGCTGCGCCAGTGTCCAGTTCCACGTGTACAGGTTTACCATCCAACAGCGGTGTCACCCAGTATTTGCATGGGCCAGCTGCTACAAATAGAATATAGATTGACTCTTCCTCTTCAGAATGGGTGTCGCTGTGATTACCCTCTGCCTGTTCTACTGCATGTAGAATTTCCCTCTTGTTCTATTGGACCGCCTGCTCATTGTTCTCCAGTCTACCTTTTTTGCTTGGCTCATTCCTCTTTTCTTTGCAGGCCCGTTCAATGTGTCCTTTCTTACCACATCATCGACACAGTAGTTCCTTACATCAGCACTCTGATGCATGATGACCCAGTTTTCCACACAGGTGACATTCCAGCCTTCCCAGGGGCCGAGTAGTAGGTTCTTTGGATACCTTATGCATCCCTGTATTCACCCTGATTAGTTGCAGTTCCTGGGTGGCCCATTCGATAGAGACCGCAATATCAATGGCATTCTGAAAAGTGAGCTGAGCTTCAGTTAGCAGGCATTTTGTTCTTGATTCACAGTGCTGGCCACACACTAGCTTGTCACGTAGCATTTCATCTAACGTGTTCTTGAAATCACAGTGTTTGGCCAGCTTCCTCAGAGCTGCTATGAATTGTGCAGCAGATTCACCTTTACCTTGATTCCTGTGGTAGAACCAATATCTCTGTGCTATTACCAATGGTTTTGGGGGAAAATGTGCTCTCAGAAATTCCACAAGATCATTATATGATTTTGTCTAAGGGTTTCCTCAGATGAAGCAAATTACATAGCAAATTATAGGTCTTAGCTCCTAAAATGGTCAAGAAAACAGGTACCTTCTTTTCATCACGTATATCATTCACTACGACAAAGTTCTGAAAGCGTGCTATGGTATATACATTTGCCATGTGTCAGAGGCAAAATCAAATTCTCCTGGAAACCAGTGAGTGAAGCCATGGTTGAACCAGTGAGTGGAGCTATGGTTCCCTCTTGTGGTTGTTTATCTTCCATCCCTTGGCTTCACCAAACAAATAGATCAGATTTCAACTCCAGTCAGCTCCTTCTCTGCCTCCCCCTCCCCTCCCCACCCAGGCACATAGCACTGGGATGCAAACGGCGAGAAGAAAATTCATTCTTATGTGACTCAGGATTTCCTGGGTTCACAAGACATTAGCTCATCATCCCATCCCGTCACCGGTTTGTTATGTGTCAGGAATAAATAAAGATTAATAGACATAGCAGGCTGGAAGATCCCTTACTTGGCTTTATTCATCATGTCTGGAGAGAACTGCCAGAAGACAAACAGGTTTTTCCCATGCGCTAGGAAACCTCCCATTTATCACTATGGTAACCCCAATGGCCCCAGTAACCTGAGACACAACATGATGTAACTCCACATTGTAACTAAACCTCCATTTTGAATTGTTTGCTTCATTTTGTATTGCCCAGTTGCTAAGTTTTGCTGAAACTTCTTTTAGATGCGTGAACTTAGTTCGGATGTATGAATGAGGTGTGTGTGTGTGTGTGCGTGATGAGATCAGTCTCCAAGGGTGGCCTGTCCTGATGACAAACTGACAACACCACCTTAATGACTGAAGAACAATGCAGACAAAGCCTGCTAAAGCAAGAAGGAAGGGACAAAAAGCCCCTTCAAGAACAAGATCAGAGTCACATTTACCATTAACTGATGACTCATGGTCATACAGTACCCTAAGGCAGTGTGACAGAGCCAGATCCATGAATAAAAGACGGGTAAGACTGCATGGCTTTGGGTAATGTTCTGCACAGCATCCAAGAGTGTCGGTGCACAGCTGTATGCCCGACAGAGACCCCATTCTTCCTCATGCTCGGCTTCCCTGGCCAGGTAGCCGCCATGAGCTATGAACTCAAGCTACAATCACAAGCAACAATCAGGGCTGGTAACTATACATGACCAACAGCAGAACATTTGGTGTGTGTGCATGTGTGTAGGTATGAGATATTAGCTATTAACATAATTGTGTTTTTGTCATAATAAATGTGGCATATTGTCTTGCCCTCCTGAATAAGATCCTGCTAGTCTTTTCTTTCTAAGTACAACAATTGCAGGCCTCAGAACGTTACACGTAATAGACCCCTAACCTCTGGCTGACCTACTGAAGTCCTCCAATCATGGCTTAAAGACTTCAAGTTACAGAGAGGTTCTCTGTCCTGGACAATTTATACAAACTAAAGGGCCAGCTCGTGAATTCTTTATTTACATGGGAGAGCAATTACTCACACAAGCCATCCCACAGAAGCCAGTGGGACCACACATACAAGTGTGACCACACCAGCATGAGTGAGGTGTTAACTAGCTGACCTGCATAAGGAATTGATGGCCCTGTCACATTCTGGGGTGCAACGCATTCTGGGGTGCATTCTGGGGTGCAACGCACACCAGTGAGAGGTTCAGCATTCTGAGCCAAGCAGTCATCCTAAAACACAATAGCCCCACTCTAGTCTCTATCACCCAATTACCTCATGCACGCTCCCTGTCCTGTATTTTCCCAAAACTATATATTCTGCAATGTTTGGCCTTCTCCTGGCCCGTTCAGAGAGAGGTAAAATTTTATATGATCCTTTAAAGATACAATACCCAGCACCTCGCCCATAGCCTCACTTCCAGCTGATTTTGTAAGTTAGCATCAACTTTAAATCAAACATGGCATTGGGTTGGTTTACATTAAAAGTTAAACAGATTATTAACAAAAAAAGGATAGGATTTTAAATGAGTTCAAGTACAAAGATAGCTAGAAATGGTTACAAGCAAATAAAAGTTAAAAACACTTTCTAGAACGTAACACTTAAGAAAACAAGCTACAGCCTTTGTTCAAGGGAGCTTCCTTACCAATTAACCTTCCAGCGAGGTGGCTGAACTCCTCTCTGGTCAGGAGCTCACACAAAGTCCCAAATGTTTGGTTCCCTTCTCTTCTTAGGCAAAAAATAACTTACAGTTAGGCCAATGGACTGCATGTGCGGGCCCTAAGACAGAACAATTTGTCCTGTCTCTTTTACCCACAGCCCTGCCCAAAATCCATTCTGTTCTGCCCTGGCCTTGACCCCACTTTTCCCAGGCCCTGCCCCCTTCCCACTTGGTCTGCTTGCCACTGCCACCCCTCCCCCAGTAAATGGGGAGGCTGAGCAAGGAGGGGAAGAAGCAATATGCAAAGTAATAAGCAGCCAGGCTGGGCTGGGTTTGGTGTGGAGTGGAATATGGGCAGGACCACAAGTGAAAGAGGCCTGAGCCCTTTTAAATCACCTGGTCCAGGGACAATTGCCCCCACCCACTGCTGTTGGCAGGCCTACTTGCATTTCTTTGCCCTTCTCTTTATAGTCTAGAAAACCTTTTAAATGGATTCTTCTCCCCAAAATAATGTTCATTCAAGCTGTGAAAAAGGTGACATGAAGTGTCCTGGTGCAGGAAGTTTTATTCTGGTTTCTTTTCCTGCTGGTATTTGCTAAAATGAGAATCAATCTGTTTCCTGCCGTCTCTTTCCATTGCCATGATGCTGAGCAGTTATCTCCTCCCATTGTTGGTTCCCCTTATTTACCTTCTACGTAAGTTGCATTCCCATTGTCTCTTAATCTATCTTGGAAATACATTCCAGATGGTAAACCACATTCCTTTGTTCAGACTAAGGTAATTTTAGCTCTGCCTGGCAGACACACTGTTACAATATAAACTCCAATATGCAGGACTCCGGTGGGAGGTAGAGGAGGGGACACACTTTACTGGGGCCCAGCCCAAGCAGAGGGATTGTGGTATGTGTGGGGGAGGGGGCCCATGTCACAAGTTTGTACTTAGCCTGAAGAAATTATGCTTGGCCCTGCCAATAGGTTTGTAATTTTGAATTTGTCCTCCATACATACACCACACTCTGGGTGCATCTACACTTACAAATTAAGTCGATTTAAGCTTGCTTAAATCCACTTAATTTAATCTGCGTCTACACTACGTTTTCCTTAAGTCGATTTAAGCAGCAGCTTAAGTCGATTTCAGGAAAATTAAAGTCGACTTTATTAAACCTTGTTTTAAATCGTCTTTGCTGGCTAAATCGACTTTAGTAAGTCAACTTAGTCAGTGTGGACGCAGAGTAGCCCTAAGTCGACTTTAAGTCAACTTAAAGGGCTTCAGGGCTCCCCCACTGCCCTCCCTGCCAAGGTGGCTGGCACAGGCAGAGCCTGGCATTACCCCCCACAGGGCAGGACAGAGCCTTGCCCACCCTGCTCCTATGCTCTGCCAGTGTCCCTGTCCAGCTCAGCCCCCATTGTACCCAGGTACAATAGGGCAAATGCTGAGCCCCCTGGAACTTGGCAAGGGGTGCCCCCCCCCGCCACTGTGGACCTGTCCCAGGTCCACCTCGCCCCTACAAGTAGACTCAGGCATCCAGTGTGGATGCTCTAAGTCGATTTGGAAGGGTCCCCTTTAAGTCAACTTAATTTTTGAGTGTGGACATGCTAAATCGACTTAAATTAATAAGTCTAGACATAGCCACTAAGACTAATGATCAGTATGATATGAGCTTTCTGTTGATATCATAAATGACACCTTCTAATGATAATCTGTTATTATTAGGTTATGATATTATAAGTTATGATATTATATATATATATATATATATCATTATATTATGATATTATGATATAGGATATGATATTAATGAGTTGGAGTTCATTGAACTGGTCAGGCTAGCTGAAACTCAGTACCAGAATACCAGCAAACTCGTAGCTCTCTTGCCTTGGGATCCTGTTAAGATCACAGGCCCTCTAAACAAATATTAATAATCTAACTAATACATTCCATCCTTAATTGGAGGAGTAGACCATGACATCTACTGACAAGACTTTTTTGTTCAAATCACTTTTAGGACATATCGCCTTCTTCACTAATGACATCCCTTTACCGAAGCTCTCTCTTCTGCAAAAATTACTTAAAATGTATGCTATGGGAATGTCTATACCAGGGGTCGGGAACCTTTTTGTCTGAGAGATCCATGAACGCCACATATTTTAAAATTCCGTGAGAGCCGTACAATATGTTTAAAACTAAATACAAGTAAATGTGTGCATTTTATGTAAGACCAACACTGTTAAAGTACAATAAGTCTCTGAATTCTTTTTAATAACGTTGTTATGCTGTTGCTAACCAATGATGAATAAAGTACTTCTTACAATTAATGCGACTTCTGGTGCTGCATGGTTTTGCTGATGGCTTTGTAGTCTGGTTGATATGTGGTGAGGTTAAGCTTCATGCAGGCGTTGAGACTTCTATCCGTTAAACGTGATCGTAGGAAGAAAAGGAAGAGAAAGGAAGGAAGGAAGCAAAGAAAGAGAAAGAAGAGGAAACAGGAAGAGGAAGGAAGGAAGAGGAAAGAAAGAAAGAAAAAGGAAGAGAAAGAAGAAAGAGGAAGGAAAGAAGAGAAAGAAAAAAGGAAGACAAATAAGGAAAAAAGAGAAAGAAGGAAGAGAAAGAGAGGAAGAAAAAAGAAGGCAGGCAAAGGAGAGAAAGAAGGAAAAAAAGGAAGGGAGAAAGAAAAAAGAGAGAAGGAAGGGAGAGAAAGGAGGAAGGGAGAGAAAGAAGGAAGAAAAGAAGAAAGGGGAAGGAAAGAAGAGAAGGAAGAGAAAGGAAGAAAGCAAGCAAGCCAGCCGGACCCTACCGCGGCCCTGGGTAGCCGCTAGTGGGGGGGAGCTTACCCCAGCCCCGGAGGCCGATCCCAGTCCCGTGCTGGGAGGCCCTGGCGCCCCAGCCCCAGCGCCCCGGCCCCAGCACCCCGGCCCCAGCGCTCCGGCCCCAGCGCCAGCGCCCCGCCCCCCCGGCCCCAGCACCCCGGCCCCAGCCCCGGCCCCAGCACCCCGGTCCCAGCACCCTTGCGCCCCAGCACCCTTGCACCCCGGCCCCAGCCCCAGCGCTCCGGCCCCAGCGCCCCGGCCCCAGCACCCTTGCGCCCCGGCCCCAGCGCCCCGGCCCCAGCACCCTTGCGCCCCGGCCCCAGC
>ML685797.1:15861129-15908069 GCA_007922175.1 Pelusios castaneus
AAATCCACTAGCCACACAGGCGTTGGTCCCCAAGCAAGCACACCCAGTCCCAGACACTACGCTGGGAGCCGCTGCCCTACAGGGATTGGGACCCACTCCCAATCACCTTAGTCTCAAATCCGTCCACTTAACAAAGAAATGGATTGTGCCCAGCCTCCCACACCCGCGCCCTCTAAAGACCACACAGCTTTAGGTGAAACAACTACTAGTTTATTGATCAGAGTCTGATTTCAAGTGAGAACATGGCCAATCAAGGCAGAACCATACTATAAAATAAACCACTATCAAATAAAAGGTATAAACTGCATGCTAATCTAACATCTCTACTTAAACTGACCTCAGAGTCCAAGATTATGCACATGGTGTTCGGCTGTTTGATGTTTTACAGCCATTCTCTGCCTGTTCTCAGGCAGGGCCCCGATCTTGCTTGAAGTTAGTTGCAAGAGGGTGTCTTCCCCGGCCAAAAGCCTGCAGCTTCTCCCCTCTCACAGTCTCTGTGTCTTTGTTTTAACCAACTGCTGACAGCCCCTCCGCTCACTGTCCTGTTGTGAGATTCTCTTCACTTCTACCTGAGGGGGGAGGGTATTAGCATTCCCTTTGACATGTAAATCTCCAGCCACTGTGCTAGAGAGAGTCCTGAGAGTCTGAACCCTGTATCATGCTTCACATCTGTACATACATGTTGCTGTAGGAAACATGGCCCTCTGGCAACCACGTGGAACCCGTTCTGAGCATTCACAAAGGAACCTGGTATAGCGTAATTGGCATCAAACACCACAATTACACTGCACAACTGAACAGAAAGATTATACAGGTCATGCCCGAGGGCTGCACGGATGTGCATCCCGTCACAAACCCACAAATGTTACACGCGGAAATCACCACTATGAATCTAATCCAGAGGTGAACAAACTATGGCCTGTAGGCCAGATGTGGCCCATGGGAGCTTTTAAACTGGCCCACCATCTGAGCCTTGCTCATGGCCTGGAGCACAGCTGCCTCTTCCTCTCCTGGCCCTGCCCTCTCCCACCACATGGATCCAGCAGAGCCCCTTCCACCCTGGCACTATAGGGCCCTGGCTGGAGTGCAGCAACAGCTGATCAGCTCAGCTTATCAATGCTGTGTCCCTTCACCTCTGGGCTCCACCCCTTCCCCTGCAGCACTACAGAGCCCTGGACCACAGCTTTAGAATTTTATTTTACTTTCCCTTCATTTTATTTTACTTTATTTCTCCTTTTTTAATGTTATGTATTTTATTTATCCTTTATTTGTTGCATTGGTTTTTATTTTGTTTTATTTCTCACTTTGTTTTATTTATTATTTATTATTTTTTAAGCTCTGTCCCTTGCCCCACCCCTCTGCCACTGATTGTGGCCAGCCATATGGTAGATGTGGCTCTCAGGCCAAAAAGTTTGCCTACCCCTTACCTGTTCTTGAGGGTAACAGAGGACAGAACAAGGAGCAATGGTTTCAAATTACAGCTGGGGAGGTCAAGGTTGGATATTAGGAAAAACTTTCTCACTAGGAGGGTGGTGAAGCATTGGAATGGGCTATCTAGGGAGGTGGTAGAGTCTCCATCTTTGGAGATTTTTAAGGCTCGGTTAGACAAAACCCTGGCTGGGGTGATTTAGGGGGAGTGGTCCTGCTTTTTAGCAGGGGGTTGGACTAGATGACCTCGTGAGGTCCCTTCCAACCCTATTATTCTATGATTCTATGATAATCATAGCACAGCATGTAAGCAAGCTTCCATTGACCTCAGCACATCTCAGATATATGAATCTATCGTCTTACCTAAAATAGCCAAAAGAAAATGGAGCCTCAGAGTTCAGAACCCTGACCATATGAGATCAAATACAGAATGATTTCTTATTTAACGACTATTCTTTGTCGCATCACCCAGAACAAAGAGATTAGACCTACTTGTACTCCTGTTAAAGTCAACAGCAAAATTTACATATAACACAGTAGGAACTGGATTGAGGCTGCAAAAGAAAAGAAGATATACCAAAGAGGTTATTGCAGTGGAGCTATGAAAAACAAGTTTGGGTCAAATCCACATCTGAAGAGACAAAACAGTTGTTTTAACCTTGGCTGATATTTCTTAAGCATGAGAGAGCCTTCACAGTCTGTGGAAGTTTCTGAGCTAAAAGAGCACAGAGGGCACAGTAAAAAAAACCAACCCCCTCCCCCCCCCCCAAAAAAAAAAAACATTAGGAAGATAATTAGCAGCTTGTTAAAAAATAGTGCAGTAAAGATCCAATTTGGTATACAGCTTTTACTCTATAAAATGGTCCTTAAAACCACCATAAATACATTGATTTGTATGCCACTTAGAACCGTAAAAATAAATCTAAGGATTGGATTTAATACATATTTTCTGAGTTTACTAACAGTAAAAAAAAAAAAAAAAAAAAAAAAAGTTTTCAGCTGACAGAAATGTTTCACAGAACATTTAATTTAATTTATAAGGATAACAAGACATCAATAAACGCTAATTTAAGACCTCCCAGTGATACAGAATCTTTTTATGAAATCATCTATTGATTTTCAGGATTCTTCAACAGAATTTAGCCTTGCTCACCTATGGATAATGAACAGGGGTTAAAGTGAGGGGGAACGCACCGGAACGCAGTTCCAGGGCCCACAAATTTGAGGGGCCAGAGTTCCGGGGGCCCTAAAAATAGAAGAATCCAGCGGAACGCATGCTCTGCCCTGCCCGGACTGCTGGCAGGTCCTACTCCCTACCGTTGTTAATCACAATACTTATTGTGTGATGCAGTGTTTGCTAGTTTGTGACAATAATTGCTATAGACATAAACGCCATATAAAATTATAAATATTTTTATGGCGTGATAACCAATGCATGTGGTACTGAGAAGTGGTTACAAATGCCTACCTGGGCTGGGGCCCACACATGCATGAAAGGGGCCCAGACAATACGGGAAGGGAGCCCGGAGAGTAGGCGGGTTCCGGGGCCCATGAAATTATACTTTAACCTCTGATAATTAACAACCACCTCAAAGCAATTATTCCTTCTCCATCTTTTTCCTATAGGCAGAGATTTCATGTAAATTTGTGGTCTAAACAGTGGAGTACTAATTCCATTGTAAATTAGTAATAATTACTATTATTTCCTACTCCCCGCACCACCACAGGCCTTATTCCAAGTTTCCTGTATAGTGCTGTCTATTTCTGAAAACAAAATATTTGAATGACATCTACTACTTCTTTTAATACACTGGACCATGGGTGGATTTTCGAGCTTCCCCTGGGGAAGGCAGTTCCATGGCTGACCCAGGCCCCACCCCAGCCTGCCTCATGCACCACCATCACTAAGCCCCAAGCCATGCCCCTTCATCCTCAGCACCCCCTGCATCCCCCCACCCAACATTTACTATCTAGCACAGTTCTCAGTGTATTTACTTCTTTCTTAGAACCATTTCCCCCTCCCCCACATCACACTGCTCAGTGATTTGGCCCCTCCTTTCCAAAGAATGGATGAGAAGAGCTTAATTTACATCCTCTTTGTTATGCACTTCTCCACTGCCTACGGGAAGGAAGACAGCTCTGTTTGTCTGTCCCAATGTGAACTATGTGAAATATGTGGGGACGATGTATAACTACCACGAAAGCCCATGTGATAAATAAATCTGTTAGTCTTTAAAAGTGCCACAGGACTCTGTTGTCTCTCACACAATCATAGACATGCTACTACTCAGTTTCTATTGAAACTGTAAATCACAATTATTTCTGGACAAAATTAAATGCTGTAAACCAGATTCCTTCCCTGCAACTTTTTAAGCATTTTTTGTATTGTATAATAATGCATAGTAGTGTACTAATAGCACCAAAAAACAAAAACAAGAAAACAGCCTAACATTCCTCAACAAGATGACATTTTAAACTATATTAGTTGATATGGTTTAAATTAACAGCACCCACTATTAAAGTGTAAGCCTATTCATAAACATCTCATTAGGGTGAAAATATAACTTTTTCTATGTTATACCACATGTATCCACAAGCTTACACCAACCAGTTTACATCAACTCAAAATAATTGTCTGAATTGATTCCTATCCTATATAAACATTTAGGGGCATATACACAGTGACATAGCTGTTTAACAAGCAACCGGTGGTGGGACTGCAGCTGCCAGGGTTCCCAGCTCCCTGGCAGTGGTGGGGCTTCAGCCACCAGGGATCCCTGGCTGCAGACTGCTCCACCCCTGGGAACCTGGAATCCTGGCAGCTACAGCCTGGCCAGAACCGGTAACCCCAGCAACTGCCTGCACTTCTGGTTGCTACCTTGCATGATGGGACAGGTGCCCACCATACACTGCACCTTGTATTGAAAATATAAAGGAACATGTGACCGCTCCTTTGCGTTACAAGGAGTGCTGTGTGGACAGGGGCAAGTGTTATAGTTATAATGATTTCCTTGTACCGCAACAACTTTATTGTGGGACAAAACTCTAGTGTGCACATAGCCTCACGTTATTCTTATCCCTTTGGAAAGGATGCATGTGGGGTGAAATTACAGAAAGCTGTATTCTCTTGAGCCTCTCCATGCAAAAGTCAGCCACAGTTGCAGTCCCTGCCCTCTCCTGAGCATATTGCCTGCTGCCTGACAAAGCTCATTGGAATGCCCAAAAGTGGTAGGAAAGTTCGGGAACTACATGGAGCAAAGACCCATCACAGTAAGCCAGCAGATCTGAGTGGATGTGTATCTTTGAAAAGGTGGCTCAGCACTTGTGTGCTGGGGAGATCTGGAAAGCATAGCTTAGGCACCAAATCTTCTGAAGGTGCCCTGGTGTCAGATTAACAAAGAGGGCAGCCTGTGGCACTTTTAAAGACTAACACATTTATTTATCACATAAGCTTTCATGGGCATCTGTCCAGATTTAGGGGACCATTTATGATACTATTTCTTATTAATGTTTCATAATCGCAATAATCCATAGGAACTATGCTGTGTATGGTATCAGTAGAAAGGTTGTAATTTGCTGGGAATGATTATAGGGTTTATGTGTAGGGATTGCATCTGTATTACAATTTAGGAATATGTTTGTTATATCTATATTTCAACCTGTGTGATTCTGGGATGCTCCCCAGACTGGATGTCTACAGTCATTGTCTCCCTAATGGCCCATTAAGGAAGCTCCCAGGTACAATGAGCCCAGGGAGAAACTTGTTGAGCCACTAGGACTTGAACATGTCACTCAACTTCATTTTGATTGGAAAGAACTCCACACAACATGGAGAAGACCAAAGGTGATAAAGGGCAGCAGCCCCAACTCCATCTTGTCTCAAGTCCACCTATTTTTACAACTATTCATCTGCAACTGGACAAAGGACTGAGACCCACCCAGGTGCTGGGTGTCTACCAGAGGAACAAGCCTGCAAACTGCAGAAGAACAAACCTACAAACTGCTTTACATGGACTCTAAATTATTTGTATGTATGTGATTCACTTTGACCCTTTAACATCTCTCATAATTTATTTCTTTTCTTTTTGTATTAAACCTTTAGTTGTAGTTACTGAAGGATTGGCTATCAATGTGGTATTTTGGGTAAGATACAAACCTATATTGTTCTGTGTGATGAGGCTGGCCCTTTGGGGTCAGGAGAACCTATTTTTTTGAGGGACCATGCGGCTAGGCAGAAGCTAGAGGAACTGGAGTGCAATAAGGGGAGTTGCTTCTATTTTGGCATGCTTCTTGGGGACTGGTGTTGGGAACCAGAAGCCTGGCTGAGACTGATAGGGAGACTGGTTTCAGTACAACCCATCACTGTTTGGGGAGTTTAGCTCCCGGTTTTCAGCTTGCCCTGATTTTTGCACCTTCAGCATGATATCCCAGGAGACCCCTGTCACAGGCATAGTCCCACTTCTTTCTTCACTGTCCCCAATGCAGGACTGAGCGAAATAGACTGGCAAAACTTGGCCCTTAATGTTGTTTCATTTCATAAAAAGTTACGCTTTAATTAAAAGAAAAATATTCTGTATGTATTTAGGCTGCAGGTCTCAATTTAATAAAAGGCAAAGTTGCCTCGATATTACTTGGTTCCTAAGCTTTAAAGAGCTTGCCTACATGTACAGTTTTTGATATAGTAACTAAGTGGCCCCAGAAAAGTTCTGTTGTAAAAAATCAAATTGTCATGTTAGTAAACCAATTATTCTGTTGTAATATCATTTTCATAGGTTCTGCTCCAGTTAAAGATCCCTTCTCCATATAGCAAGGAATCTATGTCTCTAAAGAGCTTCTCACCAAGTGTACACTTAATGGTAAAGGAAAACAGAATAAATTCTTTTTCAGGTTACATAATTTCACAAAATAAATAATTCTTCTCACTCACAAAAGCACATCAAAACTTACATTACAGGAATCCAATGAGCAAAACCCAATTTAGCACTGTTTAACTGAACATCAGCTAAAACTTTTTTGTACTTATACTCACCTGAGATGTAGAGACAATTTTCAAAAGGGTGTCTTCTGACCCACACACAATCAAACTCCAATAAATGCCAGAAAAGGCCTGATTCCAGGACCCACTGAAATCTGTGGGAATCTTCTTATTTACTTGGGCACTGTATCAGATACTAAACATTGATTTGTGCTAACATATAGGTATACATGCACATTGAAATCAGGGTTTGATATGCAAATTATATTTGACACACATGCAAGTTGGGGGCCTGCAAAAAGAATTAGATATTACAGAAAGGTGCATGACAAGACATATTATACAGAATTAAAATGTTAGAAACAATCAGGGTGAACTCTGACAATCTGCTGACAATTCATTTATAGATAATTGGTGGTAAAGTAGCTTTTGTGTCAAGACTATACCCTTGGCATATTTGGCTCCAGTGTTGGGATCTTTTAGCCATTTTCTCCATCAACATATTTCAGATGGTGATTAGGAAAAAAGGCTTGTTCCTTTTTTTTTGTGATACTGATTACATCTTTAGTACAATTATTTAGACAGCTGTTGTGGACAAGTGATGCATTGCCAATTACAACCCGTGCTGTCATTTCCTTTTTTGTGCTTCACAGTTTCATTGCCACCCTCTGGAATAAAGACACCAAACCTGAATGGCCAGTGACTGTTTATTATTCTGGTTCATTTGGGGATCAAGAGACAATGAGAACACCACATGGAGTGACACCTACAAACCCAATGCTTCTATATAAGAACCTGAGTTTGGTGATGATATGGGAAGGAGCAACCACTTCTGGGAACCACAAAACCCCACCTAACCCAAAGCTCAGGAGTAAGAAGATAGCATTGCACCTTGGAAAGCCACATTACTAGTAAAACTGACTGCATCCTGGAGTCATGGGCAGTATAATATGCAGTCATATAATGTAGTTTTGAAAAGTGCATTGCTCTCTTGGGGTCAGATTCAACATCACTGAAGCGAATAGAAATTTTGACACTGACTTCAGTGGGAAGTGGGTTAGTGTTGGATCAGTGAGAGTAAACAGAGCAAACAGACAAACCAGGGCAGATTTAGAGGTGATGTAAATGATAGTCAAGATGAACACAGATAAATTGCCTCTCCTGTAATTTTTCCCTTTTATGCCCTTTTTCTTTTGCTTTGCTAGTAGAACCGTATCATTGTACCCTTTAGCAAGTAAGTTACACCATTTTGCTCTCACAGGAACTCAGGGGTTCCCAAATTTTCGGCTTGAGGGCCACAGATATTTTTACCATCATGAAGGGCCCTCAGACTCCACCAGCAGCCTCTTCTGCTCCTCACCCCCATAGCAGCAAGTTGGAAGGAGTTCAATGAGGTGACTGCTTCTTCGCTGATCACCTATCTCCCTTTTGCCCCCCGGGTCACTAGGCACTGGTAGCGAGTGATCTATCATCCCCTTGGCCACAGCCAGGAGCCTGTATCAGTAATTTAGCCCTGCAGAAATGCACTTCACCTTGGTCCTGAGGCAGTGGCTCCCTTCTGCACCCCGCAGGCCACTTTTAAAGCCCCCATGAGCCACTTTTGGCCCCAGGCCACAGGGTGGGAACCACTGCACTAACTTAAATCAATTTACCATCATGTAACACACACCATCAGTTATGTCACCTCTGTATTTGATCTGTTCACAAATGAAAGGAATATATGTGGGAACCAATAATGTCAACAGAAAGAGGATAAAGGGGTCAAATTGTTGTGATATTTATTCCAGAAATTGGATAAGAACCTTGGAAGATGGACCAGAGGAAGTAATCCCAAGAACACAATCTTTTGGGATACAAAACAACCTCCTTCCGCTTGCCTCAACAACATTGCCACAAAGCTGGTCAATATCATTGAAACCATAATTTGAAATTACAGGGACAAATCCTTCCATAGGTATAGAAGGACATCTGCCAGCACACCCAGTTTGTTTCTACTGTTTAAAGAGAAGATAGGATTCCATCCACACTGTCTGTGTGATTTGGAGCCCAGCTCAACAAGTATCATCCTGCATTCTATTATTTGGGGGGGTGGAGGAACTATGAGGGATAGAGCAGGGTACGAGAACCCACAAGTAGGCAGATCATCTATTCTTCTTGAAACAGGCTATGGTTGGCTGGAATGGGTTTTATGTATTACTGTTTCTATCACCCCAGCCTAGGAGGGTGGATTATGAAAGAAATAGAGATCGCTAGTGCCCAGTTGAGTTGATTGGGCAGATCACTGGCAGCATCAGGCCATGTCTTACTGAACATGTGATTTTCACACAAGTTTTATGGAAAAATTAAATTACATATATGTGTCATTTTACTGTGTAGTCAAAACATATTCACTTCCTTTACTGAGAATTTAAAATAAGAAATGCTGCACATCAGACCAAATTCACCCCTCAAACACACCCGTGTAGCTTCAGTATGATTGAACTGGAAGGGGAATCTAGCTCACACACTGTAGTTGATATGTACTTCCTATAAGTGAGTATTTATCAATATCCAGTTGAATTATTATGAGATTTTTAAAAACTATTAATACCATCTATGGTGGCTGTATTTAATTAAAGAAAGTAAGTGGGAGTATCCAAAAGACAACCAGAAGGTTTGATTTTTAGCTGCATTTTGACATCTTTCTCCTATACAATTATGCTTGTATCAATAATAAAAATATTGTAGACTTATTCAAAATATGAAATCATTTCTTTAATTATATTCTTCTGATTATGCCTAATTGGTTTAGAAGACAAATGTACAAGTTAAGGTTTCAAGGTTTAGGATGTATCTATTTTGGAGAAGTAATGCAAATGTACAATCTCAGACATGAAAGAAAACACACAACAACCAGGGGTAGCAGAGGAGAGAATAGACTTCTTTTAATGTCCATAACTCTCAGGGTATGAAAGCTTGAATGTTTTACACAACAATGACTCCAGGAAAGGTTTAAATAAATGTCAAATCATTGTAATGGTTGAATACACTCTCGTTCCAAGCAACCTGAAAAGAGATGCTTTTAACTTCTTGATGTTGCAGCTCTATAATCTAATTTGTTTGCAGATGGAACAGAATCATCAACCCGCTGTCCAAGGGATTTTCATAATGAAACAATGATCCATACTCATTGTTCCTTTACATAAAAATAGCTGATAACCACAGCTAATTGATAGCTGCCAGTACGTGTGTATCTGTACAAGGACAGGTAGAATAGCCAGATGGTTTTCAAACCCTGTATGGCACACGTGTTGCAAATATAGTGACTATTGTCACATTGTGGTATAGGCATAAGTAATGAGCATGTGTGGTTCTAATAGAAAAAACATAGTTTATTAGAGATAACTCAGAAGTGACAGATAACATCTATTTTCAAGTAGTTCTGACTTTTTCAGGAATAGTGCTGCCTATCTGTGTGATTTCTGGGCTGTCCCCAACACACAGGAAGAAAGAGAAGACCCAAGGATGTATCCACACCCTTATTTACTTAACTTATCTAGGAATTAGTCAGCAATAATTCACACAGGACAGTCATCATTCTTTCTTTGATTGTTTACACACGGGGGAATCTGTTTGGATTTCCTGTTTCTTTTCTTTTTGGAATCTGCATGACTCTCTCCGACTAGTTTGGCCTGTTTCAAAACTTAGCATGATGTGAAATATATGATGACATCAAAGACCTTATTATATCTTGAATGTATCATTTGTGAGTGTAGTAAGATCTCCAAGTTAACTCTTTGAATGGCTTACAGTGCAACACCAGTTTTACATGTGCAGTTTCTTTATAATGGAATACATTTTTTTCATTAAGTGAGTGGTGAAGCACTGGGATGGGTTACCTAGGGAGGTGGTAGAATCTCCATTCTTAGGGGGTTTTAAGGTGTGGTTTGACAAAGCCCTGGCTGGGATGATTTAGTTGGGGTTGGTCCTTCTTTTAGCGGGCGGTTGAACTAGATGACCTCCTCAGGTCCCTTCTAACCCTAGACTTCTATGATTCAGAGGCACAAGAATGTTTCAGTAGACTTCAATCTGCCCAAAACACAGTAGTTGAAGATAAATTGTCAAGAGAACAACCTCAGAGGATGATGAAACAAAGGATGAATCAGTTCAGACCCCTTTCTAATAACAGTAATTATACATCCCTACAGGAATTTCCTGGAGACAGAAATGCACAGCAGGTGAAACCGAGCTCTGTGAAAGAGGCCAACATAAGCCATATAAAACCACTTCAGTCCCTAAAGGCATAAGTGGCTCTTAAAGAGAGCATAAGCCTTATGTTGTTCTGCTGCACAGAGCTAAATTCACTCAGGTAGAACAATTTCCCTGGATCCATAAACTATTTAACATAACCACTCTTAAATCTACTTCCAAAGTAAGATGTTTGTTCTAAGTTTAAGAAAACACATTTCTGTCATGTCTTATTTCATCAAAATGGGTTTTATCTCTCACATTATACAAGAACATGATATAACAAGATGCTACAAAAATATAGAGAATGTCCCATATTTCATTTTGTGTCACCAGCCCACAAGTGTAGCAAGCAGAGCAGGCAGGAAGAAATATATTGACCATAGGATCAGAATGCTCATTAATTATATGAGTACCGGAACTAATGGTGCAACAGCACCTACTGGCATGAACTAAATGCATGGCTTTCAGCACATACACCGTCCACACACAATTATTTATGAAATATCTGTACACTGGAGAAGATCTAGGCAGAATATCATGTTAAATACACATGGCAGAATTTTGAAAACTAAAGTATGAGAATCATTGTTCCTTTGGTACCTTGAAATTAGATTACTGTAACATGCTCTGCCTGGAGTTACATCTTAAATTCATTCAGAGCTGAAGCTGGGATAGCATTCAGCAGCCTACTTCTCCAACCATATTTCTTCGCATGAGCTTATTAAGTGCTATAGATACCACAGTGGTTAAGGACAGGCTGGGTTTTACACTGCTCTTTTTTTTTTTTTTTTTGATCTGTCACATATTTGGTTGAACTGCCCCTGCTGGACACCTGCCAAGCAGCTGTGAGGAAATCCAAAGATTAAATTCCACAGCCTTTGGCTTTCTGTGGCTAGGTGGAGTTTGTTAGGTTTTTTTTGTCTCTGAAACCTCTCTTGGCAGTGGGAATCCCATTGTCCAATTCCTTTGACCCTGAAATAGTACTGTCACCCCCACTAGTGCAGCTTACACATTCCCCAGAATTCCACTGAAGGTGTGAGCCTTCTGATTAAAGTTTACCTCTTTGGACATGTGAGAAAAACAAATAGACATAGGCTTAGCAAAAGGTTTCTTACTGAGTACAGATCATTTAGGGAAAAAAATGTCCAAATTCTGTGCCCTTCACTCTAACTCATCAGATTCCATCAGCAGCTCCCCTCAACTTAAGCTGCTGGAAAGGGACAGAGTAGAGTAATTCCTGTCCTTTCAAAATCCTCCAGTCTCATCTGTCATGTGACCTCTTACCCAGCCTTATACTTACTATATGACTTTGTCACCAGATGACCTCTTCTCTAATAAACCAGTTCACCTGTGTAGGAGCCAGCTTCTTGTGTAGGGTACTTCTATTCAAATAGAGGGCAATCAAAGTTTAACAACCCTCTATTGTTATCCCTCTGACACTGTTCCTGGGAATTCCAACTCACCATTGAAATAAAAGGACAGAGAATGAAAACAAGCTGTGCATCCGAAATGGCGTTTGCAACTTGATAAATATATACACAGAGTGTGCTCTCTGTTAAAGCCTTGGGCTTTCAAAGCCTGGAGTTACCTTTGCCCCTTGTTCAGAATAGTTCAAGTTCATTAATCTCCATATCTTTCTCCAAGGCCCAGTTGGCAAGGCTAGGAAAGATTATTGCGAGGATGACAGAGATTCTGAGAGGATGTTTAAAATATATTTATATTACACTGGTTACAGGACCACCTTACTGATTCTGACTATTCAGTATTAGAGGACTGATTTATTGACTGTGGCTACTAGGCAACATTGCCCAGATCAGATGACTGCTTACTGATTCTGTCTATTAGGCCGCACTACCTGAAGAAAAGGGCAGCCCCAGCAACTTTGACCTCCCTGCTACTTCATCCCAGAAGGGAGCCTATCATGGTGGACTTGACCCAATGGCTTTTTCCCCACTTCCCCAGAGTGACAAATCCTGTGACGGGGTGCACCATCCCTGCAACATGATATTTACATTGTGCCAGGATACTTGGCAGAGTCTGCTGTAAAAGTGAATATTTAAGTGATTGTCAAGGTCACCCAGAGAGTGGGCTGTGCTCTTATTGAAAAAGAGTTGAAATACAAATAAATAAATAAAATCTATAGAACCAAATCCTTCAATCCTCATTTAATCCTTTATCATCAGGCAAAACTCATCAACTTTAATAGTAGTTTTGCCTGAGAGCTTCAGAGTGGAAAGAATGGGCCCATATTGTTTTTGTTATAGTGAACAGATTCTCTCTTTCCTTGAGGCCAACAAAGAAGGTTTTGGTTAGTAAGATTATTACTGTTTTCCAGTTAGCCACTGCATTTAAAGTATTTTGGTGAGTTGTTATTAAAAGGTCCTTTTTGGTAATGGAGAGTGAAAACAATGTTAAAATAGTTTCAAATGTGCAGAAAACAAATGCACTGTTAAAGCTTCATTACAGCAACCTATGGAACTAGGTTCTATGGGAACCATTATTAATTATTATTATTATGTATTGTCATAGCACCAAGAAGCCATAATTTTGGACCAGAACCCAATTGTGCTAGGCCCTGTATAAACAGAATAAAAAGACAGGCCATGTCCCTGAAACTGCTTTCAATTTAGGTAAAAAAGCAAGAAGTAGATACAGACAGATGACTACGTGGAAGTTGAGATGATACAGGTCAAAACAGCTTTCAATTTAGGTATAAAGCAAGAGAAGATGCAGACAAACAGATAAGTACAAGGAAGATGAGACTATACAGGTCAACAAGAAAGGGAGTTGTCTCAGCACACCAATGGCCTTACCATTGCCAAATCTGCATCTATTTGTAGTTGTCAGGGCAAAAGGAAGGATTTGAAGGTGTCCAATGAGTTAGCTTTGCAAACATTTACAGGCAGCTCCCCTCAAACAAGAAGGGTAATACAAGGCAAAAGCACAAAGGTGCTTGTTTGACTCCAGCAGTATATCACCAGTAACTGTTAAAAAGTGCCATCTGAAATAACACATAATCCTGCACGACCCTTAAGTAAAACTCTTTCCAACTCTTTCCTATTTCTTAATATAGCATTCTATTAAAAAGTTATACAATTAAATCTAATGAACAGAACTTTTTCCATTCACTATGCTCCATCACTTACGCATATCCATAACTACAAATGTGCGTGTGCATAACAAAGCCGGTTTGAAATTTATGCGATAATCAAGGGAAACAAATCAAGTTAATTTGAGCTGTTTATTTGCTCATAGATGTTTTATTGTCAATGAGGAGGGATTTTTTTTCACTACTATGGAGCCATATAATTATATAACAATGATGAATATAGTTCCATTAAATCATTAATTAATGATAATTCTAGTAGATCATTAAATACATATTTATTGATAATTTTAAAATGCCTAACTGAAATTATTAATATAATTAAGCTTAAAGTATCTAACAAGCATTAAGATAATGAGTTTGTGATTAGATGTGATTTCAAAATTTTTTACAAGGGTTTATTTTATGTTACTGTCATGAAATAACTGCTATTTAATTACAGATTAGTGCTAAAAAAAATCTCATTGTGGAGATGAAGTTACAACAAGGAAGGTAACTACAACCATGTTCTTAATAGATTCATGAGTCTTGATTTAAATTTAATGTTTAATGGACAGGTCTATAAGGTCAAGCAAAACAGTTTTATACACACACACACACACAGAGGGAGAGAGAGAGAAAGAAAATGTGGTATAAAATCTTGCAAATTTTCAGAATACTTCAACTATATTAATAAAATGGTTGCAACTTTCAAGTCAAAGCATGTAAACATTTCCCACCATGTTCAAAAGAGCTATACCCTCCTGTTGACTGAAAAATAGTCCTCAAATAAGTTGTTTGTTCTGCTTCCTATATCTCTAAAAGCTCTGTTTTTCCATCAATATTTATCATCATCTAAAACATGGGGTTAGAGTTCAACTCTGCTATCTCACATACACATTTTAACGAGATTGGTGAAATATGAGCCTTTAGCAGCTCTATTCCTTCTTAACTCATTGCTTCCTTTATGATCTTCACACTCAACTAGTGACATTTTTTTTTCTTCACCTCCATTATGAGATATTTCTACATATGCAGGAAACTATTCTCCTCAAGAAAATATATCCATCATACTGATGTTTTGCCATCATTAACTCTGTGAACTGTTTGCCTGTCTCACAACGAATGTAAGCTCTTCAGGGGAAGGAAACAAATCTTTGTTTGTAAAGTGCTGCATAAATTCATAGAACTATTATAATGGTTTATTATTAATAGTCATAATTAATGAACACACTTTATTCATTAAATTATGGCCCTTACAGCCTTTGAAGTTCTGGGCATAGAGGCAGGCTGAGCACCTGGAATGAACAAGTTGTGATGACTGGAGACATTATGCAGCGTACAGCAGAAGAAGGCATAATGTCTCTACAGGTGCATAGTGTCATTTGGAAGTGAATCCTGTCGCGCGTATGCGCGCTCTCACTCTCACTTGTTTAATGCTGTTTTATGAGCAGAGTTGCAACCATCTGCTCCTGAATCTCAAAACTCCAATAGCAGACTAACTTTGTGGGCTTGGACTCTTAATTTACAGCAGTATGGTGGCCTTCATGGGGCACTCCATTACAGGCCACTGGGAGAAGTATGCTCAGTGCAACACTTGCAACACCTATTAAAAAGATGTAGCGTGTATTCCCCCAAATGCCTTCTTCTGAGTGTGGTGGTGTTCTTTTTAAAGTCAATGAGGACTTCAGTTATTTTTATTTAAATACTGTATAACTAACAGAAGAACAAACAGAGTCAGGTGTTGATAACAGCCTGAAGATTTCAACAGTCTGAAGCCCTGCCTTCCAAAATGGAGAAAGATCATTGGTCTCTGCGACCACACCTCAAAATACTTACATATCAGATGCTGCTGCTCTGCACATCCTTCCCTATTTACAAAAAGAAAATTAAACTGAAATGCCTATATGGGTGTATACACCATAGGTCTCCAGTCCCATTCTTTTTGCCACCTATGCCATCACTTTTTGGCTCAGGAATCTTATTAATATTTCTGTATGAGATACTTTAAGCAGTCATTCCTTTTAGCTTGCAGTTTGACTCACTGGCATAAAAATAAGCAGAAAGGGGAAAAAATGAATCAAGGAACAGTTACCTTGGGCTAAATAACAAAATAATCCTTGTTTTATCAGTTCCAAGCATGTTAGTTTATTAATGGACAATAGCTTAGCACTTGGGTGTTTTTATTATCACTAATAAGGTTAAACAGATCATTGCTGTGAATTCATATGGTATTCACCTCTGAAGTACTGATCCTAATGAATTAATTTAGTTCATTAGGATGATATACAATCTGAATTTTTGCTATAAGCTAATATGAGATAATAGACCTTAAGAACTATCTTGTTATTTCTTTTAAGAAATCAAAGGTTAGTTGTGACTACCCTGAGAATGTAACGAAACAGTCATTATATTGTGCTTAATATAAATCAGAGCCCCTTTATAAATTCTATGCACAGTAATATGCACATTTCATTTCCATGGTTCTTACCGCTTAATACTGTAAATGTCTAAAAATCTCTCTTTTGCTTAGATGATAAGGTCTGTTCCCTTAGGACCTAAAACTGAAGTATTCAGTGATATTTGAAAACAGTGAAGGCAAATTAAATAAAACTTATATGAATCTTGATGTCTCCCTCCTTATATTCACATTTCTAAATAATAAACCTTGACAAGAAAGGCATTATCATCTCTTATAGCCCAGTTAGGAGAACTGAAGAGTCAAGGCTATATTATTTGTTATGGCAATTCCATATGAAACAGTATTTAGTTTATAAGAAGATAATAAGTGATTAATAGATCTTGTAAGCATGTAATACACATGAATATTATGTGTTATAGAAGTTTATAAATGCACCTCTAGAAGGTGGTATAGCAGAGCATAAGCAACCTATTGGTGTCTGTAACAACTGATTAATCATGTATTAAGATATCTATTGACCTTTTTATAAAACCTTTAAAATATATTTATAAATTAATGCAATATTAAATGTGACCAAAAAGGATGTTTTACTTAACTGCATTATACAACCTGGATGGAAGTGCCACCTTGTCAAAAATGGTACTTTTGAAAATGGTATTCCCAACCATTTAGAAGGCAAATGAAGAAAAAATCAAGTAGTTGGCATTACTTATTTATCTCACTAAATATTATTTTAAATCAATGAGTTTCCAATCTGAGAGTTAGCTGTAATTTACGCACATATATCTACCTAAGGCTAAATTAGTATCATAAAACTTGATCAAGGTAGACCAAACTTATGTTTATATATAGAAGTCATAGGTAAATTGCACAGTAAAATTTTAAACAAAGAAAAGTAGATGTTGGCTTCCACACCCATTTTGAATTTGTTTTTTATGGAAAGGTCAAACGTATCTATTATTCATGTCACTGAATGAAGATAACAGACAGAGAAATATTTGTCATTTTTATTGTGACACCTTCAATCAAGACTAAAGCCACTCTTCTCTATAAATAAATAAGAAACCACAGCCCCTGCCCAAGACACTTTACAATCTAAAGGACGAAGAATAGATGACATTTGGGAGAAAGATACACAACATGAATGCAAATGATACAATATCAGATGTGTCAATATTCAGATTCTCCCTAGTACATAAATATCAGGATTTCTCTCTCTTCATATCTAAAAATCTGGTAAACATAGATAATTATAAGAGGTTACCATCAAAGCCAATGGAAGACCATGCACTTTTATGGAAACTGGAAAGACTATCTCTCAGATAAGAATAGTAACTTCATGATGAGCATGGAAATTTGAGTTCAGTTAGCTCAGCAGTGCTATTGACATTTGGAAGGAACTCACAAACAAGCCAACAAAAAACCCCTGTTTTATGAATCATGTAACCCATCTCTGTGTTTCTAAAATGTTAAAAAATCATTTCTTTGGAAAATTTCTAATGCTGTATTATATTATTACATATAATATCTCATAAGTACAACATTAGGAGCAATAAAAATGAACAGACTAAGAAACTATCGGAAAATACAAAATATGCTAATAGATTCAGAGGGGTAGCCGTGTTAGTCTGTATACAGCAAAAAACGAGAGTCCTGTGGCACCTTAAAGACTAACAAATTTCTTTGGGCATAAACTTTCATGGGCTCCAACCCACTTCATCAGATGCATATCTGATGAAGTGGGTTGGAGCCCACGAAAGCTTATGCCCGAAGAAATTTGTTAGTCTTTAAGGTGCCACAGCACTCTTGTGTTTTTATGCTGATAAAGATGTACTTGCCTCCTCTTTAGCTGCTGTCCTTGATACTAGGAAGCAGCTAAGCTCAGTGCATATTTAATTATGCTAACTGTTAAAAAAAGCTTGACAATATTGAATTTAATTGATTATTTTTAAGTAATATTGTACAGTGTGTACATGCATAATATGTCAGGCTGGAACCAAGGACTGAGACAGAGACAAGGATGGCTCAATGTTAAAAAGTTAAGCTTGAGTTCATTGGCAGGCTTGATGCAGTTTATAATTTAACCTGTAAGTACTGATATGGGGGAAAATGAATTTACAATTGTTAAATAAATACAAAGCCCTTAATTTAAGAATCACTTTTAATGTGGTTTGGATTATTCAAAATGGAGAGACCAGGAATAAATTGTTTAATTTTTCCCACTGTCCAATTATAGTTCCTAGTACTGGTT
This sequence comes from Pelusios castaneus, assembly GCA_007922175.1. NCBI lineage: Eukaryota > Metazoa > Chordata > Testudines > Pelomedusidae > Pelusios > Pelusios castaneus. The sequence goes on from ML685797.1 coordinate 15,879,521, forward strand.
ACATTACTATGGGGTGCATTTACACTGGCAACTTAGGTCGACTTAAGGCGGCTTAAGTCGACCTAAACAAAGCCACATCCACACTGGGTGTTTATTAAGTTGACTTAAGTATTTCCTTAAGTCGACTTAAGGAAAGCTTAAGTCAGCTTAATAACACCACGTTTTAGGTCGACTTAAGCCTTAAATCGACTCCTTAAGTCGACTTAAAGCCAGTGTGGATGGGGATTAGCATCTAAGTCGACCTTATTAAGTCGACTTAAAGCATTAAGTCAACTTAAAACGTCAACAAGGGGCTATGTCTACACTAAAAAAGTTAAGTCGACTTTATTAAGTTGCCTTAATAAGGTCGATTTTAAGTCGACCTTGTTAAATCTACTTAACAAAGTCGACAACTTTTCTAGTGTAAACATAGCCATGGAGATTTACCTTCCCCTAGATTTCTAGAGAATTTGCCCCATATTATTTATTTCGGAATAAATTCTTTGACCCAGCAGTGTCTATTATTAATTACTACTATTATTTATATTACCGAAGCATCTGGGAGCCTCTATCATGGACTAAGACTATGTTGCACTAGGGACTGTACAAATGCAGAGCAGAAGGACAGTCTCTGTCCCAAAACCATTTAAACTTTAAGAGACAAAAGACAACAGATACAGACCAAGGGGGAGTACAAGGCAACACACTGGTCTGCATGATAGGCAGTGGTCTCACCACATCAATAGCCAAACAATATTCAAGTTTTTTGTAGGCCACATGGCAAAAGAGAATATTAAAGAGAATAAAGAAGAAACTTTGTGAATGTTTCGAGGGAGTCCTCCTAGGTGTCAGGGGAAGCATGAGGCAAAATGCAAAAGTGTCTGTTTTGAAAACTTAACTGCACAATGTTGATGGAGGCTTGCTAATTAGAGATTAGAATTGGCCTCTTGACAATCAGAGTTGACAGAAAGGGGATAGGCCATGAAGGACCTAGCAGGTTGCATATTGGTCACATCTATAAGGGACCCATGAGGGAAGATTGTTGTGCAGCTGCAGAGCCACTTTGCATAGGCCAGGGTTAGGCAACCCCCAGCACATGTGCCTACAGTGGCACACAAGCCCATCCAGAGCAGCATGCAGCACCGTCTGTGGTGCCTCAGAAACTGCCGTTCCTGCCACTGAAAGCCACTCTGAGCGGCTTCTTTCAGGGGCAGCTGGGGCATGGGGGATCTCTGCCATGCCCAGGCCCCAGGCACGGCACAGAAAGAAGCTGCCCAGAGCGGCTCGTCTCCACGGCATGCCACTGCCAAAAGGAGCCACTCTGGGCAGCCACTTTCCACAAGTGGCTCCTTTCAGTGGCATGTCCGGGAAGCAACCCTCCCACTCCTGCCGTGGCTGCCTCCAAATTTTCAGGCAGCCACCACTTTTTTTCGACTGAGGGGGCCACCATCACCAGCTGAGGGTTGGGGAGGAGGGACTGGCACAGGGGTTGGCAAAGGTTGCTGACCTTTGGCATAGGCACACCTAGCATGAACTGACGGAATCCATGGCATAGCGTATCTTTTGACACTGGCCTCCACTGGTTTGTTCCTGCTATGCCGTCAGATTCCATTATGCAAGAAGGTTCTGCAGAATTGGGCCTTGAATCATCCTGAGGACCCACACCCCTGATTGCACCCCTCCATCCCTCCTTCCACTGTGCACTGCACTGTACACACAGAAGCAGAAGTGAAACCCTTTAAAGCTGTATATTTTCTAAGAGAAATAATGAAGAATATTGGTTGGTAAAGCTTTTCCAGATTACTGTTGGTCAAAATTTATGTAAGATACAGGTAGATTCTATATACAATGCCATAAAATTATTTGCCCTCAAGACCCCACTAAGAAAAGAAATAAGTGAATGTTAAAGCTATCTTAATAACCAAAACTAATGAAAAATATAGATAGAGACTACATTGTAATAACCATCTCAGAAATGGCCTGTAGGTATGTCATTGCTTTTTCTTCCACCTTATGAGACCCATAAAGGGCAGCCTTTGTTTAATAGCAACAACTGACATTTATTGCACTGCTTCAGATAGCCAGTGTCCCTTTCAATTTATGAAGTCATAAGTGCATCACATCTCTCTTCTGGAAACGATGTTACCTCTAGTGTGTTAACTAAGTCTCATATATCAAAAGCTATATTTAAGTCACCAGTTAACATACATGGACGACTAGTGCAATCAATTTCCATATAGTTTACAACCTTTTCTAGTGGAAGGTTTGTGAGTTTGCCAAAAAGATTAACATGCAAGCCAAGCATAAAGCACAGTGTTCAAAGTTAACTCAACAGACAAAAAAGTCCATCCAACCCTTTCATAAAGGTGAGGACCAAATTCTGCTCTCAGCTACAGGGGTATATGGTGCACAGAAACCAAAAATTGCTATACCCCTGTGTACCCCACTTGACAGTCATCAAAGTAGTTTAGACCCAGAATCATAATTCTTCAATTTTGAGTACTAATACAGTTCAGTGTACAGTAGTGCCAGCTACAACCATTCATAAATTGTGAGTCAGGCCTAAAAAAACCCACCAATGATATTCTTTAAAAAAAAAAACCCAAGAAAACAGCACATTTTTTGCTTTTATTTTGCCTTCTGGTTTCAGAGCCTTTCAGGTATATTTTAAGCACACTCACGTTTTTATTTGAAACAATGAAGACTAGCAAGTTATAATGAAAGCTGAGATTCTCATGTTATTTGTTGTCTCCATAAACTAGGTTTTAAAAAAGACCCCAAATATTGTGAGAATTGAGATAAAATTGCAAGAATTGGTAACACTGAATAATACAGGGAAATGTACCAAGTCAGAAGGAAGGTCAATTTGAGGTGTGTTGAAGTCTGGTTTAATTTAACATCTGCATTAATTATTTGGAACTGTCTATAGAAAGCATTAAATTCTCACATGATGCTATATTAAGAAGCGTTATGAGAAGCAGTGAAGTCAGGTAACTAATAAAGACCTCAGAAAGATTAGAAATATGGGCAAGAAATAAACAAGATTCAGCTTGGAAAATGCAAGCTGATGATAGAAAATAATCAAAAACACAGGTAATTAATGGGGGTGAAATACCTGGAAAGTATTAATGTCAAACAAACAAAAATATCCTGTGTGTGTGGACAACAGCCTTAGATAAATATTTGCAAGGTAACAGAGCAGCCAAAAAGTTCATTCCAATTGTATATATAGAGGCATTACATCAAGGAGCAAAGAATGATATCCTTTCCTATGGGCTTGAGCCAATGTACATTGGGTAATCTCATTTTTGTTTTGCTTTGTCTTTTTTCAGCAGTGGTAGGGGTTTATTTGGTATTTTTTTAATTCTCTTAAATTTGTTGCATGTGTTGTATGCCAATTAATTCCAAAGACTTTGTTAACTGGCAAAAATGATTAATGCTTTTTTCTTCCACCTAGGGCTGGATTCCCCTACTGTGTTTATCAGCAGTTTTCATATTGGCAGTTTATTTGGTCTATTACTCTTTACACAGTTGCACCAATGACATCTTAGAGATTTTCAACATCATTAGCAAAGGTACGTTTCTCCTAAGAAACCCTGGTGATCTCTCTTGACAGAGTTGCTGCTTATTGTCTTCAATTTATGGCTGATTAATTCATCATAGAGGTGAGGAATTTTTTGTTATTGAACTAGTCCAACACATTTGGCAAGCATGGCTTCATCCAGTATCTCTTGTATTTGGAATCACTGACAATTACTGCAGTAAGTTATTAAGTAGTAGATATATCTTTTGTAACTGAAGAGGTATCCCCTATTGTCAACCCCACCACTTTCTTGTTGCTCCCATTGTACTTCAGTGGCAAGATCTAATATGCCTGTGCTCTCTTGCAATTTGAATGCCTAGGCCTCTCATCCTGTGCTAAACCCACACAGGCAGATCTTGTTACCCATAGAGATGCCCACGGACTTCGTTAAGACTCTGAGCAGTCCCACCCAGGTGGACCCTATATTTCAGAGCAATAGTACACAATATATTATAGCATGTGATTTGATGAATGAAGGGCAAGAAATAAAAATCAAGAGACTATGAAAACTTTAAAATGCCCCTAAATACTTTAAAACTAAAGTAACATGTATTGGAAAGCATTTCCAGCATTTTCAACAGAAATAGGCTAATTTCATACTGTTCTGAGCCATACCCAATCTGGAAACATTAAGAGGAAATAAGGTTAACAAAACATTTGGTCTGAGCTTTTCCGACTTTTATCTCACTTGGAAAGCCTCCGTATGAAAGGATATCAGATTCTTCAGCAGAAACTGAATGTATAATACCTTGCGTTTTGTCAAGGAGCCAGTATGCCATGTACATTCTGTTGTTAAAATGCTAGCTGCTGCCTCCACTTCAGCGCTGGCCTCACCTAAGTACTGCTGCAGAAGAGAGAGGAGTGTGTTCTTTAGAAGACCACCACTTGGCTGTCCCCAGTATTAAGCATTTTCATCATATTAGCTACTACATTTCAAAGTGATGCTGAGTGAAGCTATAATACAGCTGAACAACATACCTGTTCTGAAAGCAGCCTGCAGTCAGCAGCCACATGAAACCACTGAGGAAAGGATATAGCTATTCATCATACCTTGTGTGGGGCTTGCCTTCAGTAGAAATGCTACCACAACACAACTGGGTGTCTGTAGCACAGATCCCTACTACTATTACAGAAGGGGTTCTTCTGTCACTGTAGTGAATCCACCTTCCCAAGAGGCAGCAGATAGACCAGTGGAAGAATTCTTCCATTGACTTACTGATACCTATACTAGCACTCTGGCTTGCTGAACTACAGTACACAGTGTGTGATTTTTTTTTACATCCCTGAATGATGCAGTTGGGTTGACCTTACTTCGTAATTTAGACCTGGTCTCAGAAAGGAGGATTTTGGCTCTCCAACTTTCCTCAGCTAAGAATCTGGACTGGGAATAGAAGGGAAGGATATAGGAATGACCTCTTTAGTTCCTACAGAAGTGAAAAGGGGCCTCAGTGTTGCCTTCCGCTGACTATACTGCTGCTTAGATGGAAACCAATGTAGCTTCCTCTCAGATATCATAACCTCTGTTTGTCAGAAATTGGGAAAGGAAGAGAGGGGATGGATCACTTAGTAATTACAAACAACATCCCTTACACCATAACCTCAGCCATGCAGAACGCAATGCCATCCAGAGCCTCAAAAACAACTCTGACATTATTATTAAGGAGGTTGACAAAAGAGGCGCTGTCGTCATCATGAATAAATTGGATTACAATCAGGAGGCTTACAAACAACTCTCAACACAACATTCTACAAACCAGTTCTCTCTGACTCCACTGAGGAATACCAAAAGGAACTACACCACCTACTCAAGAAACTCCCTGAAGCAGCACAGGAATAAATCAAGGCAGACACACACCCAGAACCTCAACCAAGGATATTCTATCTACTACCGAAAATCCATAAAAAAGGAAACCTCAGACGCCCCATCATCTCAGGCATTGGCACACTTATAGCAGGCTTATCTGGCTATGTGGACTCTCTCCTCAGACCCTATGCTATCAACATACTTGCTATCTGAGACACACTACGGATTTCCTGAGAAAATTCCAAACCATTGGTGAACTTCCAGAAAATACCATCCTGGCCCCGATGCATGTAGAGGCTCTTTACACCAACATCCCACACAAAGACGGATTACAAGCCATTAGAAGAACCATCCCAGATGATGCAACAGCAAACCTTGTGGCTGAACTTTGTAACTTTATACTCACCCACAACCATTTCAGATTTGAAGATAGTTTATACCTTCACGTCAGCAGCATTGCTATGGTTGCCCACATGGCCTCACAATATGCCAACATTTTTATGGCTGACTTTCAACAATGCTTCCTCACGTCTCATCCCAAAGCACCTCTACTTTACTTACACTACACTGATGACATCTTCATCATCTGGACCCACGGTAAGGATGCTCTTGAAGATTTCCCCAGAGATTTCAACAATTTCCATTTCACAATTAAACTGAACCTGGAACACTCCACACAGGAGATCCACTTTCTGGACACTACAGTGCAAATTAGAGATGGACACAAACACCACCCTATCCTGAAAACCTACAGATTGTTATAGTTATCTACATCCCTTGAGCTTTCATCCAAGACATATCACACGATCCATTGTCTACAGATAAGCCCTAAGATATAACCGCATTTGCTCCGATCTACGGACAGAGACAGACACCTTTAGGCTCTCTATCAAGCATGCTTGAACCTGTGGAAGTGAAGAAACAGATTGACAGAGCCAGACGGGTACCCAGAAATCAACTACTATAGGAGAAGCCCAAGAAAGAAAACAACAGAACTCCAGTGGTCATCATGTACAACCCCCAAGTCAGACCTCTACAGCACACCATCAAGGATCTACAACCCATACTACACGGTGATCCTTCACTCTCTCATGCTTTGGGAGAAAGACCTATCCTCACCAACAGACAACCCCCCAACCTTAAACAGATACTCACCAGCAACTATAGACCAAACAACAGAAACATTAAAGCAAGAACATATCCCTGCAACAGATCACATTGCCAACTTTACCGCCATATCTACACAAAAGACACCATCACAGGACCTAATCAAGCCAGTTACTTCATCAAGGCCTCAGTCACCTGTTCATCCACCAATGTGATTTATGCCATCATGTGCCGAAAATGCCCCCCTGCCTTATATATTGGACTAACAGGACAGTCTCTATGCAAAAGAATAAATAGACACAATCTGACATCAGAAATCACAATATTCAAAAACCAATAGGGGAACACTTCAATCTCCCTGCTCACTCTTGACGACTTGTTAATAGGGGTGCTCAAACAAATGAATAACAAATCACAGCTTCAAAGAGAAACCGCAGAATTGGAAATTTTATGTAAATTCAACTCCATTGCCTCAGGGTTAAACAGGGACTACGGATTTTATTCTCATTACAACATGTGATTTGACCTCACCTTCCTCGATATGCTGTTCCCCAGTGTTTGAATCCCAATACCTATTCTGATTCGCTGTTACAGACTGACCTGTTCCTGTATCATACATTTCCCTGCATTTATTTTCTTCCCATTCTGTAAGTTCCCCATCTTCAGTGTTTGACAAAGTAGGATTTTCTCCAACAAAAGATCATATGATAAATACATTTGTTAGTATTTAAAAGTGCCACAGGACTCCTCGTTGTTGTTGTGGGTTGTTGGTTTTTGTTTGTTTGTTTGTTTGGTTTTTTTTGATAATTCCCTGTTCTGTTCATTCTCTCTGAAAGCACCTGAAATGGCCAATGACAGAAGTTAGGACACTGTGCTAGACAAACCATTGATCTGATCCAGTATGGCCATTCTTATGTTCTTACGAAAGGAAAGGTTCTCAATTGTCCCTAACAAAACACAGCCATACACCCATATGCACCCCCCCCCACACATTTATGTTAATATCTAGCATCCAGTTTTACAAAGTGAGGGACAATTTTAAAGTATCCTTTAAAGGAATTGTGACTTTCTTGGTCCTCATTTAACTATGTAGGTTTAACTTGGATCCTTGGTGTAATTTTACTAGAGATATATGATACAAGGCAATTTTATTTATGTTTTCTCCTTCATTCCCCTCTTAGGAATACAACATCTTAGGAATACAAATATAATAAAGAAAACTAAACAAACAAACACTAATTTTGTCCTTTTGGCAAACATAGTTTGTTTACCCAGAGTTGAGAAATGAATTGAATTAAAATGGAAATTTTTGTTTAATAACAATTTCAAATTACATAGCTCCTTATGCCAAAACATCTTTGAGTGATGATGCCTCATTACAATGATTTCAGCAAAGCTGTGGGAATACTGGGTTGTTAGATAACTACAAGTCATTGTGCTGTTGTTGCAGAAGGAACAGTGGGAGCACAAAACATAGTACATGTGGGACTCACAGACTCCATTGTTACATTTCTTAATTTTTCTGTAAACTGAAAAAAAAATGGCTAATTAATTTTATTTTAATCTTCAATTCAGAATAAATTTTAGGCTGAAAATACTGATAGCAACCTTTTAATTTAGTTGTTATTTTGCATCTTTGCAAACATTAAAAGTAGAACCAATATAAAACATATGAATTAAAGAATTATAAAGAAAGATACTTGCATGGATGTTGGAATCATCAAAAAGCAGCTTTAATGTATGAGACATCTCTATAGACAAAATTCCTATTTGTGTTGTATGAGACCCCAGATTCCCAGGGCTTCATAGTGGGATGCAACAATGTGTATATTAGATGAGATCCCTACATTTCTGTGGGTCTGATCCTGTGTGCATTTGACTCAATGACAACACTTTTATTGGTTTCAATATGTGCAAAAAATCAGGCCCCAAATAAAGGACTCCATCGGGCAAAGGAATAATTAGTATTTCATTTACCATCTTTCAAAGTGTAAGAATTAGTTGCTGTTATATGTCAAATTTTTAAAGTTGTATGTTTTGCCTGTTTCTGTTCCCCCGGTTCATTAATTTATTAATGACGCCCATAGTATAAGTGTTAAATAAATCTACATATTTTAAATGCAAACAAATGTAAAAGTCTACACTGAGTATGAGTGCTGCAAAATTTCACTTTTTAAATTGGAAAGGAGGCAGATTTTCAAAAGTATTTAGCACTCAATCTGAACCAGATTCTCACACTTTCCCAACTCACATTTGAATACCCTAAAATGAATAGCTCATTGGGAATTTCTGGCCACAGAACATTTTGGAAAATCTAGCTACTTCATTAGAAAATCTAAATGACAGAGGAGTGATGTTAAAAATCTGGAAGTTTATTTGAGGACCCTAAAAGGGAGCCGCTGAGCCCTTTTGAGAAAACCACTCGTTAACCCAGCTAAAGTCAGAGGATGACATCCTGCCCTGGCAAAGTCAATGGGAGTTCTGTCACTGATTTCACTGGGCCATGATTTCACACAAAGATTCTGTCTCTGGGGAAAGGATGGCACAGAGGACTGAACACAGTATGTAGTAACTCCAGGAAAGAGATTAGGTACTGCAGTTACTGAGCCCAGGAGGTTCCATTTCTTCCATAGGCCTCTAAATTCAGCAGCTAATTTTGGATGGCTAGGGCCCTTGTGTCTGGGTTTCTCTCCTTGTTTAACACATCGTAACACTCTCTCACAGACATACACAGATTTTATTCCAATTTGACTGCTTTAAACCATCCATTAGAATCTAGGTAGAAAGCAACATACAATATTTTAGCCTGAAGCAAGTTGAAATAGAAGACACAAACCCCAGTGGAAAACAAAAAGAGTAGTAGAATGGAAATGACCACCAAACTTGACTCCTAGACACTAATGATAACAGACAACAGCTCAGTTTCCTGGCCAGTGCAACAAGTCCTCTGAAAAAGCCAGTGGGAGAGTTTCCAGAAGAAAACAGTCTGAATAAGACTAACCAGCTCAGGATGAGGAGGTCAGTGTTGTTCATCACTAACTTTTAGGAATTGTAGGAGGCTATTTCTACCAAGGCAGAAAAGGAGGTAACCAAAAAACATCATATGCTGAAATTAGATTTTTAGAAAGTATTCTGCATCAGGAGCTGATGGTCACTAAAGCCCTAGTCTATACTTGCTGCACTTTTCGGCGGCAGTCAACGGGAGATACGCAAGGTATATAAAATACCTTGCATATCTCTCACCGACTTCTTAACTGTTCCCTACACATTACACTAAGCCGAACGGAAATGGAGTCTGGTTGGTGTAGTGTTACTACGGTTACTCATAGACTTTAAGGTTAGAAGGGACCAGTACAATTATCTAGTCTGACCTCCTGCAAAATGCAGGCCTCAAGACCTCACCTACCCACTCCAGCAATAGGCCCCCAACCTATGACTGAGTTATTTACCTCCTTAAATCATGATTTAAGGACTTTAAGATACAGAGAATTCACCAGTAGGTGAACCATGCCCTGTGCTACAGAGAAAGGCAAAAAACCCACAGAGACCAGGCCAATCAGCCTTGGGGGAAAATTCCTTCCCGACCCCAAATATGGTGATCAGTTAAACCCTGAACATGTGGGAAAGTCTCAACGGCCAGTTATCCAAGAAACAATTCTCTGTAATAACTCAGAACCCACCCCATGTACTCTTCCCTCTTAGGCCACTTGTAAATCCACCACACGTAGCCAAATATAAGTCAATTTCCAAAATAGGCTAATCATATCATCCCCTCCATAAATTTATCAAGCTCAGATTTGAAAGCAGTTATGGTTTTTGCCCCCACAACTCCCCTTGGAAGGTTATTCCAGAACTTTACATCTCTAATGGTTAGAAACCTGCATCTAATTTCAAGCCTAAATTTCTTGATGGACAGTTTATAACCATTTGTTCTGGTGTCCACATTGGTGCTGTACTCAAATAATTCCTCTCCCTCCCTGATGTTAATCCCTCTGATGTATTTATAGAGAGCAATCATATCCCCCCTCAGCTTTCTTTTGGTTAAGCTAAACAAGCCTAGCTTCTTGAGTCTCCACTCATAAGGCAGGTTTTCCACTCCACAGACCATCCTTGTAGCCCTTCTCTGCACCTGTTCCAATTTGAATTCATCCTTTTTAAACATTGGGGACCAGAACTGCACACAATATTCCAGATGGGGTCTCACCAGTGCCTTGTACAGGGGCACTAACACCTCCCTGTCTCTACTTGCAATACCTCTCTTGATACATCCTAGAACCGCATTAGCTTTTTTCACGGCCACATCAGATTGGCGGCTCATAGTCATTCTATGGTCAACCATTACTCCCAGATCCTCCTCCTACTCAGTCCATTCCAACTGATGCGTTACCAACTTATAGGAAAAATGCTTGTTGTTTGTTCCTAAATGCATGACCTTACACTTCCCATTACTAAATTTCATCCTATTCCTGATACTCCAGTTTACAAGGTCATCCAGATCTTTCTGTATGGTATCCCGATCTTTCTCCATATCTGCAATACTTCCCAACTTGGTGTCATCCGCAAACTTTATTAGCACATTCCCACTTTTTGTGCGAAGGTCAGTAACAAAAAGGTTGAACAAGATTGGTCCCAAGACCGATCCCTGAGGGACTCCACTGGTAACCTCCCTCCAGCTTGACAGTTCACCCTTCAGTATGACCTGCTGTAGTCTCCCTTTTAACCAGTTCCTTATCCACCATACTATATTCATATTAATCCCCATCTTCTGTAACTTAACTAATAACTCCCTATGTGGAACTGTATCAAATGCCTTGCTGAAATCTAAGTAAATTAGGTCCCCAGCATTCCCTTTATCTAAAAAATCTGTTATCCTTTCAAAAAAGGAGATCAAGTTGGTCTGGCATGATCTCCCTTTTGTAAAGCCATGTTGTATTTTATCACAGTTACCTTTATCCTCTATAGCCTTAAGTACTTTCTCCTTCAAAATTTTCTCCAAGACCTTCCATACTACCGAGATCAAACTAACAGGATGGTAGTTACCCGGATCATTTTTATTCCCTTTCTTGTAAATAGGAACTACATTAGCGATTCTTCAGTCATACGGTACAACCCCTGAGTTTACAGATTGATTTACAGTTTACAGAAGTTTACAGAAAATCCTCGTTAAAGGGCTGGCAATTTCATGAGCCAGTTCCTTTAGTATCCTCAGATGGAGATTGTCCGGGCCCCCTGATTTAGTCACATCCAGCAGCTCAAGTTTGGCTTCTACCTCAGGTATGGTAATTTCCACATTCATGATCTCATTCCCATTAGCTTCCCTACCTCTATCCCCCAGCTCAACTTCACTCTCATTGAAAACAGATGCAAAGTACTTATTTAGACATTGAGCCATGCCTAGATTATCCTTGACCTCCATCCCATCCTCAGTTTTTAGCGGTCCCACGTCTTCGGAGCTGGTGTTACAGCTCTGGTTCCGTGTTCGATTGAGTGCATCTGCACAGATGACTCAATCGAACCCAGAAGATCGCACTTTTGGCAGCGATTTCGCTGCCAACAGTAGACTTCCCCTAAGATATAGATATAGAGTCTCAGAACAAGAAAAGCTAATGTTTGCACTGAAATCTGGCTAGCAGCCAGGAAACAAAAGGATGACTATACATAAAAATGTATGAAACAGGATCAAGCTTTGTCAATGAAGCACTTTAGAATGCATAAACCCGCCCCCAATTCCCTAGCATAGAGTCAGACTATGTAGCCAATAAAGAGGCATTTTGGAGGAAAGCAGGCCACACCCTATCTCCTCCCTGATGCCTTTAGCATGATTTCAGCTAGAATTATAAAGACAGAAATTTTGCTTCCCAGACAATTTCAAAATCTGGATTTGTTCTGAAAAAAATTTAAAATTCTGAGAAGGAAAATAGCAACCCACCCTCTCCCTGAATCCTTTTGAATTAAGTGAAATGTTTTGTGTCAACATTTTGATTTGACCTTTTTTTAATTTTATGATAGAGAAAATAATACAAAGTCATTTCAAAATGAAAAATCAAAATGTTTCACTCTCAAAATGAAAACATTGGGACATTTGCACATTTTGAATTTTTTTTTTCCTATTTTCTTCTGAAACAAAATGCCTACAAAATCAATCCAAATTCATGAAGTGTTTGAATGTCAGCAGAACTGCATATTTTGATGGAGTATGGTTCCATTCAGGTTTCTCTGAGTAGCTCTAATTGCCACCCTTCTGGATGCTAGCAGGAAAAAGTCTCTGGATTCTCTGAAGCAGAAAGGCTGATGTGTCTGGCCCTTGTGCACAGTGTACAAGCTAAGGAAATAGTCCTTGAAGAGTCACTTTCTCCATGTCCCCGGACCAGAACTAGACACACACTAGCCCATAAAAAGGATACATATAATATATCATAAGGATCATTGCTGGACTGGAGTGTGTAGATTCTCCATAGCCTTCAATTTCAAGCAATACTTTTCCTACTCGCTACCTGGGATGATCCTTATCTCTAGTGGATAGTTGCCTACCTGCCCTTGAGCTCAATATAAAAGCACTGATAGCTGGAGATAGGTTGGTTTCCTCATTATTATGTACCTCAGCAAGATATTTTCCCCTCTTACCAGGGCCATTCCCAAGAAACTGTGTGGTTTGTAGGAAATAGCTATAATGTGATGGCCACCTCAGACAACATGCCAGGCAGAAGAGCTACCCATTACCCCATTAAAATTCAAGGGAAGGAACAGCCATAATCCCATCAAGAGCAAGAATGGGTGAGGTAAGGCCACTAGCCCTCCTGAAGTAGCAATGCACTCAGCCACAAAATTTGGATCTGGAATTTGAACTCTCAAAGTTCACAGTTCTTCAGAATCTGGGTTTCTGTTTGGATGCTCTCTCATACTACTGCCCAAATCTACTACTCCTCTAGTCCAACTCCATAACTGGAAGAGGGAAGGAAGAAGTATGTCATAACACCACGTCTACAGCACAAATCTAGACCACCTGAAGAATGAGCTCTTTATAGCCAGGCTTAAAAAAATTGAATTGACTTGAATTCCTATTCTCTTTACTGCATGGAGTCACCAAGGTCAAAGACTTTAAAAATCAGTTTTGATCTTAGTTACCATTTCTCAAGATCATGTATGTGTTCTCTCAACCTTGCTGTTTTACTTCCATTTTTCCAAAATCTCTTTTTCAAACCCATTACTCTCCTCGGCTATGTCTACACTTGTGAATTTAAGTCGACTTTAACTAAGTCGACTTAGTTAAAGTCGACTTTAAGTGGACTTAAACTAAGTCGACTTAGTTAAAGTCGACTTTAAGTGGACTAAACTAAGTCGACTTAGTTAAAGTCGACTTTAAGTGGACTTAGTTAAATCGACTTAGTTAAAGTCGACTTTAAGTGGACTTAGTTAAGTCGACCTAGTGTGTCCACATTTAAATTTCAAGTCAACTTTGGGGGCAACTTACAAAGTCGACCTAGAGCGTCCACACTAGATGCTCTAGGTCAACTTTGTGGAGATAGGGGGACCTAGGGGAGGTCCACGAGGGAAGGGGGGCACCCCTTGCCCAATGCCAGGGGGCTCAGCCTTTGCCCCATTGTACCTAGGTACAATGGGGCAAAGGTGGTCAGAGACCCTGGCAAGGTATAGGGGCAGGGTGGGAAGGGCTCTGCCCTGCCAAGTGGAGAGGCATGCCAGGCTACCCCTGTGCCCCCCCTGGCAGGGAGGGCATTGGTGTAGCCCTGGGGTAGCCCTAAGTCGACTTAGGGCTACCCCACGTCTACACTGGCTTAAGTCGACTCTAGAGAGTCGACTTAAGCTTTAGGTCTGCTAGAAAGCAGATTTTATAAAGTTGACTTTGTTTTCCTTAAGTTGACTTAAGCAAGCTGCTTAAGTCGACTTAAGGAAACTGTAGTGTAGATGCAGAGTAAATTAAGTTGACTTAAGCAAGCTTAAGTCAACTTAATTTACCAGTGTAGACGCATCCCTCTTGTCTGTCTGTCTAAGTAATAATATTAATATGTCTAAGAACATCTTATCAGCTGTCTATTTCTCCATATTTTCCCATTCTATGCCTTCCCCCCAGCACTTGGAGACAAACACAGTTTCTGGGAATATCTTTCATCTTATTTTTTCAGGTCTCTCCTTTCTTCTCTAGCCTCCTACTTCTTTTTATTGCAGCCTCAACACTGACTATTACTGCTATTTTGGAATACCAATGACTTCTGAAGTGTCATACACCTTTAATCATTGTCTACTTATATCACATCCACCATTGTGGCATTGACGCACCAGTTTATATCAGATAGGAAAATAAATAAATACAAGCCAAAAATCGTATGATGTCAAGGTTCATGATGCAGATCATCCAATGGTATGCATTGTCATAGTTCTGTTAACTTAAATAGAAATATGAAAATTTATACTAGTTGACAATATCTCCCTTTCTCTTATTTCTTTAAATGATGCACTAGAGATTGAATCCACACCATCTGTGCCTGAAATTGAGGAATTTTTTTAAAAACATTTTCCTCTGTGTTTCAGCTGGCATCATGAAGTCAGGAGGGGTTCAGTATAAACATAATCCTGATCAAACACTTCCTATAAAAGCAAGAAGTTCAGCTTCACTTAACACAAACTTTAAAAATGCTAAACCCATGGTATGAGTGGGCACCATCATGAGTAAAAGGGGTATGAGAAACCTGTCAGAAGTCCATTTCCTTCATGCAGATGGGGAATGTAACAGTGCAACTATTCTCACTTCACAGTCATACCTCTCCAGTTAGTTTGAAGATTTCAGAAGAAAATACGTGGTGGTGATGTGTATTGACAACATTACCTGCCCCATGTAAACAAGAAGCATCCAGACCAAAGTTGCTCTATATTTCCAGCCAGTCCAGTAACAGATCTGTCATTAGAACAAGTCTCATTCTCTTGTTCCATGAAAAGGTCAATACTGACAGGGAGACCTCAGACCACATAACACCTTCCCCTGCCCTTTTCAGAGCCAGAATCCATGCAAGCTTCTAAAATACCATTTAAGCAGGAAAAAATGGCTAAAACAGGATCAGAAGAAAGAGCTGGTTATCAAAGGCTATCAAAGGTTATCAGATGAAACGTCATTGTGAGCCAGAGTGCAATGAGAATAATTTTATATGAAGACCTTTACTCTTCCTCTCTAAATGTGTGATGGGCTTTCCTTTTAAATATATTGAGCTAGAGATCCTCAGCTAATGTTAATGAGGATTGCTCCACTGAAGTCCATGGAGCTACATGGATTAACAGTAGTTGTGGATTTGGCTCAGCAATGATTTTCTCTGTTTTGGTGTATTATGATTATGTTGTGAAACCGATGTATGTCTGAATATTAATAATGCAAGGGGAAGACAGCAGAAGTGTTAGCTATCAGCAGATAATATAATAATGCCAGGTATAAGGCAGTAAACTGGAGAAGGAGGACTACTAAAGAAATAGTAATCCTGTGAAAATGTGCACTTGTTAAATTTGCTTAATCTGGGGAAGGAGAGACAGCTTTATAAATCTCTCTCTAAATTTCGCCACATGCCATATACTTATCCTAAGGACAAAACACACTCCTTTGAGAAAATGGAAGTGTACACTTGCTAAGTTTGCTTAACAACGATGTCATTCCCCTCCCTCACACACACACACACACACACACACACACACACACACACACACACACACACACACACTTCACCACTGCCACCACGTTTCCTTTCAAATGCTGCTAAAGCAGATAAGCTGAAAGACAAAAGGCCTGAAGATTAAAAAAAAAAACCTCAAGACTTGGTTTAGGGGTCTCAACACAGTGGGTACCAAAATAATATTGTTGATTTCTATCATGTCAGTTATATAAACAAGGAAGCATTGTTTATTCTCCAGTACATTTCTAGTGGTCAGAAAGCCCAGACTTGTAGTGCTGGTCTGGCGACTAAGACAACAAATCTTACAATTTTTAAAAGTATGGGAGTACTCAAATCAACTCAATATGTGTCTGGGAGGAATTAAATTAACCCCACACAATTAGGCCTGGATTAACACAGGGACTATAGGGGTTTACGCCCTAGGCTCTGGCCTGAAAGGGGGCCCAGGGTCTAACACCTATGGCCCTGTCAAATCCAGCCCCCTCCCCCCCGCTACCCACTAAGCCTCCATTACAAATACCTCACGCCTTATCCTGAAGTATTTTCAACAGCGAAACAGGAGCCGTGACGTGGGAAATTGTGATGTTACAGAGGCCATCCTGCTACAAGTGATAGAGTGAGATAATTCCCTCTTGCTGCAGGCTGTGACACATCATCTTCAGTCAGTGGAGCCCAGGAAACAAGCACAGATTGGTGGGACTGCATCATGATGATCACATGGGATGATGACCAGTGGCTATGGAACTTTTGTATGCAGAAGGCTACTTCCTTCAATTTTGCAAAGAGCTTCCCTGGGTGTGAAGTACATGAACACTTGCTTGAGACAGCTCTGACACTGGAGAAGCAAGTGGCCTTCGCTCTGTGGAAGCTAGCAACCTCACACTGTTAACAGTGAGTTGGAAATCTGCTCACCGCTAAGAATTTGGTCACCCTCCAGGGTCTTATTCATCGGAGGTGGCGTGCTGACCTGGGTTCTTTTTCCCATGGAGTTAATAGCTCTGTCTTTTTTGGGGGACTGGTTTTTGGAGGCCCATGTTATAACATAGGTGGTCAGGATATAGGAGCAACAGAATACAGGACAAAATCCTCCTAGCACCCAAGCTATTAGTAGCAGGATTGGGTGTTTGTCCCAAGAGAGGGGGATTGGATATGGTACCACGGCCAGGAAAATAAGAAGGGCCAGGAGGAATAACAGGGAAACTACAAAGAGTGTTGTAAGTAAAAGAGACAGTTTATTTTTCATAAGTGAAACAGTCATGGCTCTGTAGAGCAATAGGAAATAAAGCTTAAAGTACACAAATGTAGTTTCCTTAGCAAAAGCTTGAATATCAGTCTATGCCGTCCTATGCGGTTTTCTTAGTTGCAGCTGCTTTTAAAGAGACAGTAGATAATTTCTTGCAAACTTACTATGTGTACGCTAAATTCCCGTTACATCTTATGCGCATTATACTTGTACTTCTACTTAAACAACACCCTGTTACAATGCTGCCATTGCCCCTTTTTAAGGGAGGCTCAGTACAGCCCTTTACCTGTTCTCCCAGGCACGGGGTTCTAACCTATTTCTGTCCTTACTCCAGGACTACGGGGTTCTAAGCTTGACGGGTGTAACACTTACTAAAATATCTAAAGTAGCTACTATAATTCCAGGACCCAAATTTGATCCCTTTCTAGGGCCAATATTCGCTAAAGTAATTTATTCCCGATCCTCTTTCGAAGGGGGCCAATATTAGTAATTTATTCCCGATCCTCTTTCGAGGGGGGCCAATATTCGCCTAAGTCCTGTGCATATGCCTTCTTACCGGTTTCTTACCAGCGCTTCTAGCCGCGTGTTGAATCCGCCTCTGTAAGGATCTGGATCGGCCCTTCGGTTCCTTTCCACCGTGTCAGTCCCACTACCTGTTACCAGGTCGGGGCCGCTGACTCCTCTGCCCAGACTCAATGACTATAAGGACAAGCCCTATGATCAAAGAGCCTTAGTCCGAGAGACTTCTAACGTCTTAGAAGCTCTGGACTCCGACCCCTTTGCAACATTTGGGGTCCTCAGTTATAGTGTTTTTTGGGTCGGCCCTGTCTCTCACCTTCTGGGAGGTGTGAAACTGTGGCCGCATGATGTCTGGAAAACCTCGTTCCTGATTGGTTGACATTTAGGTTGAGGGTAACACTTTTTGCCCCAAGCGTATGGGAGGCGGAGTAGTGGTCGAACACCTGGACCCATGGGGGGCCTCAGGCTATTTGCATATTTGCAGGCGGTTCGAGTTCTGGCTCAAGATCAAGAAGAAAGCTTGCTGGTTTGACAAGGCCTCATGTAGTCAAATTAGTCTTGTCACTAGGCAGATGCATAGAGTAGGCCCGTAGAACAATACACTAGCTACTTTAACTACATTTTATCCTTAACATACTATACCTGCTTATAATCCTATCTGAAATACCTATACCTATAATATTCCTATACCCCTCTTAGATTTCTACAAAATCAATTCAGAGTGGGGAAATCCACTCCTCCTCTTTGGAGCACCCCTTCAAGTAGTTGAAGGTTGCTATCAAATCTCCCCTCAGTCTTCTCTTCTGTAGACTAAATAAGCCTAGTTCCTTCAGTCTCTCCTCATAAATCATGTGCCCCAGCCCCCTAATCATTTTTGTTGCCCTCCACTGGACTCTTTCTAATTTGTCCACATCCTTTCTGTAGTGGGGAGCCCAAAACTGGACACTATTCCAGATGCAGCCTGACAGTGTTGAATAGAGGGGAATTATCACATCCCTCGATCTGCTGGCAATACTCCTACTGATGCAGCCTAATATCCTATTGGCCTTTTTAGCAACAAGAGCACACTGTTGGCTCATATTCATCTTCCCATCCACCATAACCCCCAGGTCCTTTTCTACAGTGCTGCTTCTTAGCCGATCAGTCCCCAGTCTGAAGCAGTGCATGGGATTTTTCTGTCCTAAATGCAGGACACCAAGGTAATTTGTAATCCAACATGAGTCAGAGTGAAAATTTTGACAAAACTCTCCCATCATGCAGAGCACCTAGGCAGGATGGGTGTGCTCCTGAAAACAGAGTCTGATCCTGAAGCCTTTGGCTATTCCCAGGTAGCTCAGTGGCAGGGAGCTCATTCAGACCCTACTAACATTTCCTTGGCTTCCATTTCATTACAAACTGGAATGCATCCATTAGGCTAACAATAGAAAACTGAACTTTATCTATCTATCACCTATCTATGTATAAAAAATTAAAAGATAGTCTCTCTGGGCCAGCAAGAGATCTGAACTGCTTCCACAAGCAGAAGATCCAACAGAGCAGCTGAAATGGCAGCAACTGTTACAAGCAAGATGATCACTGAATCAAATTGAAAATAAATGTTTCTGGTAGAGAGTCAAAAAAGAGAAGAAAGGAACGAAGAGAACATGGATAATTCCCCTCACCCCCAGCACTTTTAAGTAGTTCCTTTCCCCCTCCCCCACAAAAAAAAATGGAAATGAGAGAAACAGAGCACAGAGGAAGGGTATGGAAGTAGCCATAAAACACAAATTTAAGTGACTTTTTTCTAAAGTCACCCAACAGACTAAAAGGGAGGGAAAGCATGAAACATGAGGCCCCACATATACAGTACAAACCAATGAAAAGGTGAACATTTGCCAAAAGTTACAAGGGATATTTTAATGTTCACTGTTGACAACATCAAATCCTCCCTGTCACATAAGCCTGCAACCCGGAAAAATCTTTATCTTGTGACCGGGCCTCCTGGGATAAGTACCTGAATATGCAAAGATCAGGGCAAGCTGCAAAAATGAGAGCCAAATTCTCTAAACCACTGATGGGTGGCACTGAAGCCAGACTCCCAATCAGCAATATATCATGCTTCTGACTCCCCACACCGGTTTTCAAGAAGCATCAACAGAATACAAACAGCCCCCTTTACTGAATTTCAGTCACTGGTCCCCAAACCACCATTGGGTCTGGTAAAGAGAGAAGTTGCTTAAAACTCCAAGCTCTTTATGCAAAAAGATTTCTCCTGATCCCAAAGGGTCAGCTACATTACACAGAACAATATAGGTTTGGATCTTACCCAAATACCATGCTGCCAGCCAATCCTTTAGTAACTAAAACTAAAGGTTTATTATAAAAAGGAAAGAAATAAAATATGAGATATGTTAAAGCAAATCACATACATACAATGATTTAGAGTCGATGTAAAGCAAGTCATGAGAAGAATTTGGAATTTTTCAAGCTTGTTCAGGTCCTCTGGAAGACAACCAGGACCTGGGTGAGCCTCAGTCCTTTGCTCAGTTGCAAATGAATAGATCCAGAGATAGGTGTTGGCTGAAGACTAAAGACAAAATGGAGTTAGGTGCAGCTGCTTTTATCACCTCTGGCTTTCCCCATGTTGTATGGAGTTTTTACAAATCAAAATGGAGTCCAGGTGACTCACTGAGCAGGTTTCTCCCTAGGTTTCTCTGTGGTTTCCTTAATGGCCATTAGGGAGACAGTGACTGTAGACACCCTGTCTGGGAGTTTCCCTGAATCATGTGTGTTGAAATACAGATATAACAAACTCATTCAGATATGACACCTATACATAAACATTATAATCATTCCCAGCATATCCTAACCTTTCTATTGGTACCAAATACCATAGTTTGTATGGATTATTGCAATTATGAAATATTAATATTAAATATAATTAATGGTCCCCTAAATCCAGAGAGTATCACACAGCTCTTTCTCTCTTCCCTCACATGAGGCTGCATCCAGATCTCGTGCTCCTACCTCCAAAATAACATTTTAAGAGCTGATCTTTTTTTCTGCCCAGACAACCCAAACTCTTGTCTCTAAACCCTCATAATCCAACTTATCTATGTGGCTTTTTCTGTGGCCACACACACACATACCTCCATTACTCTATACAAAATGGAAGTGCCACATCACATCATCAACTTTCATCTCTACCTCCAACTATATCAGCCTGTCCATTGCTTCCCCTCTTTCATCACATTAAGTTCAAGCTTCTTGTCTTCACTCTCAAGGCTCATTGCAATTCTGTTGTGTCACTTTGTTCACTCTTATTTCTTATTACTTGTCCTCTTCCTGTTTACCACGTGATGACAGCCTCACCCAGTAACTTCTTTGCTTCTTTACAACCACCTCCATTCCTTGTTCCATGCTGTCTGTTTCTCATGGAACATCCCCTAAACTAGAGGATTTCAGAGTTATTCACAAACTGAAACTTTTGGGATTTCTTTGCGGCCAAGATATACCCCTCAATATAGGACCAAAGGCAGTTACTTCACCAGAGCAAGTGTCTGGAGGAGCTGTTAAGGATAGTTGGCTTTTACTAGCCTCCATTCTCCTAAAATCTGAAAGACAGGATAATATTTACCAGGCCTAGATCAAGGCTGGGGGTGGGGGGGCGGCAGGGCTGCCCACCGTTCTGGGGCCTTCCTCTGCCCCCCCCCCATTGCTGCTGTGCTCTGCATGGGGCAGGGCACCCCCCATGATGGGGGGCAGGGTCAGGGGCTCCAGGGCCCTAGCTGGTGCAGCAGAGGTGGTTTGGGGGGGTTGCAGCCAGGTGGTGCTGCTGAGGGAGTTTTGGTGGGACCGCAGCCTGTGCTGTTGCAGGAAGGGGCCATGGGCCCATGCTGCTGCAGAAGGCTGCGTGGAGAGAGGCATAGGCCAGCGCTGCTCAGCATCTGTGGGAAGGCCCCATAGGTCAGTGTTGCTATAGGTGATAAGGCCAGAGACCATTGTCTGCCACACTTCTGCCCCACTTCTGGAGCAGCGAAAGCCAGCCACTCAGGACAGGGCCAGATTTTTGAGGGGCTTCAGGCTCCCCCTTCAGGCCAGGGCCAGGGGCTGCAGCCTCTATAGCCCCTGCCTTAATCCAGCCTTGATATTTATGAGGTTGCACCTGAAGGGTTTAGATTTTGTTTCTAACACCTGGGTCTTCAGTGGCATCAGTTGTACAGGAGAGAAATAAAGGGAGCAAAGGTCACCAGTCCATGTTCTTGGGAGAAAAAAAGATCTAAAAAGACAGCCCCTCTTGATTGAAAGGCCCGTTCATTTTTTGTGCTACAGTTAAGAATGGCTAGCTTCCAATCCCTTGTGGAAAAACATAATTTTATTTAATGGAACAAAATGCTGCTCATTTTGTACCATTTTCCTGAAGTTGTTAAGAAGCAGTCACAAGCCCTTATAAAGAATGAGGTTTGTATAGTATGTTTCTACAGGGGCCTACGATGCTGTGAACACAGGAGCTGGATCTGTGGCCACTGCAACTATGATGCAGCATACATCTTGGTTTAAAAGCCCTGGCCTAAATTATAATGTCCAGTCCATTTTAATTAATATCCTCTGTCCTTGTGAATGTTCTCCATGCTCTAGGAAATGTCCCTTTCTTTTTGCTAATTAAGATCTCATTGTTACCCAGTAGCTCTACAAGCCTCGTAGGGTTATTCCCCAGCTTTCTGGTCAAGCATAAAAACCCTTCAAAATATCTGTTTCTCAAAAGGCTAGATCCTAGGGTCTTCACTGAATTACACTATGCCAAAATGAATTATGTCACTTTGGCACATCACTCCATGTTCTGTCAAAGGCATCCTATAACCTGGTGTAACCTTCCACAGTTCCACTTATATATAGGGAGGATTATGAAGCATTTTAGTTCTTCCAAGTAAACGCTTTTTTTAAAAAGGGAGTTTTTAACTTTTATAAATTATACAACTATTTTATACATGCTGTTGTCCAGATTCGGGTTTGAAATACCCAAATGCAGCACAGTACAGATATGTAATTCAGTACAGTGCCTCCATTTTTTAAAAGTGATTAGATATTTTAATTTTTAGCTGCCCCAGTTGAGGCATCGTACAGGAGCCTGCTTTGCAAAGGGTGAGGACTCAAGGCTTTTTGAAAACATGGTCACCTTAAGGCATTTCAAGTTGAGTACCCCAGAACTGCAGCATTTGAAATCATTAGTCACTTTCAAAACCAATTAGTACATAACAGATAGGATGCCTGTGTGTTGGAAAGTTTTCAGCATAAATGAGTAAATCTACAGCATTAAATTGTAATATTAACTGTACATTTCCTGATTTTAAGATACTGAATGGAAACTCTATAACCTATCTGATAATAGCAAAAATCATATTATGATATTCTGTACCATTCCTTAATCTCTTCCTAGCATACTATAAATTATATCACATGGCTACAGAAGAGAGGGTGACTGGAAAAGAAAGACAAAATTTCAAATGCAGATTAAAGAAAATCTGAGAAGTTGATACAGAACAGCTGGCAATAGATGAATGTGGTTTAGCTGAAGACATATAAGAGACAACTGAGAAAGGGAGATGACCACTAATAAAATATCTTCCATTTAGATGCAATTAAAAACAAATTTTCCCTGTGACTCTTACTATATATTAAACACATATTATTTGTATTTAAAAGAAATATTTAAATGCTTTATTTGTAGTGTGGCAATACCAAGGTACCTCAAGAAATGAACAAAAGACCACTGACTTGTGCATGCAGTAAAAAAAGAGAAGAGTCTGACTGGCATTCTATTCCCGTTCTGTGTGATATATGCTCTTCTGCAATGGTGACTATTCATGGGCACTCTTTAACACCCAGCAGATGTGATCTAGAAACAATATGAGGATTTCCCTGCACGGCAAGCAGAATCAGGGAGTTCAGAGGATTACATTTGAATAGAGAGAGGTTTACTGTCAGAGAGAAGCCAGAGTTATTTTGAGCTTGGTTACAAGTCCCTCTGAAACTGTGCTACCAGGGAGCAGCAGATCCAGCAGCTGCACCTGAGACATGGTGATGGTGACACTTAACGCTTTTATATAGCACATCCATGTAAGGGAGTGTCGAAGGCATTATGTAATTTAAAACACCACATGAAATGACAGCCTGACTTTACAATAAAAATACCAATACATCTTTTAGTAAACCTGTTCTGTACATGCCATATGAACATTAGTTTGTGTTGTTCCATAACTATCACAAAATCCATCAAAATATATTAACATTAATAGATTCATATATTTAAAGACGAGAAGAGACCACTATCACAGACTAGTTGGACCTTCTACATAACATAGGCCAAAGAATTTTATCAAGTACTTCTGGTAGTGTAGAGAATCATTCTTCTCTACTACATAAGTCAGCACTATCAAAATCAATAATATGCCGTTTTTGGCATATCTAATCTCAATAGTAAAAGTTCAAGCGAGGATGACTGTCAGGTCGCTTGGTAAACTCTTCAGATATTAATGATCTCCTAAAGAATGTCTTTCTTAAATATCTGACTCAAAAGCTTCCATTAAGAACTATTTTTCAAAGAATAGCTTTTCTAGAAATTTTGATTTGCATCAATCTAAGTTTGTCAGTGTCTACCCCTTAATCAGGACCGTGGTGGGTTTGATATCCAGGGCCACTCCATTTCTTGCTTCTTTAAATGTCCTGCCATCAGCTCTACCCAGCCTGGCTGCTAGCGTCTTTCAAAATCAAAATGTCTCTAAACTCATATTTTGCTAACAAAAGTCCTTTCTCCCAACGTTTCTTCTGAGTGGAGAGATTTCTTGCTCTTCTCCCACAGCCCAGGAGGGGAGTGAAGGTAATAACAGAGCAGTCTTTCCCTCCCTCCAGGAACACTCTCCCTCAAGGAAAACAGGGACTCTAATGTCCTGTTCTTCTTCCAAGGTCTTGCTTTCATTGGTCAGGGAATTCATTGGGAGAATGAGGAGTCTTGTCCCACACTTGACTACAAAGATCCGGGCCAAGGCTCTTAAAGAGATGCTCATCTTTTCTTGCCCTTACGTCTTACCCCAAATTACTTCCTTTCTTCCCATGTCTGCTTTGCTGTCCCCAAGATGTTCGTACAGATAGTTGGTGTTACTTGAAATGGGGTAGCATAGACCCCTTCGTTACAAATGCTTTTATACATTGGACACCCTGGTACTCATAATTTGAGGCATTTTATTACTCAGATTGCTGATGGTTGGTACTGTCTGGCACCAAATGTGTGATTAGAGTTCAATTTCTTTGTGACTGATCTCAGCCACAAATCCTAGTATTGTGTACTAGCTTTGTGAAGAGCAAAGACTTGTCTTGCTGCTTTAATTCTTCATTATGGGGATATTCAAAACTCTGCTACTTTTAACAAATTTTTCAACTATTTCAAACGACAGCGCTTATGACTGTATTTCATTTTACAGAGAAGAAAATTTGATTTAACCTTTATTTACTGTTGTTGTTTTTAGTTATTTAACATCCTTTGCTTTGTGAATTTGGATAACTTTAATATAAACAAGAGACAAAAACCACCACAGGAATGTTGAAATTCACAGTACAGTGGTTTATTGAACACATTTCTAATATTTCAATCATCTTTTATAAGAAAACAGTTCACACTGGGTCTGATTATATATATTACCATTCTACAAACTTGCGTACAATTTATTGTGCAATGTTATATTTAATGCAATACTATTTTCCAGCATCCCTTAATAGCTTTTCTACATTGAGCTACCTTCATTTATTTTAATATTCTCAGTAGCATAATAGTTCGTGATGTGTCATTTAGACAGATCTATCCAACTTTATAACAGGTTGTGAAGAAAAAAGGACATGTGGATAAGTGGCTATAATAGAGGAAGGTAGATGGTGACAAATTTACCATATACCAATCAGTTAATCATGGTTAAATATTCAGCACCTCTGCTAGTTTCAGCATATTAAATGCCAGGCACAATTTCACAAATTACTTGAAATAAAGGGAGGGAAGTCCAATAGCAGTGACTTTTTTCCATTCCAGCATCGACAATAGCTAGATAATGAAAGTCTGTTAAGAAAGTATGCTTGGACAGTTTGGAAAACAAAGGCAAGGTTCTACTTGAGTTAACAACTGGATTTTTTTCATTCTCTGTTTCAATCTATTGACCTGTGGCCAGGCTCAATGAGGACCCATGTTATCTGTTCCCAGAAGGCTGCTATGGCATTGCTCATCAACCAGAGCACAGCGCATGAAAACTTACCATCTGACACCAGTTGGTTGGGTAAAATAGAGTCAATGTGAGGACTCTAAAGCACTGTCAATCCTGCCAGTTTCTAATACTTTCCCTTTTTAGTATTACAAGAAAAGCTTAACCACAACAAAGGGTACCATGACTACATTCTTTTGTAGTTCTCAACATTCAAATTTTATTATTTCTCCTGGGATTATCCTGGGAAGAAAATATAAGGATGTGTGGCAAAATACTTCTCTTCCACTAGCCTATATTAAGAAATGTTTTCAGCAACAAAGTAAATAAAACATTAGCATTTAGATTTCAGAGTGGCTCAGAAAAACTAGGGGCAAACAAATGGACTATCCCCAAAGGTAGTTGTTGCTTTTTATCCTTCCCATTAACTAATATTTAATCCTGGTTTATGAAGGAAAGAGGTATTGCATCTTTTCATGATAGTTAGAATTTATGAATGATGTAACTGTAAAAATGTCATAGATTCTTTATGATCTGAAAGCTCACAAAAATTTCTCTGATAAGGAGAGGGATTAAAAAAACCCACGCCTTTTAATTAACACGAGCAATGGAATACAGCCTTCCCAGAAATGTCTGGGAAATTCTCATCATAGCTTGACAACTCCTTTTATTTCAAATTAAATTAGCTGCTATTAATAATGGTAAGTAGAGTTTTAGGACATTTTACAATGGCTATCATTCCTTTAACCTGTCAGACAATTTTATATTACAGGAAGAAGTGGGGGAAGGGAAGAGAAAGCTCTCAGGCACATTATGGAAGGTGAAGTGAGGTGAAGAATCTGAGATGCTGTACTGGACCGCCAAATCAAATTTATCATTGCATAGGAAAGTCATTGCTATATGAACATTGTCATGCACTTATCACTTGCAGCTCTCTCTCATTTTTATTTTGGTGGTTTGCTTTGTTAAATTATTTTACATTTAAATCAGTGTCTTTCTTCTTTACATAATCCATGTAATTATGGTATGAAAAACATGCATGAATACTGAGGAAGGTAGAATAAACTCCAACAACTGTTGACATCCAAGACACTTTCCTCAGGGCTGGATTTATTTTCTGTTAGAAATTTCAAAATATGAGCTAATAAACACAAATTATTGTTGACTAGCCCTCCAACCCTCAAGTCTTTCTTAGCTTCCTCCACTTAGAAATAAGTTATCAGAGAGAAACCCATGCTAGGATTTTCCTAAACTTTGGTCACCCTTTCTGCCACCAGTGCCTTTGAGGATCAGTTCTTCACTGTGGGTACGTCTACACTGGAGGTCCTGTTAAGTCGACTTAACCAAGGTTGACTTTAAGTTGACCTTGTTAAGTCGACTTAGAGTCTCCACAGCCCTGTGTCCACACTGGCAGGTGCTAGGTCAACGGAGGAGTGTCCAGGAACTCTGCGACAGGCCTGGAGTTCAATTAGGTTGATTTAAGGGCTATTCCCCACCTACGGTGGCTTACGTCAACTTAATTAGGTCAATTTAAGTCTTAGGTCGACCTTCAGAGGTGGTGTTATTAAGTCGACTTAAGGAAGCGCTTAAGTCAACTTAATAAGCGCCCAGTGTGGACGCGGTGGTCTGTAGGTCGACTTAACCATCCTTAAGTCAACCTAAGGCTCCAGTGTGGACATATATGGTAAGAGGTTATCGGCTTAATGTTCCACTCCAAATTCCTGACTTTTTAACTATCAATCTTCATTCTCACACCTTCTTTTCATTTGTTGTCCTCAGTATTTACTTGTGGCCTCCAGAGATATGCCTTTAGATCTGGGCAGACTTAGACCCATCATCTTCCAGTAATCACAACAGATATCCCTGCCTCAGAGATAGAAATCTTTATATCTGGTCTCCAGAAGGGCACATAACCAGGAGAACACATGTTACCTGCAAATACAGCTGCCACTTTTAAAGGGCCCAAAGATCATAACACTTTCATTAAGGTACCTTTTACATGGTAAATACTAAAGGTCATGTACTGTAACTGCTCCTTATAAACCCATGCAGTGGTATACCAAGCTAACATAATTG
Source organism: Pelusios castaneus (assembly GCA_007922175.1). Classification (NCBI taxonomy): domain Eukaryota; kingdom Metazoa; phylum Chordata; order Testudines; family Pelomedusidae; genus Pelusios; species Pelusios castaneus. The sequence goes on from ML685797.1 coordinate 15,907,725, forward strand.
TGAAAAATAAAAATTCAAAAATGTTTTGTTAAATATTTTCCTTTTTTTTATTTTGAGCAGCTCTAATGGTGAATAGCCCACAAATAGCCCTACTCAACTCAACAGTGCTACTTGGGTGGAGTGAAATGCTATCCAACATGAATAAAATTATCCAACATGAATATAATTGATAAAAAGTAAATAGTTTATATGATTAATGTTATTGGATCATCTACATTGTTTGTTAAATAGTAGAAAAATGTAATTATAAATAATTACTGGATTAAAAATTCCAAAAAATCTCTATTAATTGCTTTTCAATCTATTCTTAAAAGCCACAGATTGTAGAGCTTATCAAGTTCAGCC
>ML685797.1:15908469-15944820 GCA_007922175.1 Pelusios castaneus
GCAGGACCAAGTAAACCTACACTAGTGTAGGTTTACTTGGTCCTGCCACAGCCCATGTGGCTGAACTTGATAAGCTCTCAAACTCCCATCCACCCAATATTTCTATGTTTCAGTGCTCCTCAAAACCACATATCCAATATGTGAAAGACTCAGCAGAGGAGGTCAGAGTGAGCTGGGAAACTGAGGCAGGTTTGTACTAAAGAAACAAAGTGGGTGAGGAGGAGCAAGAATCTTTTATTGGCCCACATCCTGTTGGTGAAAGAGACAATTCTTCAAGGCACACAGATCTTCTGCAGCTCTGGATGTCATCCCATCTGAATGTTTAAGACTATGGACATACATCAAGTAATTACAGTCAAGTTTTCTTAAAGAACCCTACCAATCTGTGTGTATAAAATGAATACTGGGATGGAAAAAGAAGAAAAGTAGATCCAAGTTCAAGACTTTCATTCAGTGAGGCCTGGCAGTGGTCACAGTTTCTGGATAATTAGCTATTTCAGGCAGAGGCGTACTGAGGCAGTCTGGCACCCAGGGGCCAAATGACATTTACCTCCCCCGTGCCTCATGCCCCCACACCCCCCTGCCCTGTGCAGCCCCTCTCTGCACAGAGCAGGAGGGGGCCCAGCAGCTGGGACCCCCCCACACACTCTGTGTGGAGGGAGGATGCATAGGCTGTGGAGGTGCGGGGGGCATGAGGCATGGGGGACAAATGTGACAGCCCCCAGGTGCCAGACAGCTCCTGCTGGGCTGCAGGTGAGCACCGGGCTGGCCCCGCAGCGAGGCTGGATTAGAGGCCTCCTGGACTAGGCTGCCCAATTTTGGTGTGCTGGTGCTGCCCCTCCTTCCCATTACAGAAGCCAGGGGTGGCTGTACTGCACCCCGATGCTGGGAGGGGGGGGGAGACAGGGCTAGAAGCGACACTGCCCTAGCTCCGCAGCTGCAGAGCAGCATTGCTGACTGCCCCGCCCCTCGCTGGCTGCCCTGCCCCAGGAGGCAGAAAGCATCTGGTGTGTGACTGTTGCTTTCAGGGGCAGGACCCTGGACAGGGCCCATTCAAAGACATTTGGGCCACTTTGACCCTGTTCCCCCCCAGCGCTGAATGGAGGCCGCTTCATCCCCAGGCCCTGGAGGGGTCCTGTTCAGAGCTGAGGGGTGGGGGTGAAGCAGCCCAAACACCATTGAACGGGCCCTGTCCATGGTCCCGGCTCCGAAAGCAGCAGTCACATGCCGGCCACGCTCCACCCCCTGGGGCGGGGTGGCTGGCTGGGGTCAGGGCAGCCAGCAATGCTACTCCGCAGGTGTGAAGTGAGGCCAGCGCAGCTTCTGGACCCGGCTGCCCCTCCAGAACTAGGGGTGCACTGCAGCCACCCCGCCACCCCTGGCTTGTGTGGTGGGAGGGTGGAGGCAGCGCCAGTGCCCCGAAATTGGGCAGCCTGGGCCAGGAGGCCTCTAATCTGGCCCCGATGCAGGGTCAGCCGGGTGCCCCCTGCAGACTGGTGCCTGGCCCTCCCACACTCCCTGGATCAGTACGTCACTGATTTCAGGTCTGACAGGGTTCTTTTCCTCAGTAACACTCCTTTGCTGAAACAATGTTAAATGCCTTGTTGGAAGCCTGCTGATATTGCTCAATCCCAGTGATACTCAGACCTCAGTCGTTCAGGAGCCAAATTAGTGATCAACATTGCCCAAAAGAGCCACAGTAGTGTGGATTCATTGTTTCATTTACTATAGTACTATATATTCATATTTAAACAGTGTGATAGAAGAAATATATATATAATTCTCAAAGCAATTGATTATTAACATAGTGAAACCATCCTATTGGTTAATAACTTAGGTTGGCTAATAATTAAATCACACATGTGCTTAATATGTGCTGCAAAGAGACACAGGAGATACATTGAAGAATGACTTGCAGCTCGCCAAGCCTCAGTTTGAGTATCACTGCCCTATACTGTCATCCAGGAAAGCTGATTTGTATTTGTACTCTGGTGGTAAAAACAGTAATGTAAGTTATGTGTAAGGTGGCTGATTAAGGTGTCTGAATTTTCTGTTTTATGGGGTTAAAGTTATAATTTAACACAGATTTTGTGTCTTTAACTCAACTCTGAAGTCCTTACACAGGCAAAATAAAAACTGAAATGTAGAGGAAAATATGATTGAAGTGGTAGGAGAGTAAATTAAAAGAAATTTCAGTGTTCAAAGGAGACAAGAAAATGATAACTTGAAAAAGAATACAGCTTACTGTGGAAGATATATAATATGTCAGTTTGTCCCTTTAAATTGAGACAGACTAGAGGGTGGGATATTCGTAAAAGTAACTATTTGGTATTGGAAATTGAAACAGGGTAGGCATACCAGTAACACTATTAATTTACATAATACTTGCTGTAGTCTTCAAACAATTGAGTAGATGGACACTTTTCACTACTAAAGAGCTGTGCTCTCACAGTCAATATAATCTTTCTTTTTAAATCCCAAAAAAAGGCATTTTGTTCCTGGGGCCAAATGCATCCTTGTAGTCACACCCTGCACTCTTTAGAACCAGCCTCTGTACAAAATATGCCTGGTAAGGTATCATTTGAAAACTAATAACTCACAAGTCAATGATATTATGATGAAATATGTGTAGTAATATTACATGTAACGTTATTAACATAACCTGAAATTATTACTGAAATATGTTTACCAGACAAGTCTGTGGAGTAGGTAAATCAGTTCCTTGAAGACAAAAGACAAGCTGATGCCTCTAGCCAGTTATCATCAACATGTCAAGTGGCCATTCTTTGGCAAGGGATGAGAACAGGAACAGATCAATTTGCATTTTAACAAACAAGAACATAGAACCTCTTTTGTAGTGAGACTCCACGTCTACATCTTCACAGTAGGAAGGAACTTTATCTAGACATAACCCTTAGGAAAATGCATTACATACAGGGACTTGACTACAAAAGGAAGGAGCAAAACACCCTGCGTATTCTCCCTTTCTCTCCCTATCTCTCTCTCCCTCTCTTTCACCTAAGAAGATAAGGAACCAGTTTTGGTAGTTTTTAAGAGATTCTGAATTGAAGATTTGGTCATCACTGTTGTGGGGAACCTGTGCTAAGGGATTTCATTTTGAACCAAGTCTAGATTGTTAAGTTTGATTGCTACAAAGCATTTTATCTTTATTTCTCTCATACCCATTTCTAACTTTAATGATTTATACTTGTACTCACTTAAAACCTATTTCTTTGCTATTAAATCAACTTGTCCAACATTATCCAGTGTTTTGTTTAAACTGAGTTTTTTTGGTAACTCCAATTAAAGTAGCAACCTGTTGTACATTGATCCTTTATGGGGGCAATGTACCTCTAATATATGAACTGTTGAGGAGAGGATTGGGCAGTTCAGAACACACATTTTTAGGGAAAATACAGGACTGGGAGTCAGAGGGGGTCACCATGTAAGTGGTAATGAAGGCTGCTGGCAGACAAAGTATGGCTGGTATGTAGGTGACACACTGCTGGAGTCAAAGTTGCTGGACCAAGACTGAGCTATACACAGGCACTGTAGGTGTGACCTTCAGGCAGTTTGGCTATTTGTGAAAGGCCTAGGTTGGTAACTAAAACAACAAAGCACTGTGAGGCACCCAAGGTTTCAGGACAGGTGGTGACACAACTCCTCATTAGTCTGGATTGTATGCTGGAAGATTATAACTCCCCAGATCCATCTCAGAATTTTGCTCTCCATCCTGCCATACAGAAAGTGGGCACCTTTCCTTCCTTCATGTTCCCCTGATGTGTGTTAAAGTGACCTTGGGATTCTTGTGCTAGAGGAAAGGACAGGCAGGAACAAGACATACTGGAGACAAGAATAAGTAGAATGGGGACACCAGCAAGGGGTCAATATCAAAATTTCATAGGTCCAATGAAGATTCTCTGGAAAAGGTAATGCCACTTGCAGCAATATTATTGTTGCCATAAATATTGTTGAGCCCCCCTTCATGGAAGTTCTTGAAACAGCTGCAACTAGGAATGGGCCAGGGACCATAACACATGGAAGTGTTCTCTCAGAAATGGGGGCTAGAGTTGTCCCAGGGACAGAGGTAGCTCAGAGGCACATAGTTAGAGATCAAACCACCCACAGAAAAACTTAACATTGAGGAATTCTGAAGTATCTCATGGATATACAGGCTTCTGGGCAGGTAACAAGTTTTCATGGCCAAATTAAGGCATAAGCAAAACAGGCCAATGCCTAGGGCCCCAGCTCAGGGAGTCACATGAAATTAGATGTTCAACTTTCATATAGAAAACAAAATAAAACAACAGCACACCTATATATTTATCATTAAGTACGCAACAAAAATAAAGCTTGCACATGTGACCTACATGTATCAGAAGCCTGTCTGAGCCTCTAGATAGCTTGAAACAATATTTCCAAGAGTGATGAACTGCCCCATTGTGGAGAGTCCCTAGGGCCCCAGGTTCTCTTAGTTTGCCATACCTGTTCTATGCAGGGGCAAACACACATTCTTACCCACACTCTCTCTGTGAGGGAAACTTGAGAGATTTCCACACCTGACTTCCTTTCAGCAATGCAATCCAGCTCCAAGATATTAAGGGCAAATTCATCAAAATTTATAAGTTTTTGCAATTCAATATTTAAATTGAAGTCTATAGGATATACTCAACCAGCTTTCAGTTCAACACATACTTAAGTTCTTTGCTGAATAAGGGACTAAAACAGGCCTCCATTAAAAGGTAAGAAAAGTGAACACTACTAGGAAGCCAGACATTCTTGTGTAATAAATTTGAAGCAATAGAATGGTAAAATGTTATTTAAGTAAGTGACAAACTCATTTAACCTTTTAGCTGAAACAAGAACAATATATAACATATAATTTGTACAGTGCAATTTTTGAAATTCATAACTTCATCTCTGGCTTCATACAAAATTTACAAGTAGTAATGAGTGACCAGTGATTGTGAAAGTAATTTATCATATTAATTTTATTCAAATTCAAATAAGGCGTGTGCTATGCTGTATGAGAACACATAAAATAGAATGAAATAATCCTCATTGGATAATCTTTGACAGGATTATTAAAAGACTGAACAATTTATGATTCCTATTGCAGATACATTTATCCTTACTTCAGGCAGTTAATATGAGGTGTAGCATTTTAATAATGCAAATAGCTGAATATTCAGTTGAGTATGAAAGGGAGCCTGATCATGGATAATAATTCAAAAACTAATTTAAAAAAAATAGCATGATAAAGCATTTACCAGAGTTGTATTGCTCTTTAATTAGGGCTTAGGTTATGTTATATTCTTTCACTAGCTGTATTGATTTGTATTCAAGCTGTATAATAAAATCTCTTAATTTAATACATTAATGTAGTTGTATCTTGATGGGTGGCAAACTGTGGAAATTAAATAGCATTCTTTATGCAGCAAAACTTACTTTAATTCATATGACAGATGAATTTTTGTATTTGTACACTTCATATATTGTAAGGTGAGCTAAACAATGCTGTGCTAAATTTGGCCCCAGTTTCACTCTCAGTAAAATCAAAAGCAAATAATGTCATGTATACTTCAGTCCCAACTGGCAATTTTCTTCTCCACAGGGAAGACTTTCAATAAGTTGCTCTTTTGTTTGAAATAAAGCTAAAAGAAAAGGCAAGGAACTGTTGCTGAGCACAAAATGTTAGCTGGTTGCATTCAGTCACACCTCTGATCAGATTACTTAAACAATCTTTCCCCCCCTCTTTCTGAAACTCATTGCCTGAGAGGAATCTATACCCTGCATCATTCCACTTCCTGTTCAGCTCGTTAGGCCTGTGCACAGGCGTTTGGGGCCATGATTCATCCCCTCAGCGCAAGCATTAAAACTAGGGACTGTCTGTTCTAAATATCTGCTCATCACTCACGTAGAGTTTTCCACATAGTGAGGAGAAATGAGCACTCTGTATGTTGTCTTAGATAAGTAAATACGGCTACTTCAATAAATGGGGAAAAATCTGTAAATACTGAAACTAATTTAAATTAGGTCCCAAACCAAACTTTTTGCCAGCTCTCAAAATTTTACCTGAGAAAAATATTTCTAGTCCTCATAATTGCAGAGAAAAGCTTGAAAACCTGAACTCTAAAAATTCCATATCCAAAAGAGAAAGACAGGAAAGAAGGCACCGTAGTTAGGACATAATGCTGGGCCTCATTAAACTTGGATGTGGAGTTTTTAGAGTCATTTGGAGACATTTCCCACGACCACCTGTGCCAAGAAGAGCTGGGACACAACTGAAGATCTGGCCTGCTTGTTTCATGAGTCTTTTTTTTACATATTGCATTTGTACTTATTTGAATGTATCCTCCAAGATCCTATATTATTTAATAAAGAGATGGATGGTTACAGTGGGACTACTTTATATCAGATGTAACTCCAGTGAAGTCTCTGGAGTTATATCAGGGAAGAAATTATCCTTATATATGCCCAAGTTAAAACACAAAACATGTATTTTGTTTTAATTGGGAATGCTCCTTTGCTGCAGGAATTTTACAGATTGCTATAGTTGAATGAATTGCAGACAACACTCTGAGGGCAAAATCCTCTTTTTTGTTTGGAAATTTCCATGTAAATTAAGTTCAGCCTTCAATAAAGGTGAAATACAAAAGGCCAGGAAGAAAGAATGAAAAGACAGTTGCCTTTTACTCTGCTTGCTCCATTTTGCTTTTTTGGTCGGAAAGGGAATCAAAACATCATGGCTTCCCATGGGAATGCTCTCATTTGAGATATGCAGCTCTTTTATACAGAACACAAAGGAGGATTCTGTGACAGCTTAATCTTTATGCTGTTGGATCCAATAGCAGAATTCAGTGTACCTGACCTGGGATCCAGATTTCACCCTTAAAGTCACTTAGAGTAACTAGTGCAATATAGGCCTTCAAAATTCGCTACTCCCCACCAACCCACAAATATATGCAGAAAAGATTTTGCAAAACAACAGATTAATAGGAAATTATAAAAATCCCATTTTCTAATCAATGGCTCCATTTCCAGTATCATCTTCCACTAATGTACATACATTACTTATTAAAAAAAAACCCAAACCTCTACAGCTACCAGTGGCTAAAGTTAAAAGACAGATTTGCAAAGTTTGTATATGTTTAGATAAAGCTGCAACACATTTATTCACTCCAAACAGGTTGGCTAATCCAATTACTTTCATAGATACATGCTGTACTCCACCAACACAATACACTATAGAAAAACATACAGAACTCTGATATAGCTTAATGAACCTTGATATTGTATTTCTTTTGAATTTTTTATAACACAATAAGAAACATTAAAACATCCAATAACATATTACAGGACAAAACAAAGGGGCAAGTTAAGATTGGGTGGATGGTTTGTGCCTGGTGGGGTGACAATAAGAGATCAAAGACTATGTCTACACTTAAAAAGTTAAGTCTACACTTTTCAAGTGTAGACAGGCCCTTGGCTCCCCCACTGAGAAGGGAACCCCAGGGAGAAGAGAGTTGGGATCCCCTGTCTGTGGAGCACCAGCGGCTGTCTTCCCTGGCACTCCATGGACAGGGGAACCTCTGTATCCCCTGTCCGTGGAGCACCGATGAAGACAGCTGCCAGCAGTCCGTGGGCAGGGGAACCTCTGTGGATCCCGTCTGTGGAGCAACAGCAACTGTCTTCCCCGGCACTCCATGGACAGGGGAACCTCTGAGGATCCCCTGTCCATGGAGTGCAGGGGAAGGCAGCCACCATTGGCTCCTGGGACAGGGAAGCCCCAGGGAAGAGGGCCACCAGCAGCTCTCTTCTGCGAGAGCCCTTTGGGCTCCCTTGTTCCCAAGCCGTGGCTCCCTTCTCCCAGTCCTAGGTCAACTTAAGTAATTAAGTAACCAGTGTTAGGTCGAATTAATAAGGTCGACTTAGACCTTAAGTAGACCTAACAGTCAGTAGTTATTAAGTCATCTTAAGGACACCATTCTTAAGTCGACCTAAATTGCTAGTGTAGACATAGCCAAAGATTAAATAATTGAGATTCTTTATGTGAGTCCCTTCACTGCTATGGGTAAGGAGTAATACATATAATTTAGATATTTGCTTCTATGTAGCTCAGTAAAAAAAAAAGTAAATAGAATTTCTAAGAATACAAATTCTTTAGCTGGTACCTCCCATCCTAAATGCCTTTGCAAAGAGCCTTTTCAGTGGGAAATAATTTTGATACTGTGAAAAAAATCTAAATTGCTAAACTTTGATACAAAGTTTGCATCAAACTCTGCTGTCTTTGAAGTCATCTAAATGGATTCCTTATAGTAAGAAGCTTTGATGCCATTTTAATTCACCTAATAATAAAGGGACTCTGAAGAAAAATAATGTCCTCTTCAGTATAATTTAGTGCATCTATATTCTGGCTGAGGATACTCCGTGTATTCCCAGAGAGCAGAAATCTTTAACCAGGCTTCAAAATTTAGTTTCTTTAAATTTTTGGAAGTAGCATTAGGAATATGTCAGTTGGGCTCAAATTCCATTAGTGTATATTATTTCCTTATATGTATGCATTAATAAAATGCTTTCACTGTTTTGGTTAAGCATATCTCAAAAAAAAATGTTTTCCCTTACCACAATGTAGTACCACAACCCATTTATATTTCTGTCAAATGCAGAGGTTTTGTTTTCCTAAGGTGCCTAGACCCCATTCACTGTAAAATCAATGGAACACTGCCCCAGACTTCAACAGGAGTTGGTTCAGACTGAATTAAATACAACATGCTGGAGGTTATGCTGCCAGAGTTCACATAAGGAGCAAGAAATCCTGTATAATAATAGCTCAGGAAAAGCTTTTTTCTGGTTTCCTAGGACTGGTTTATAACCTTAAAAGAGAAGCAACACATTGCTGCACTATCCCAGAAACAGGACAGAGACAAAATTGTAGATTTTAATCTGACTTCTCTTCCTCCTCTGCCATGAGGGCTTTGGGAAGAGTAACCATTCTTTTGCTAATGCAAATTACTTCCCCTCCTGCACAGTGGGAGGGATAGAGCCAGTTCTGGGCACAAACTGCTCTCCCCTCCCCTCCCATCTCACAGCTTCCAGCAATGCAGATACCTACAAAGGATTTGCCAGAGTGCTTCTTAAACCCCTTTACATGTGCAGGTGCACATTAGGGCTCATGATCAACTCCTTAGTAGTTGTTCTATAGCCCTAATGATTGTTATAATATGTAAGCCATCTGTCAGGCGGAGTCATCAGTAGCAAGGGCCAGATTCAATAGTTAGGGGCTCCACTTACAAAATAAAAAAATAGAACTGACTTGAGCCCCCACTCAGCAACCCGGCAAAACTAAGCACCACCCCTGAGTGCTTCCAAGGGGTGATACTTACCCATTCGCAAGCACTGAGCCTGTGTATGACAAAAGAAAGTGTAACCCATATGCTTAAAAAGGGCTATCTCTTTAAGAGACCTGCTGAGGGTGAGTTACGGTTGCTGGGCAGATTAGCTACCCACAACCAGAAACTTCTGGAAGCAGGGAGTGGTAGCATTTTGAGCATGCTCCACAGGGTGCCCTGCTGGTGTGATGTGGTGTGGTCAGTCAGATAACATGAGAGCAGCAGTTTGTGCAGACAGCAGGCTAGAGCTGCTTTGAGAAGAGATGATGTGCTCAGTTTTCAGGAGAGAAGCTGAGCCAGAAGAGAACAAAATGTTTTCTCCTTCTAATGGAGTCATCTGAAACAGATTTTGCAGACATGCATATGGGACTGAGGGCTGGTTGCAAAGGAGAAGGAAAAGCCTGCATGGAATGCTACAGAAGATTCCTGCAAAGGAAGAAGAGGAGAGCTATTCCTTGCCACTCACGCCTCTACACTGGAATAAAGACTGTAGCTGAGGCTATGTACACACGATCAGATTAAAGCGCAACATGGCAATCGAGCTATAAAAAACACGTCACCTTTTTGCGGGAGACGCTTACACACGTCGCTCCTTGCAATGCAACAGAATTTTTTGCAATATTGCGGTGTAGCGCAATGAATTCTGGGCACCTATCCCACAGTTCAATTTTCCCTCAATTGCCGCTTGGAATCCTGGGATGAAGGAAAGGAATGCAAAGCGCCATGGGTAAACTCTCATTTTCCCGTGGTGCACTGTGTTCCCCTTGCGTCTCCCTTGTTGCCAATAGCAACTCGCGCCTATTTTCAACAGTGCAGTGACGCACTACTTGCGAGCAATCACAACTGCGACAGCATGGATCCTGCTCTAATCTTCACTGTCGCCTTCAGCATTCTAAATACATCTTGGCTGGTTGCTCAGTACGTAATGAGCTCCGAATCAGACGAGGACGCCGAGGAGCAGGGGCTGATCGATCCCCTGCAGAGCAACAGCACCGCATTGCTCAGCTCCTTCACCGATCATCTGCACACAGTGCAACGCCGTTTCTGGTCAGGAGAGACGAGCACCGAGTGGTGGGATCACACTGTTATGCAGCTGTGGGATGACGAGCAGTGGGTACAGAACTTTCAAATGCGGAAAGCAACCTTTCTGGAACTGTGTTCAGAGTTGGCCCCTGCCCTGCGACGTAAAGACACCAACATGAGGTCAGCCCTAACCGTGGAGAAGCGTGTTGCGATTGCAGTCTGGAAGATGGCGACTCCCGACTGCTACCGGTCGGTTGCAAACCAGTTTGGAGTCGGGAGGTCCACTGTCAGATTAGCCCTCTCACAAGTCTGCCGACCCATCAATCGTGTTCTGCTACGGAGGACGGTGACGTTGGGCAATGTTCGTGAGATTGTGGACGGCTTTGCTGCCATGGGATTCCCTAAGTGCGGGGGAGCCATAGATGGCACACATATCCCAATATTGACTCCAGACCATCTCACGACCAAGTACATAAACAAGAAGGGCTACTTCTCCATGGTGCTGCAAGCACTCGTGGATCACAGGGGCGTTTTACGGACATCAATGCTGGGTGGTCGGGAAAGGTGCATGATGCCCGCATTTTCAGAAACACTGGACTGTACCAGAAGCTGCAAGGGGGTACCTTCTTCCCCGATCAAAAAATTACTGTGGGGGATGTGGAGATGCCCATAGTCATCCTTGGAGACCCAGCATACCCACTGATGCCATGGCTCATGAAGCTGTACACCGGGAACCTGGATCGCAGCAACGAGCGGTTCAATTACCGATTGAGCCCCTGCAGAATGACTGTGGAGTGTGCCTTCGGCCTCTTAAAAGGGCACTGGCGCTGTTTGTATGTGAGGCTGGACTTGGACGAGGACAACATCCCTGCTGTAATTGCGGCGTGCTGTGTCCTTCATAACATTTGTGAAAATAGGGGAGAAAAGTTTTCCCTGGGGTGGGCTATGGAGGCACAGCGCCTCGAGGCAGCATACGAACAGCCAGCCACTAGGAGTATTAGTGTAAGGATGTAAGCAAGGTTAGGAATCTGAGAGCCTCTCTTGCTTAGCAGCTAGGTAGGGAGGGGGGCCACTGATTTACCTGTGCTTGGTATTTGCATGACACTCAGCATAATTTCACCCAGAGGCTGGGCATGATGGGAGTTGGTATGTGTGACTGGTTCAAATCCTCTAAATCTGGTGTTTTATCAGAAGGGGGAAAGGAAATATTGTTCTTTCATGATATGCCACCCTTTGGTTGTATATCTGTTATTGACCAAGGAGCTGATGGAAAAGTCACCATCAGCAATAGAGAACTTGGAAAAGTGAGCAACCCTAGTTTTCAGACTTGTAAAACCAGGTGGGGAGGGGTGTGAGCACTAGCTCTGCTGGAGCTGTGCCTTAAGTCAACACCTATTTCCCCACCCATTGTTAAAGAATAGACCTAAAGATTCCTTGTAGAGGCTCTATTGTTACTTTGATTGAGCTGGAATCACCAGGGAAACAGAAACTTCCCAGCGAGCTGAAATCACTGATGAGGAGCTGAAATCACTAGGGAAGAAGAAACTTCCCAGCGAGCTGAAATCACTAAGGAAGCAGAAACTTTCCAGCAAGCTGAAATCACCAAGAGCGGACAGCAGGCGGAGCCATCGGACAGCAGGTGTGACCAGTGGGCGGTGCGGCGGATAGCAGGTGTGACCAGCGGGCAGAGCCAGCGGACAGGAGGTGTGACCAGCGGGCGGTGCGGCGGAGCCAGCGGACAGCAGGTGTGACCAGTGGGCGGTGCAGTGGAGCCAGCGGACAGCAGGTGTGACCAGAGGCCAGCGGCAGAGCCGGTGGACCCAGACAGCGTCTGCGGACAGCGGGTGTGAGTGGCCACTGGGTGGTGTGAGCAGACCTTGAGGTGGCAGAGGACAATTGGAGGGGAGGACTGAGGGCTGACTCCCCCTTCTCCCCTTACTGGTGGAATGAGTTCTGTCTATTGGGTTTTGTGGGAATCTTTGCACTGTATCCCAACCAGTGCTGCGTTTTGATGTTGCCTTTATATAGTCTTTATTAAACCTTTATGTGCTACACTCAGACTGGTGCTTGCGAGAGGGGAAGTATTGCCCTTCTAGGGCGCCCAGGGGGTGATGTGTAATTTCCCAGAAGACTGGGTGGGGGCTCGAGCCAATTGTCGGTGTAACATTACTTGGGAACCCCTAGAAACAGAACCCGGTCCTTTGCTGCTGCCGTCATGGCTTGGCAAAGGGGTTACATTTTTGGGGGCTCGTCCGGGATCTCTGGGTCAGTACCCCTCGCAAGCACACCTGAGTGATTAAGGTGAAATTATGCTGAGTGTCATGCAAATACCAAGCACAGGTAAATCAGTGGCCCCCCTCCCTACCTAGCTGCTAAGCAAGAGAGGCTCTCAGATTCCTAACCTTGCTTACATCCTTACATTAGGGAGGCCCAACGAGGACCTGCTCGCATAAGGGAGGCACTCAGGGAGCATTTCAATGATGCCCTCCCGTAGTTCACTTCAAGGACGCATCAAGTGCACCTTATGAGATTTTCACTTTGTTCAAATAAAGCCACTCTTCAAATTTTTTGTTACTGTTTTTATTAAAAGATAAAAGAGGGGGGGTTGGGGGGTTTTGGAGGAGTTACAGGTGGGTGTAGCTGCGGGTCTCTCAAAAGTAGCTCTGTGAGGGACTGGATGTTGCAGTATACCAGGGGGATGGGTGGCCTTCAAATAAATGCTTTGAAGGACTACGGGATGTGGGAGGCAGACGCAGTTGAAGTGTCTGGTGTGGAGCCCGTGCATTAATCGCCTGGGTCTGCAGAGCAATTATTCTCTTGAGCAGTTCTGTTTGCTCCTTCATGACGCTTATCAGTTCGTCCCTGTGTTTCTGCCTCCTCTGTTGAGATTCCTCTCTCCAGGCTCAATTCTCCCTCGCGGATGCCTCTGTTGTTTTCATCAGCTCCTGAAACATATCCTCCCTGTTTCTTCGAGCACACCACCGAATGTTTCTCATGCAGTCAGCTGGGGTAGACACCGGCCTTGTGAAGGTCGAATCTAATAAAAAAAAATAATAAAGCTATTGTTCACACATAGCCTAGATAACCAATGTAACCTTCCAGTAGCACATTCCACTGGAAGGTACAGGGCAATCAACATCCTATGCTTTGCTGAAGCGGACAAGGTACGTCCTAATAGAAACCTTACTGGGGCCTAACATTCTTCACAGGGCACACAGATGGAACCCAATATCTCTCTCCTCAGAGTGCCCCTGCCAGCTAGAATACATATCCTACATGCCACCGGATGCCAGCTGGGACTGTATGCTGCTGCCTTGTGTGCTGCCATGGTTCCTAGTGCTGTGCTTTGCAGCTGGCAAGGCAGAGTATCCTTATATGGGAGCGTAGACACATACGATATCCCATCCTAACCTGAGTAGGCGGCTCTGGCGGTACATCGAGGAAACCTTTAGTGACCTAAATACAGATGATTTTTTGACAATCACTGCTTGTGTTGATGCACTTCTAATAAATGCATAGTAAAGAGAGTGCACAGCGGGAACTGAGACAGCAAGCACCCCCGCCCCGGACAATGATTTTTTAGCAGGAGCCATAGCTGCATGGAAGAGAAACTTACCTGAACCCCCCTCTGCCGTCTCAGAGGACACGCTCCAATTCATGTCTGGGGTGGACGTCTCAGCAGGGGTGCAGAAGAGCTCCTGGCTACACACTGTTGCGCTCTCCTCCAGGTCATCCTCCATCTCCTCCATCCTCATCAATCACATCCTCATCCTGCTCGGCTCTGGCATTCAGTGGATGAGGGGGGACGGTGTGTCCATAAGACTTTTTGCAGTGGTTGTGGGGTCCCCACTGAGGATGGCTTCGATCTACTTGTAACACCTGCATGTAGCAGGCGCTGATCCCGAACGGCGGTTTGTCTCCTTCGCTCAGTGATAGGTTATTCTTAGCTCCTTCACCTTTGATCTGCACTGCACAGTGTCTCTATCATAACCTCTCTCTGACATGGCCTGAGAAATTATGCCATATGTATTGAAATTTCGCCTGCTGCCGCGTAGCTGCGCCTGCACAACAGACTCTCCCCAGATGCTGATCAGGCCCAGCACCTCTGCCGTGCTCCAAATGGGTGCGCATCTTCCACGATGGGCTGCCATTGCTAGTGAAGATCAGAGCTGCACTCCACTCCACGAGGAAGAGAACAGGAAGTGAAACAGAGGAGAAATTCGAAAATCCCAGGAATCGAAAGAGGCGGGGACTGTTTCGTCACGGCCACAGAGCAGGTGGGGAGAAGACCAGAGAGGATGACTTTGGAATGCTGGGACACTTCTGGAGGCCAATCATTGCGCAGTAAGCGTACACACGAGTCGAAAGGCGCAACAGCTGTTCCGCGTTAACTGCTACCACCCTCGTCGAGGTGGTTTTTGTTTTGCGCTACAACTGGGTTGTTGACACGCAAGAGCCCTATTGCACGTGTGTACGCTGTTGTTGTTATCGCGTGGTAATGACCGTTAATGCGCAATAAAGTGATCATGTGTACATGGCCTGAGAGTTGGGCGATCTCCACCTGGACTTTGGGACTCTTGGGTATCTTTCCTGTGGGGTTTCTGTAGGGATTGTTCTTAGTTAATTGTATTTTGTTTTCTTAGGATAAGGTTTATTTATTTAGTTAATAAAGTTCATTGTTATGTTTGTTTTTAGTAGTATTTTAATGTGGGAGGATAACTCTGAGCAATCTTTGCTGTGAGTCCCATACAGACTGGATCTTGGGTCTCCAGCTGCTTTCTCCATAGGGATTGGGATTGATTTCTCTGAGGCACTGGAGAAGGGTAATTAAATGAATTTTAGCCTACCCGAAGGTTACAAAAGCTTTTATTAAAAGGGAAGGAAACCCACCAAAATATCACAAACACATTCAAAAGCATGTGATCTTAAACAAACACCCACCTCGCAGTATGCTGGGGAGTGTCCTTTGCCCACTTTCACACCCTGCAAACAAACGTCCTTTTAACTCACTTTCCCTCCACTGCACTCCACTCACACTGGTTGTCCATGGTCAGTGGTGCACTCACATGGGTTCACCTATGAACCCTGAAATGTGGTGGAGGGGCTCAAATAATGCCTCTGCTGCTGTTCCACACCTCTGCAATTGGCTTGTTGCTACCAGTTTTCTCTACCGCCTCTGCCACTTTTATCACTGCTGCTACTGTTTGCTGCTTACTGTCAATGCCATACTGTTGTGTTCTGAAGTTCCATCATTTAGCCCTGCTCTTATGTCACCCTTCTGCCAGATGGATTTGGCAGCAACAACAGTCTGCTTAAATATCTAGTGGTTCCTTCTCAACAATACTAACAGAACTGGCTCCAGTCCCCACCCAGTAACCTGGGAAAATCACAGACGAGCCCCTTGGTGCTCTTAAGGAACAATACTTCCCTTCTCAAAAGCACACAGTTTGAGTATAAGAAAGAAACTTTTAATAAAAAGGAAGAAAGTAACCCAGTCTCAACTTGGGAAAACATCATGGGCTAGAGTCATAAGCATGAGCAAACCACCCACCCCAGAGAAAAATGGGACATGTCTTTTGCCTACATTTCTTAAGTCCCACAAGCAAAGCTCATTTAACGTATCCCTCTCTTTTCCCTGCACCTCACTCCACACACAGTTGTTGTCCTTGATCAGAGAAGTCACAGGGTTCAGAGGTGCATTCAAGTTAATTCACCTCTTAGCCCTGCTCACTCAATGCCTCACTGGCTGCTCTGCTCCACTGTACCCTCTGGGATATTGTGAGGTCCCATCACTCAATACAATTTCAGACATTTGAGCTCTCAGTTATTTCAGCTGTTAGTAGAGGAGTCTCACTAAAGCTATGTCTACACTTGAAAAGTTAAGTCGACTCTGTTACTTAAAGTCCACCTTGTTAAGTCGACTTAAGTTGACTTAACTTTTCAAGTGTAGATGCAGCAGAGAGCCGTGGCTTCCCGTTAAGAAGGGACCCGTCACTCCCTTCTGCCAGGAAGCCGCAAGTCCCTCTGAGAAGGGAGCGGAGGCTTCCGTCTTGCCAGGACCCCCGCAGTCGCAGGGAGAAGGAAGCCCCGGATCCTTCTCCCTGGGATCTGCGCAGGTGCCGGCAAGAAGAGTCCTGCGCGGGTCCCAGCAAAAAGGGAGTTGCTGCATCTTTCTGCCTGGGATCCCCATGGGTCCTGGCAAGAAGGGAGCCACGGCTTCTTTCTCCATGGGAACCATACGGGTCCTAGAAAAAAGGGAACCATGGCTCTTTCTCCCCAGGACGCGCAGCTCCATTCTGCCTGGGACCTGTGCGGGTCCAGCTCCCTCTGCTGAGCTCCTAGATAGAGTAGGTGTGTCTATGTAAATACAATCTGCTCCTGAAGTTTTTACTCCCAGTTTGTAACAAAATGTCAGGGAACAGCTTATTCAGACCCTGCTTACATGTATGTATTAAAAAAACCAGAATTCCCAACATTAAGAAAACAGCTTCATTTGTAATTAACATAATCGTTCTTGTTTTTTAAAAAAGCTTATTTTTATTTGCCATTTTGTACCATTTGATGTGGTGTCATAAGAGATTTCAGGACAGGTGATTTCACAGTCCAGATCACTTATAACTATGTGGTGCCTTGATGAGCACAACTCTCCCATAGATGTCAATGGAAATCTGTGAGAACTGATTGTGGTCCTTATTGGCATAAGAGTAGTTTAACAGTAAAACTTCTGCCTGAAAGAATAATGTAATCAACTTAATGCATCATATTGATTTATGAGCTATTATTTCCAAAGGAGTAGGGGAAGGGAATACCTCTTCTAAATGATGAGAATACAACCTTACTTATGGCAAGAAGTTTGCAATGAAGCACAAGAACCTGTGAGCAGTGTCTTATTCCTTGATTATTGGGGATATTAATTCACAAGCTGTAGGTAAGCACATTGATCTTGCCAACCATCTAGAAATGAAATTTCACGTAGAGCTACTTTTTCATTGCTATTCCAATAGACTGCCTCACCCCTGGTATTGTCTTTTTGTTTGTTTGTTTGTTTGTTTATGTTGGTTTGGTTTGGCTTGGCTGGGGGATTTTTTGCACTTGAAAAAGAAACTACCTATTTGACTCCTGCAAAAATTAAGGTTCCCCTGGATTGAGTTTTATGAATTCCCATTTGTCCCTAGCCTGATAACCATCCATAAATGGCATCAGATAATGCACATGTGGTACAAATCTAATCTTGAGAGTGCGCTTATTTTTAAAAGGAAAAAAGTGTTACATCTTCTATTTTACTCACATTTGGTCAATCCTGCATGCCATGTGTTCCCAAAATTCCAAATGAATCCCGAATTTTCTGATTTTATTATAAAATGAAGTGGAACACTTTGTGGGAAATATTGTGAAAAAGTACAATACAATTTAGGCTGCAGTTCTACAAAGTACTTAGCATTTTAGGAAATACAGGATGGAGATATTATAAAATGGGTGCATAACTAGTAGTAAAACTATTCCCAGAGAGTAGGATCAGTGGCAGACATTCAAGTCAGAAGGGTCCCACAAGGATCAATTCTGGGTCTGATTCTGTTCCATATCTTCATCAGTGATTTACATCATGGCATAGAGAGTACACTTATAAAAGTTTTCGATCAATAACAAACTAGGAAGGGTTGCAGGAGCTTTGGAGGATAGGATCACAATTCAAAATTATCTGGACAAACTGGTGAAATGGTCTGAAATAAATAGAATGAAATTCAATAAGGACAAATGCAAAATACTCCACTGAGGAAAGAACAATCAGTTACATACATATAACATGGGAAATGACTCCCTAGGAAAGAGTATTGCAGAAAGAGAGTTTGAGGTCATAGCAGATCACAAGCTAAATATGAGTTAACAGTGTAATGCTACTGAAAAAAAAAAAAAGCAAATATCTTTCTGGGATGTATTAGCAGGACCACGACATGAGAAGTAATTCTTCCTCTCTATTCTGCACTGATTAGGCTTCAAATGGAGTAATGTGTCCAGTTCTGGGTGCCATATTTCACGAATGATGTGGGCAAACCAGAGAAAGTCCAGAGAAGAGCAACAAAAATGATTAAAAGTCTAGAAAACATGACCTATGAGGGAAGATTGAAAAAAATAGGTTTGTTTAGTCTTGAAAAGGGAGACTGAAAAAGGATACGGCATTAGTTTTCAATTACATAAAAGTTATTACAAGGAGAAAGGAGGAAAAATATTCTCCTGAGGATAGGACAAGAAACAAAGGGCTTAAATTGCCACATGGGAAATTTAGGTTGGACATTAGGAAAAACTTTCTGTCAGGATAGTCAATTACTAGAATAAATTATCTATGAAGGTTGTGGGCTCTCCATCACTGAAGATTTTTAAGAGCAGGTTAGGCAAACACCTGTCTAGGTAATGTTTGGTCCTGCCATAAATACAGGGACTTGACTGACTCACAAATTCTCTTCCTTTTCTATGATTCTATGTGTTCAAGCTTAAGCATGTAAGTAATACCATCCCTATTCAACAAAGGATTTAAAAGAGTGATCCGAGCACTCTAAAACAGCAGAAGTTTGCTGGCTTCCAATGTATGCCTCAGGTCCATGAGTGGGTACCTAAATATATGCTTAAATGCTTTGTTAAATGGGAATGGGATCATTCACATGCATAAAAGTGTGTTGCTGAGCTGGGCCTTTATAAGGATTAAGCCAATAAGATTACGTAGCAATGTAACAGGGGTCTAGAAATTAACTGAAAAAACTATGGAATAGTAAATAGATAACAATGTTTTTGAGCCAAATAACAATCCCTATAGAAGGACTCAAAAACTTAAAGAGAAGTTATCATTTTCTATAAATGTCTACAGACCTTTGCCATAAAGGGTTGGGAGGTCAGGCATAGAAGTTAGTTTCATTTTCCTCTCAGAAGTACTAAACTTGCAAGCTCATTAAATTCAGATATGCAAACAGATAAAAGTGATCCTCACAGCTACAGCTACTTGATTTTAATTCAAGATGCTCTGTGCAACTATAATATTAGGAGGCCATGGTCCAATAGAATGTTTACCTCTACTGAATTCTTATTAGGTATCTAGGTGCCTGGAAATATTTTGTTCTCTTATTGTATAATCATTCTTGGATGCCCTTTTTAAAAAGAAACTGCAGCATCACTACATACACACTCACCCATCTTTGCATATAGCCTAAATTATCACTGTTTACTGTTTTATACTGAATATTTTTCTGTTCCCTTATGTAAAGGTGTCAGAATTTAATAATAATTTCTATAGCATTTGTAAACCAATATCTAGCATGAAGTTCTATAGCTAGGGTTTTATTAAACTCTATAGGTTGTTTTGAAATACTATAGAAGATATTCTCTATTAAATTTTGTAAATTGGTTAAAATAATTTCTATTAAACCCTCTTGGTTTCATCCATATTAAATTCCACAGGAGTTTTCCATAAATGTTATGTAGGACACATTTATATAGAAAAGTACAGAAAAAGTTAAACCATAAGTACTGTTTAAGAATGGAAATGATTTAGGATTATTGCCCCCATACTAGAGCTCAGGGAATAATTTGCAGCAGATGGTATGCTCAACCAATTTAGCCACTTTGCCTTGTGGAATGTCAGTGAGCAGATTGGGATTTCCTCAGAGTTATTCAATATTCAAATTTACTAGTATGTGTGTTTTGTTTTCTTTTGTTTTGTTCTTTGTTAATTGTAATTTATTATTTGTATTCCCTGGATTGAAATAACGGGCGGAGCAGATTATTTTTCCTTATGTGTATGGAACAGCCAAGGGAAGAGCACTGCCTTGCTGTCTCCATTATCTCCTGTGCACTCTGCATGACTCGACTCTACCATTTACCCAGAGGTGCAGTTTAGAAAACCAAAACCTAGTCCAGAGTAATTGTTTGCACAGGCATGGCCCTATTAACTATTATCCTCTTCGCTATGCCCTCCCTCAATACCCACACCCATCCTGTCCTCAAACTATCAACCATTATTCTGATCATGCTGTATCCTTTTCCCTCATCTTTTGTCTGACTTCTCTGTTGTAAATTTTTTGGACAGATACCTTGTCTTCTAATGTGTTTATAAGGCACCTTCCAGACGGGAATATAAATATCCAGTAATGATGATAATAATAGCTGTAAAGGATGCTGGCAGATCCTTGCTTGGCTGATTGAATTGCCTCTGTGTCAGGGTTCTGGTAAATATATTTTTTAGAAATAAATCATCCTTCTGTGGCAGTGCCCCACCTGATCTTAAAAAATATACCAGCTTTGGAATGCTAGCTTCAGATTTGCTTCCCTTGAGCATTCACAGAAGAAACACTAAAGGAGTGTGAGCATGTTTGAAATTAATTTATTTTAAAAGAAAAATTTGATGGAGTACTCTCAGAATTTTTTTTTTCCTGTTCACCTTCTACACATTTCCACTTATAGGCAAATAAAAAAGTCTAATTTGTGATTTTTTTTTTAAATTACACACAGATTTACCACAAAATCAAAGAAGGTCATCCCACTTCTGTTGAAGGATTTCCCCCCTGCACTCTATTACTAATCCTGTGAGAAAGTAACAATTTTTTGGTTTAAAAAAGTTGTGGTTGCAGTATATTAAGGAAATTAAGCAGTTAAGGGATGAAAGGTAAAGGTCTTTTGCGAATTTCAAACTGGCTAAGGTTTGGTCGACACAAACATTTTTTCAGTATGTCACTGAGGGGTGTGGAAAATCAAACAAGTTATACAGACTAGCTACTGGTGCAGACAGCATTACTGGAGGGCTTTTCCCATTGACATAGCGACTGCTTCTCAGGTAGAAGGTCTCCCTTCAGTATACATAATGTCTTCACTAAGCACTACAACAGTATTTGTAAATGAGCCCTAAGAAACATAAAGCAAATGACTGGATAAATGATTAGTTTTCAACATGGCAAAAGACTCTGCCCTCGGGTTCTGAACTGTGCTCAGTCTTACTTCATATTTTTTATGAATAACCTGGAATACAGGAGCAAACAGTGAGATGCCAAAATCTGCAGATAACTTAAAATTAATTAGATTAACCAAGACTAAAGACATTGTGAGGAACATCAGTGGAACCTAATAAAACTGAGTAAATGGGCAGCACAATGGAAGAAAGTATTTAATATGGAAAAGTGCAAGGTAACATATACTGGAAGGAATAATTTGAACAGCTCACACACATTGCTAGGCTTTCAATAGACTTAAACCCAATCCAGAAAAAGACTTGAACATTATTGGGACAGCTCAGTGTAAACCATTGAGCAACAAGCAAAAAGGACAAAAGGCAAACAAAATGTTAGGATATATAAGAAATGGGATAATACAGATAACACCACATCTCCACCAAATAAATCAAGGGCATAAAGGATATATCCGTACCTGGAATAATGTAGTAATTCTAAATCAAAACAGATACAGCACAAAAAGAACGAACTCAGAGATGGGCAACAAATATGTTTAGAGACAAGGAAAGATTTCAGTATGTAGAGAGACTAGAACTGTTTGGTTTACACAGGAAATGAATATGGGACATGATAAAAAGTAAAGTAATGAATGGCAAAGAGAAGGTAAACTGGATGGCTCCGACTTAGTCTTTCTCATAATAAAAGAACAAGAAACTTTTGATACAACTGAAAGACAAAGTAGCTAAAATTTATGAAATGAAATATCTTTTTATTTATAATACCTGAAGATATCTTCCTTGAAGACTTTCTTGCCACTAAATATCTTTGAGGACAAGAGCTTAATAGAATTCAAAAAAAGGACTGGACATTTATTCAGATGAGAACATCCATGGTTCAAAAGATAGGATTTTTTTTAAAAGAAGATTGTTGCTTCAGGGCATAAGCCAACCACCAGGTATTAGGTAGAAATGACCTCTATGAAAAAACATTATTGTAAAATTGCCCTCTACAAGGTTTCTTGCATCGTCCCTTTGAAGCATTTAGCATTTGTCACTGTCAATCAGGCAAGTCAAACAGACAGACAACTGTTTTGAACTAAAACAACAATTCTTTTTATGTGTTGCCATTCCAGGTTGAATACACACCATGAAAAGCCACAGCTGAAATTCTCATACCAATAGATGCAACAAAAAAATTGTGCATGCACCTTTTTTGCTGGATTTCAGTGGAAGCACCAACAACGCAAAAAAAAAAAAGGAACATTTCAGATCCCCATAACTCCTAGTTTGTGTTTTGTTTCATTATCTTGGTTGATGTATTTTGTTAGTATTAATGGAGTTTCTCAGGTGTTTGTTGCACCAAGATAAAATTTAATCAAAAGTGTTTATCTTTTAAGTAAAACTCTTGAGTAAAATTTCTTCAAACTTCTGGGCAATCACAGATTTAACAATTGTTTGTCATTCAAAGGGTTAATTTGAATCACTGTTGGCACTTCAAAGAATATAAAGCTCTGGTAATAGAGCGAAGAAGTCTGTTCGTTATATTAGCATCCATGCAGGTATTTTTATATGAAGGGATACATTTTCAAAGCACTGCAAGTGAGGTATGTGCTAAAATCTGTTCCTGTATAACAGGATTTGTGCTAATACCTCCCACACACCACTTTGAAACTATACCCCTCTGTGTCTTTAATAGTCTTTAGCCTTGGAAGGATTGTGATTTGGAAGAGGCTGACATTTGTAAAACAAAGAAAACTCTAAGAAAACAAAGCCACAATAAAACTAGTAAATTTTTTAAATAAAATACGTATTGTAATAATAATAATACTTTTAATTTAGGGATGTGTCTTTCATCGGAGGCTCTCAGTTCTTTCAAAGATTAACCTGTATTATCATTCCCATTTCACAGGTAGAAAATCAGTTTGATATGATTTGGCCTAAAATTAAAGGGCCAGATTCTCAGCTGTAAAACAAGACTGCTGTGCAGAAGTCAGTAGAGCTACACTGATTTGCACCAGTTTAGGATCTGATCCAAGCTTCTCACTGCATCTGCTTCTGTGAAGGTTCAGAAAAAATAATACATTTTTTTACCAATGGAGTATGTAAATAACACAAAAATGAACACCAAATATAAAAAAATCAGCCCTCCCCTGGTATTTTCTAATATTGTCTTGCCTGTTTGCTAGTATAGCCAGCTGAATACAAATATGTGGCGCATGATCAAGGAAACATTTACATGTATATATTTTCCAGAATAGATCAATGATGTCAGGAGCTGTAGGGCTTAATTTGGATGCTGGTCAAAAGCAAAAGATTATTGAAATGTAAGACCCATGGAGGAGGCATGAAATGAATGAGGGCAAACTAAAGGAAGTGATTATTTGATTGCAGAGTCAGGCTGAGGCACATAAAGCCATGCAGATTCCCAAAGCCAAGGTTCCAAAAGTCAAACTGAGGAGTCATTTTGTGGAAACAAAAGATATTAACACAGCTTCTTCAGTTCTCAATACCACTTAATTTCTCCAAAGAGGGCAGAACATATGCCTGTAATTTTTAAACACCCTGTCAATACCATATGAAAAAAAATATTATTTTACTTTCCTATATATTAAGTGTACCTCTGGCATATCACAGCTCATTTACATCTAATTTCAAATGAAGAAAAAAAGAAAAGAAGGCTAATTTGTTCCAAAGAAATAGACTGCAGAATTTATTTTGGATGAATCATTAGCTGGAAAACATTATCAAAATATATTCAAGGGGAAAAATGAATTATAATTTAAGACCACAAAATAGTCCAGTCTAATATACAAGCTAATGCAGCCTACGTACTGGATGCCTCCATTTTGGGGTGCCCCATTTGAGATACCTTTAAAAAGGGTCTGATTTTCAGAAGATGCCGAACACCTGTGCTCTGCAAATCAGGCTCCTTCAAGGCAACTCAGACTGAGTGCCCAAATTCACTAGTTACTTAAAAATAGAGGTCACAAGACTAGTCCTCTTTTCCATGGGGATCATCATTCGTCCATCTAAACAGTATATTCTGCTCTGTGCCTCAGTCTGGAACCTGAATGAAAAAAGCCCAAGATATCTGCAGCGAGAAAGAGAGATGAAGGCAGCTCTTTGCCAGCTTTTTAATTAGTTTGTTCAGAAATGGAAGGTTTGTTCTTGTGCAGTATATGCAAAGTCAGTTATACCAACAAGTGTTTTCTTGAGTATTAACTATTCCTTGAGTGGCTATAGCTGTCCCTCCTCAAAGAGTGTTCAAATTACAATATATGAAACCAAAGGCATGGATCAGAACTAGAAGATTTTAGTGCAGTTTGTGTTGGGCAGTGGCACAAGACAAGGACATCCAATGCGTCTTGCTCTCTTGGTAGAACTACTACCCCTAGTATCTGAATGGAGTGTAAAAATTAAGGCATAGATACAAAACAAACCACAGATAGTCTTACATGTAAATGTCAATAACACTAGAAATTATTGTCTTGAAAACAGCTTAAGTAGAATATGTGCTCAATGGGTTACGTATATAGTATAGAAAATGAAAACTATTTTCAAAGAAACAATACTTTAAAATATTTTTATTGGAGGAAGGAGAAACTATGAATTTAAGTTTCAGGATATCACTATAGTTTCAGAATCTGAGATTCATCACTGGTTTATGGTCAGCTATGACTATAGGTTGCCTAAGGGAACTATTAAGGTGTTTCTTCTAATAAAATCTGGAGAGAAAAAAAGCCCACACGTTTAAAAACCTTTGTTGTTGTTGTTAAGTTAATAAAGCTTTTATGCTCAGATCAGTTGTAAACTCAGTCAAGCCTATATTTCCCTTTGGAGCAAAAGCTCTAGACATTTTTACTCTTCCTCTTTATATATTCCGTCCCATCTTCCCTCTCATCTTCCTTCTCCTGCTATCCCACAATCTCATCTGTCTGGCAGTTTTTCCATCTTCAGTGCCTTGATGAAAGATTATAGTGCTTTCTACTCATCTGCCCCTGCAGTACAAAATAGATCTCTTGTATATCTGACAATCCTGTGGCTTTTCAGGATAATATTTTGGAGAGCAATTACCTCTTTCCTTTACATTTTTAATTTTCATAATGTGATATCAGAAGATGATATAGACATCTGAGCAGACACATACTCATCCAGTTCCATGCCATTCCAACACATGCATATGCACATATTCACATATTTCAAGCTAGAGGAAATTCAAATAGGAAGAAAGACATTAATTTAGCAGTGAAGGTATTACTCACCTGAATATCTTATCTAGAGATATAATAGGTTCTCCATCACTTGAAGTCTTTAAGTCAAGATTGGACGTGTTTCTAAAAGACACGTTCTAGTTTCAAAATCAGTTATTTGGCTTGATGCAGGATTGACTAAATGAAGTTCTATGGTTTATGTTATGCAGTTCAAGCTAAATGATCATAGCAGTTCCCTCTAGCCTTAAAATCTTTGTACTAATTTGTAGGAAACACAAGTGACATCTTCGTAAGTATTTGCCCATAAACATACACAAATCTATATGCTTTTTTTATTCCTAGCCTTTTCTGAAAACAGAGAAAGTTCAAGTGAAATCACTTGAGGTGTTAGAAGCAAAATATGCACTTATCTCTGTGGTGATACTAACCCTGAATGGCAACTATTTATAATGCTATATTAACCATGCATGCTATCAAGACAGTTTGCATCCATAATACTTCATTTTAAGGTTAATTCAAAAGTTAAATTATTAAAAGATTTCCATCTCTCTAATGCAAATGGAACTGTCCAGAAGATGACAGTCCATAGTGTACCACTAAATAAAAGTGATAATACAACATATTTACTGCAATCCTGCTATCACAATATATTTGGATGTGGGGGAAGGTTGCCAATCTTCACTGTGCAAACACATGATTAAGGATTATCCAATTCCCAGGGTTACATTTAAACCTGTCTTGTTAGCTCAGAATGCTGCGGTCTCAGGGTCTTCACTACAGCTGAATGGTATAGCTCAGGTACATGCATCTGTCCCAGCTCTGATGGAGCTTGTACATTCAAAATAGAAGTGTTTCCATGGCAGCAGGAGTGGCTGGAGAGGATAGGCCCTTCAGTTGCAATCCCATCTGAGGAACAAGATAGGCAGTTAGCTCATCCCGCTTACACCACTGCAGCTGCCCTTCTATTTTTAGCATATTAGCTGTACCAGAGCCAACATGAAAATGTCTACTCAAGATAGAAATTACCCCTTCCAGCACCTGGGTAGAGATACCCTAAACATAAAACAGGCTTTATAGTCACCCCAGACAACAATGCTCATTTTACTAATCTGCAATAGCGGTATCTGAAGTATATTTATATTTTTCCTGAAACAAAAGGTGCCAGTAGACAACTGTGGACATTTTTTTTTTTAAAATGTATCTCAAATACTTCTAGGATCAATCATATATTTTGTTGGGCCTTCCATCCAAAAGCCAAATTTACTGCCTGTCACTAAGAGGCAAGGATTAAACAAATACCCCAAAAGTTGAGCATCTGGGTGGTACTAACAGAAAAGAATGGCTGAATGCCTGCTTTTCAGCTACAGTATATTGCCAATCCCTGCCACTTCACAGACATACCTAGTGGTATGCCACAGACCACAAAATCTCTTCCACATTTTAGAAAAGAAATTTTACTTCTGCTTATTTTCTACATTCACACAATGTTGATTAACAGTATCCATTTTCCTAATCTCACCCATCTGAAACTTCCAAAGATGTTGACAAATTAATAGTAGAAAGAGGATAAATTGTGAATGCGTAGAACTCACTGTTCGGCTACATAACGGCCTGTCTTAAAATGCCACCATCTAAAAAGCGGTAGGCATGTTGATCTATTTTTAAGCACACTGGAGCATATGCCTCAATCCCCAAAGATATCAGTTAAGTCTTTTGACTCACAAAAAACATTCCTTGAGTCATTGCTCAGAGATAAGCATGACAACAGGCGTAGCATTAGTATTTTGCCCTAAATAAGACTATTTTTGTTTTATTTCTTTTCAAATTCCAAAGGATTATGATATATATTTAAGGTAATTTAAGAACATGTTTAACCATTACATCTGAGAGTTATGACAATAATTTGCATTATTTTCATTATTAGTGCTGTATAACCTCTTAATTAGTAAAATTCCAAACTCTTTATGGAATTTCTCAGAAGCCTTTACCATGTGTGGGTTATTTGACTGATTTCTTGCTCTTTCTTTGAACAACTGTCTTTTTAACTTATACTGAGGTGGCTTATCTTCTTTTATTTTTCTGTGGTTTGGAACAATTGCAACTCTTGTTTTTTATATGTTAAATTGTATCCTGTCAATCATTTCTGTGAAAATTCCCTCATGGGAGTCTGTAACAGGTTCATGCTTACTCCATTGTTGTTCTGGGCTTCTTCCCACACAAACCACACAAAGACAGGGCTGGATTAAGCAACCTGGAGGCCCTTGGCTGACCCCCACTGTGGGGCCCCCACTGCCTGACTCTTCCACCCACTAGCATGGAGGCCTGTCACTGGGGGGGCCCTAGGGCCAAAGGGCACTCCCACCCCAGCCCCACTCTGGCCAATCTGCTCCTGGGGATGGGGCCAGCTGGCGCACGGTGCAGCCCCCCCAGAGCCACAGGCCCTGGAAGGCCACACCAGAGTGGCAGAGGCTGCACCAAGAGGCAGCTGGCCCCATCCTCAGGAGCAGAGCCAACAGGCGCTGGCCTGCCCAACTCCACTCCTGTGGGTGGACCAGCTGGTCCAGGGGCAGGATGGGAGCACAGAGAGCGGTTTCAGCACTCCAGACCCGCCAGCACTGAATGGGGTGAGAGGTAGCTGGATAGGATTTTAGGGGCTGGAGCCTGGGGCCCCCTTTTTTGACCAGATGCAGCTACATTCTCCCACCAGTTGTCTTTTTTCACAGGTTGTGACTCACCACTATCTATTTATATGCATAGTCCAGGATCAAGGGCCACACAGCTCTAGCCACTGACTCAGGGCAGCTTATCTCTACCTCTGGCTTCTCCCACTCAGACAGACAAACTGGTTGGTTACTCTCCCGACCCCCCCACCTTCTCCTTTTGTGAGCCATTGTGGTGCCAGCCTACTGAGTTTAACAGCTGTTCCCAATTAGACAATGCCCCATAGCAGTGGTACTCAATGAGTAGACCGTGATCTACTTGTGAAAGGCAGTTGCCATTGAAACCTATGAGCATTGTGCCCTTTCCTGGCATAAAGATGGCGACCATTGTCCTACAGGCTCACTCGGTCGGCTTCAGTCCCCTATTAATTAGAGCTCCTATGACCATGAGCCAGAGGGGTAGCCGTGTTAGTCTATTGCAGAAAAACAACAGAGTCCTGTGGCACTTTTAAAGACTAACAGATTTATATTGCATGAGCTTTCATGGGTCTCCCGCGAAAGCTGATACAATAAATAAATGTTAGTCTTTAAAAGTGCCACAGGACACTGTTGTTTTTATGACAATGAGCTGTCTCAACCATATGTTTTCAGCCAGCATTTTGTCACAGAGTCCCCCAACATTACTTTGGAACTTCCATGAGAGGAAGCTAGCCATTCACAAAGCAACACACCCACCGGAGTAAGTGCCTTTTTTGAATATGAATAAAAACTTCGATAATACTCTGTCAATTCTAGCCCTAGTGCTTCCATCAGCTTGGCCTAGTTAATCCTGTTGATGCTACAATGACACTTAGCACCTTATTTAGTGAGCACCCGAGGATGCAATAACGGCTAGGATGCACTAGCTATGGCCGTCACCTGTTCCTTCATGTCTTTTACCCCAATTATAAACATCTCCATCCATTCACTGGGAGGAAGAGTTAATCATTTCACTGCCAATCCAGGGCTGTGGCCTATGCTATGCATCCTGTCACAGGGGTTCTGATATATGAATAGTCTTCTGATGTGCTATTTAGTATGTTTATATTCCCTCTTTCAGTTCTTTTGTGGGCAGGCATATCCTGCCATGATGCATTGGAAGTGTTATAGGCCCTTTTTTCTCTAGCGCAGGGAATCCCCAATGCACCATGTGAGCTTATGTTTTAGGCCTCAGTACCACTCCAAACCCACCCTGATTTCACCTGATTCCAAATTAGAATGGGAACTTTTTAAATCCATTGTACATTCAGCACAAGACAGCAGAGAATCAAGCTCTTTATACCACTTTGCAAGACAGACCTCAATTAGAATGTTACTGACTGATGCAAAGATCCTCACTTCCAAGACTCATTTCATTGATCTATTTGTTTAAAGTTCACTACTCACTCTTTAACAAAGTAAAGACCTCATTTAGATGATGCATTTAAGAATCAGCCATGTTGACACGAATATCAATATTTCTTTCAATACAATTAGTTAAACTACATTAAGTATAAATTGAAGTATTGCCACTTTTTTCACATTCATATTAATCTTACTCATTTTTAAGACGAGCCAAAACAGAAAGGAGGACAATAACATTTTTCAATATTTTTCATGTTCATTCCTATACCAATACTACTTCCAATGATGTTTAACTGGAAGTCTTCTGTTGACTTCAATAGAAGCAGAATAAAGTCACAAATCTAACTCTTATCACAGGAACTGAGATGAACACATCATAACTGTAAAATAATTGAAATACTATGTTACCTGTCACATTGTATTTCCTAATATCCAGTTTCTCAGAGCCTTTTAGAAAGATTGAGTTCCTCCCTCCACCCAGGTAAGGAAGACTCTGGAATTTGGCAAGAATTTAGCTGTGGGGATGAAAGAAAATATAAGATTCAAAATTGAGAATTAAATGGGAGGACAATAGTACTGATGAGAGAGAGAGTATGGAAGGAGAGGAGAGAGATATCTGTTTCTTCTTTGCACTACACTTTATACAATCATTTACACTAGTGCAAAGTGAGTGCAAAGTGCAAAACACAACCAAATCAGAAGTGCAGCACCCCTGTTCCCTGGTATAAGGGACCACACAAGCTACCGGAGAACAAATACTCTGGCCTAGAATTTGTATGAATTATTTAGACATGGGAGCTTCTTCTTCTCATTTTCTATGTCCTCCCTTACTGAAAGGAACAAAATGTCTATTTTAACTAATAATGGGATGAAATATTAATATATTTTGACTTTGATAAATTTCATTTGAGCGACTGAATTGATCTTCAATTCAGATAATCCCTGTGGGCAAAATCAAAATAGTGTCATGTTAATTACAGCCATAAATTATCACTGACCTACATAATACACAACTATTCAACTCATCTCTTGTTTTATTATTGTTATTTTTTCTGCTGTGAGTTATGTTTCTAATAGACTTTATAACATTGTGACTCCCCTCTTAACTTTCAGGATCCTTTTTTTACTGGCAGCCATGTTAGAAAACTTTAGAACAGAATTAATACAGTTATACTCTGGGACAGTGGTTCTCAACCCATTCCCATAGGGGTATGCAGAGGTCTTCTAGAAGATACATCAACTGATCTAGGTATTTGCCTAGTTTTACATCAGGATACATAAAAAAGACTAGCAAAATCAATACAAACTAAAATTTCATATAGATAATGGCTTGTTTATACTGCTCTATATTCTATACACTGAAATATAACTACAATATTTATATTCCAATTGATTTATTTTATAAGTATATGGTCAAAATTAGAAATTAAACAAATTTTCAATAATGTCCAGTAATATTTTTATATTTTTATATCTCATTTTGTAAGCAAGTCATTTTTAAGTGGGGTGAAACTTGGGGGTAAGCAAAATAAATCAGATTCTTGACAGGCTTTACAGTAGTGTGGAAAGATTGAGAACCACTGCTCTGGAACGCCTTGTTGCCATACTTTATGTTTTGTGATTATAAAACATATATAATTGACTGAATATCTGAATTTTAGTCAAGAAATTTTTATCTATTTAGGTATAGATTCACAGTGACAGAATTTATTTCCCTAGTGAGTCCAGACATTGTAAGTAATCAAAGGCGCTTAGTTGCTCCTAGCTTGGGCTTGAATCTCTAAAGATTAAGGCACTTACTAAAACTATTATCGGAATCATTTATGATCTATGCCTTGACTATCAGAACTTTCTCTATTTTTCACTTCAAATATGAACAAATGAGAGCTGCTCCAGTCCCAGCAAACCCTGGAAAGTATCTTGAAGGTAAAAATAAAACTCTGAGGGGAAAAAAATATGTGATCACTCAATCTTGGGCATAGGAAGAGTAACATTTGAGGCAAAGACATTAACTATCCTCTTCCTTTCCCAGCGGGGAGGAAAAGCACTAACCTGAGACTTTTCACCATGTTTGCTTTACAATGACGTTTCATATCCTGATAGAAACTGGGGGAGAGGACTATTTCATTATGGTTTGCTTCACTACAAAAGCTTCACAGAAGGAAATATGCCTTTAACTGAGTAGACAAAAAGTGCCTGAGTTGAAATTGAGAGAATATTTACAAATAAAACTCTTAGGGCTACCAATTCATCACATTGCTTTGTTGCTCCAAAAGTCTCAGAAGAGGGTTGCAATTTACTAGCCAGGAAGTAATTTATTTACTGTTGACAGCTACACCCTGAATAAAGAACCAGTACAGATAACAATTCTAACCAACCCTAAACAAAGATTACAGGGATATTATGTCTTCTTTCATGATGTTTGAGGGTGACTAGTCAGGAAGTGACTTGTATTAATGTTCGTATTGGAAGAACCTGCCAGGGACACTGACTCTAATGAGCTTTCCTAAAGGTTCTTACATTGCCTTGGCTTTCAGGCAAGAAATAACTGGCATTAGACTCCTCAGGTACAAGCCTGTGGTAACTAGTAGGAGGCAAATGACTCTGTGGGAAGACAGAAGAAAATGTCAAAAAGGCTGATGCAATTAAAGCACAATGCAGAGTTAACCAATATACAATCTAAGAAAATACAATTAATGGCATTTTTTTTTAAAAGTCCCTTTTTTCCCCCCATCTTGCCACCCAGGAGAGCTTTAATTGATACACTGGCTATGCAGTGCTGTGAGCAAGCTCTCATTTAAAACACACTTCCTATGTAACAAAGTCAAGCTTTGCTACGTTGATGACCATGAAGCAAGCGCAGCTTGGAGTCCTACATAAATCATGGCATCTGTTGTGAAGAGACACATCAGGTAAGAAACTTCAGGAAAAAATATATAAGCAGTGATAACAAGAAAATACATTATCCACTGCATATATTTATTCCAATTGGGGATTGCTGCATATGTATGTGTCTCTATCTTACTTTGTTCCCCTGAAAATGTGCACTGTTGGAAAGTATACCTCTTTCTATATAAGAAGTCTGCTGTTTGCAAAAGAAAGTCATCATCCTTTATTCATTTTTTAAGAAAATAATGATTGCACATCAAACTGCATTGCTAAAGTCTTTTTTGGAGTATCACTACTGTCTTTTGGTGTTCTGGTGGCATCTGTCTTATGAGGAAGATTTTGCCACCCTTCCTTATGTTGAGTACTATCTGTTTCATGGTGACCCCCACCAATATTAAAAGGAATTCTAGATGGATAAGGCACTAACTTATCATGAATGTTGGTAACAGAATATAACCTTGAGTACTTGTAGAATATGGATTTTGTCAGAAGCAAAACCATAAAATACATTGTAAACTCTTTGCCCATTTACTAAATTGTTGGATCATTCATCATTAATCTTACTGGCTATGTCTACACTTGGCCAAATAAGTCGACTTTAAGTTGACTTTGTTAAGTCGACTTAGCATGTCCACACTGTAAAATTATGTCGACTTAAAGTCTACCTTACCAAATCGACTTAGAGTGTCCACACAGGACACCTAAGTCGACTTCTAGGGGCTAGGTGGACCTGGGAGTGGTCCATGGTGGGAGGGGGAGCACCACTTTAAAAGTGCCAGGGGGCTCAGCATTTTCCCCATTGTACTAGGGTACAATGGGGGCTGAGCAGGACAGGGACAGGGGCAGGTTACAGGAGCGGGGTGGGCAGGGCTGTGTCCTGCCCTGTGGGTGGGCATGCCAGGCTCTGGATGTGCCAGGCACCCTGGCAGGGAGGTCAGTGGGGGAGCCCTGGGAACCCTTTAAGTCGACTTAGGGCTAAGCCACGTCTATTCTGTCTTAAGTCGACTTTAAACTAGGTTTTGTAAAGTCAAATTTAAATTTCCTTAAGTCGACTTAAGCAGCAGCTTAAGTCAACTTAAGGAAATTGTAGTGTAGATGCAGAGTAACTTAAGTCGATTTAAACAGGCTTAAGTCGACAATTTACAAGTGTAGACGCACCCAGTCTGCCTATGAAGCTCACAAGTTCTGAGTCAAACCTAGTGACATCAGACAAGCTTTAGATCAGGTCCATGATGAAAAGAGATGACATTAAGGACTGGATCTTGCACTTGCTAAAAGTGGAGGGACTTGTGCTGATGCAGAAGGCAAGATGCACACTTAAACAGATTGCAGCCCTACTCTCTGTCCTACTTATTGCTGGCTAACACAGTGGAGGTTTCCTGTGACTTCTGAATCTGAACATAAAAGATTTTGTAGTCACAATTATGAGCATCACTGTAACAGTTTCTTCAGGGTATATTAAGAAAAGAAAATCAACATTATGACCTAGACTAGAGAGGTTTCACCTTCCTCTGTAGCATGGGGAATGGCTCACTTGCTGTATGGCTCTGTATCTTTAAATCATGATTTTTGGACTTTAATAACTCAGTCATAGGTTAGAGGTTTATTACAGGAGTGTGGGTGGGTGAGGTTTTGTGGCCTGCATTCTGCAGGAGGTCAGACTAGATGATCATACTGGTCCCTTCTGTCCTTAGAAAGGTTCAGGGCACTCACTGAAATCCAAAATGCAAAGTGGGAGTTGTTGGTACTCAGCATCTTTCTACATTAGACTTCCGGCAAGAAAACTCCCCACTCTGGTCACTGTTACTTCTACAACAGAACTAGTAGCACTGGGTAACGGCCCATCAAAAGGACATAGTCTGAAAAATAGTCTGGTGTTAATAAAACCACCGAGAGTCCTGTGGCACCTTATTATTATGGCATTAGTGCAATTTGATACTAGTAACGTACTTCAATAGTATGTCCAGAGCTATTTACTGTTCTAAGGGGGAGACACCAGCCTGGAACCCCTGTTCTCATTGGTGCTACTCTATACATAATGTCATCTAAAGGGAGTGCCTCCACTACTATGTGCTGGTTGTCTCCATCATGACACAAGTGAAAGAAATGTCACTGAGTAACATCAAGGTCACACTGTGTCTCTACTGAATGACTCACAGAAGGATTTGTATCAAATAATATAAAGGTGGCCTGTATCTCTTTAAATATCAACATCTTCCTTCTCTATAAAGCCTCTTTGAAAAAGCCCAGAAGGCAAATGTGTCAAGGGTATACGTGGACTTGTCTATCAACTAGTTAATTAAAAGTCTATTCTAAAACCTACAGTTGTTTATTTTCTTTGACATGCACTTAAAATGCCTTTTTGTTATTTGCAACTATTTGATTTGTATCTTCATCAGTCTCCAAGGAGCCACCTATCTTATTGCATTTGTGCAATTTCTTATTATAGAATGTAAAATCACCAGTGATCTTTCCTCCTTAATCTTGTGCATCCTGATAAGGGCATTTTTATCAGATATTAATCACTCTCATCCTTTATTTCTGTGAGCTAAAAAAGAAAATGATCATAGTTTACAACACAACTACCTTATTAAATATCAAGGTTTGATCAAAAGTTAAGAGAGTTGGCCAAAAAATTGGGAACCACAGTCTTTTCTCATTCATCCAAACACAGCAAGGTTAGTGAGCTAGATTCTGCCCCCAAGTCAATATCAAAACTGTCTGAGGCTGATTTATATTGGATGAAGACCCATTGGCTATGTCTACAGTCAGAAAGTTAGGTCATCTTTCTTAAGTCGACTTTCTAAAGTCGACTTAAAGGTGCTCCTATTAAGTTGACTTAGAGAGTCTATACTAGACTCTCTAAGTCAACTGAATAGGTGGAGGGCAGTGTTCCCTCTAAGCTGCGCGGGTGCGCGGCCGCGCAGCAGCCGTCGCACCCCCCGCGCAGCAGTGAGGGACCCCCGCGCAGCCTGGCAGCCCCCGCTGCTCCCTCCAACCCCCGGGGCAGCAGCTCTGCCGTGGCACACCCGGCCTGCGCCCGGCCTCTGGGCTGGCCCTCCCGCCCCCAGGGTGGGACAGGCAGGCTCAGGCTAGGGTCCGAAGCACGGGCCTGCCTGCCTGCCCCACGCGGCTGGGCCAGCAGGGTGGCTGCGGCAGCGACGGGCTCCCGGGCTCCCACCCGCTGACCGCCTCCTTCCCGGGGCCGGGGCCGGGCTAATCCACAGCCTCGGCCTCCCAGCACCGGGCCGGGATCAGCCTCCGGGACTGGGGTATGCTCCCCCCCCACCGGCGGCTTCCCAGGGCCGTGGTAGGGTCCTCCCCCGCCGGCGGCCTTGGCTTCTTTCTTTCTTTCTTTCTTTCTTTCTTTCTTTCTTTCTTTCTTTCTTTGCCTGCCTTCTTTTTTCTTTCTTCCTCTCTTTCTCTTCCTTGTCTTCCTTTTTCTTTCCTTTTTTCTTTCTCTTCTTTCCTTCCTCTTTCTTCTTTCTCTTCCTTTCTCTTTCCTTTTTTTCCTCTCTTCTTTCCTTCCTCTTTCTTCGTCTTCCTTCTTTTTTTCTTTCTTTCTTTCCTCTTCCTGTTTCCTCTTCTTTCTTTCTTTCTCTCTTTCTTTGCTTCCTTCCTTCCTTTCTCTTCCTTCTCTTTTTTCTCTCTCTCTTTCTTTCCTTCTTTCTTTCGTTCTCTTCCTTTCTCTTCCTTCCTTTCTCTCCCTTTCTCTTCCTTCCTTCTTTCTCTCCCTTTCTCTTCCTTCCTGCTCTCTTTTTTCTTTCTCCCTTTTTCTTTCCTTCTTTCTCTCTTTTGCTTTCCTTTTGCTTTCTTTCTTTCTTTCTTTCTTTCTTTCTTTCTTTCTTTCTTTCTTTCTTTCT
>ML685797.1:15944830-15961295 GCA_007922175.1 Pelusios castaneus
TCTTTCTTTCTTTCTTTCTTTCTTTCTTTCTTTCTTTCTTTCTTTCTCTCTCTTCCTTCCTTCTCTCTTTTTCTCTCTTCCTTCCTTCCTTCCTTTTTTAAAAAAACCTTTTAAAAATTAATTTTAAATAAAAACCTTTCTAAAAATTATATTTCAATTAAAAATTCATTCAAATTCAATTAAACACAATTAATTAATTCTATTTACAATTACTTTAACTTCAGTTAATGCCTATAATTTCTGTCGTGTGAGTTTACACAGAAAATTTATTCAGAAAAAGTTTTGCACACGGCTTGAAAATTTTGCACACAAGCCGCCAAACCTTAGAGGGAACATTGGTGGAGGGAGAGGCAGTCTGCAAGGCTGGCTCTCCCCAGACCAGGAAGCCGCTCGCAGCTTGTCCCGGCGAGAGCCAGCTGGCTCTGCCGGGACCGAGAAGCCGTGGGCGGCTCTCCTGGCTCCCTTCCCCCTGGGAGGCTCCCTTGTCCCCAGGAAGCCGCGGGCAGCTCAGGTCCTGGGGAGAAAGGAGCGCAGGCTCCCTTCTGGTCAGGACAATGGCTCCCGGGGAGAAGGGAGCCCTGCGGTCCCTTCTCTGGACTGTGTTCCAACTGACAGAGGAAACCCTGGGTTTCCTCTGTCAGCTGGAGCACAGGGCTGGCAATTGCTGGCCCCATGCTCCAGCTGACAGGAAAACCCCAGGTTTCCTCTGTCAGCTGGAGGGCCATGCCGGCACAGCCATCCAGCTGATAGGGAAACCCCAGGGTTTCCTTGTCAGCTAGAGGGCTGGCAATTGCCAGCATGGCTCTCCAGCTGATAGGGAAGACCAGGGGTTTCCCTGTCAGCTGGAGTGCGGTTCAGAGAAAGGACCGTGGGGCTCCCTTCTCCCCAGGATCTCATTGTCCCGACCAGAAGGGAGACCGCGCTCCTTTCTCCCCAGGACCTGAGCTGCCCGCGGCTTCCTGGGGACAAGGGAGCCTCCCAGGGTCTCCAGCCATGGTTCCAGTGGGGGATTCCCTCCGGTTGGAGTGCTGGCTGGGGAGCAATTCTCCCCAGGACCGCGGCTCCTCTTGCAGGGAAGCCGCAGGTCTGGGGAGAAGGGAGCAGAGGCTCCCCTGAAGACAAGGGAGCCATGCAGGGCTCCCTTGTCCCCCCTGCCCTAGGTCGACCAAGTCAACTTAGGGCATCTACACTGGCTAAGTCGACTTAATAAAGTCGACTTAAATACTAGTTCAAATTATAACGGGGTGTTATTAATTCAAACTAGTTTTTCCTTAATTCGATTTAAGGAGCAGTTTAAGTTGAATTAAGGAAAGCATAGTGTAGACGTGGAGTAAATTAAGTCAACTTAAGCCTGCTTAAGTCGACTTAATTTACAAGTTTAGATGCACCCTTTATGTCACCCAGTGATATAGAGGGGCCAAAAATTCCCTGGGCAACAATCGCTGTATGGGCTCCACTACGAGTCCCTAAGGCAGAAAGAATATTTTGGACAATATATGGACAAAAGAATGGGCTAGGGACAAGGGAGAGTCTGAACTGAACTGAAGGGTTCTATACTCTGGCCATCCTCTGCTTCCCAGGGCTAAAGCTGGCCATGGGAAGAGGAGTGAACATTAAAGCAGCCAAACATTGCTCTCATTGATGCCAGGGGCTATGCCAACCATCAAACAGCCCCAGAATATGAGCAGTGCAGAGGTGGCTTAAAGCTATCTTGTCTTTACACCCTTCATTCCTGCACTCAGAACAGGGTTGAGATAACATACAGTTGGGGCCTCCAGGTCTGAAATGGGAGCAAAACAAAATCCATTTTCTTTTTTAAATGATCACAAACAATTTCCTCATTCTCATACCATACCATATCTCATCCTCTAAGCTTTTTTCTTGGGCAGTAGTTTATTTAAACTGAAATCATAATGGCTGTCACTGCAGATTTGCCAGGCAGACTATTAAAAACAGCTTTGCATTTTATTCCTTCATTTGGGTTTCTCAAACCAAACAACAGTACATCTCAGACAACACATAGAATATAGAATCCAGTTATTCCACATATGCAAAGGCTTATACAAAAATAGTTCTCATATATCCACACGGAGTCAGAAGCAGAAATAACAATGCATCAGCACTCACAATTAACCTCAGACACTGAGGTGCAGTTCAGCGAGTGGGTGGATTTCAAGGGCTTGACTGAGCCTGGTGTCTTGTGGAGCTGGCTTGCCACATATTTACAGAAAGCAGATTAACAGTGAACTAAAAAATTGCCACCTGGGCATTAAAATCCATAACAAAGTTTAAACACTAGTCCTCCACAAAGATCCCAGTCAAATATTGTCAAGGTTAGGCCCCTAACTGAGGCTGGTTACTTAGGTTAGGCCAGGGAGAGCATTCCTTCCCTGTTCTGGCTTCACCCAGAACTGGTGCCAGAAGAAGCCCCTAGCCTTTTTTATCTGGCCTGCTGGGCCCTGGTTTACCTCACTCTGCTCCCAGCCTTTATAGGCACCAGAAGAACAGCTTTCTCTAGGCAGGCTGACAGCTTGTTCATGGGCAGCCTCTACAGGCAATGCCTGGAGGTCTGAACTCACTCTTCTTTCCTGCGCACAGGGCACCTTCTTAGGGCAGGGTGCACCAAAATTTTGGG
The DNA here is from genome assembly GCA_007922175.1 of Pelusios castaneus. NCBI lineage: Eukaryota > Metazoa > Chordata > Testudines > Pelomedusidae > Pelusios > Pelusios castaneus. The sequence goes on from ML685797.1 coordinate 15,947,466, forward strand.
GGCTCCAGCAAGAAGCAGAAAATCTCTGATACATTTTATCATAGCTGAGTTTAGCAGGAGTGCAGCTCTCTCTCTCTCTCTCTCTCTCTCTCTCTCTCTCTCGGAAACTCCTCCAAAAGGGAGCTCTTCTGAATGTCTGCATTGGGCAACTGAGGACAAAGATGAAGAATTTCAAAAGTGATTGGTGATTTCAGAAAGTATCGAGCATCTCACCTCTGAAAATTAGGTTACTTTATGGTATCTAAGCTGCCTACTGGTCAATTTTATTCTTGGCCAAAAATATATTGTCAGCCTAACTGCTCATCTAGTCAGGTGGATAGCTGGGCAAAATGTCTATGAACCGTATGAATAGTTTATTTTCGCCATGTCCTATCCCTCTTAATTCTCCAGCAACTGAGTTTAGGGTGAGGACCCCTTAAGAAAGGAGTAAATTTTAGGCAAACATGGCATATTGTTCACAAAAAGTGAAATTCAGATTACTAAATGTGAGTATTGGCACTAGAAATCTAATGCTAAGAGTTTTTTGTTTCCCATTATTAGCTTCATACGCTACTCTCATCACAACTGATATGTACCACACAGCAGATGGGTGATCAGTTCCATATTGTGTGTACACGCTATGATGGACACTATAATGAATTACTATGATTAATTGCCCAGTTCTGAAATGGCATTATCATTGCTTGCTACATTTTCCTACCTACATTTTGCTGTTGTATAGATTTTTACACTTGGGAACAACTCTGAAGCTAAATCAAAATTTTATGAAATAAAGTAGATGGAGTACATACTTTGCTACAATACATGCAATATATAGAAATTACCATTGCAAACAATTTCTAGTGCTCCTTAATCAAACAGACAAACAAACAAACAAAGCGTTATCATGCAATTAATATAAATTGCAGCAAAGTGGCAATTCAATTTGGTCATTAACTGAATTAAACAGAAAAACTTTTATCCTTCCTCTTAAAGGACCCAATCTTAGAGCGATTACTGAAGCAAAAGTCCCATTGATTTCAACAGAAATTTAGTCTGAGTGATGACTGCCATAGCTGTATTTTATTTTAAAAAGCATTTAAGTGTAATCATAAGAGAAAATAAATCCTAGAATCAGTTACTTAAGTTTGATAGCAACAAGACTGATTTTCCCATTAAGAGACAGCTTTAGGTTGGCATGAGATGTAAGATACTGAACATGAGTAACTTCAAACTTTGTTCTACGGGGGTAGCCATTTTAGTCGCACTCAGCAAAACAAACAAGAGTCCTGTGGCACTTTTAAAGACTAATAAATTTATTTTACGCATTAATTTTCATGGACAAAGTCCCACTTCATCAAATGCCAGCGTGGAGAAAACTTACATTGATGATCAGGTCCACATCCACATCCAAACTTACTATATCCATGCACAGTTTTCACAGTTGTGGAAAATATAATGTATTTAATTATTATTAAATATTATTATTGTGACACCAATATATCCCATGACTTTATGTTCTTTAGACCCCTGCTAAAAACAAGGGTTTGACCTGATTTTAATGACTTTTGTGACAAAATTTATAGGACTGGATCTCAGTTATAAAAATCAACCCAAACTTCAATCTATCTTTGCAGTATTAGGGGATTGATTGGCCTTTCTCAATTTAAGGGGGGAGGAGGAGAACACAACCCAAGAAAGAAAGATGTGTTCAAATTAAATAAAACATTGTGAATGAGCATACAGATATGAGACCTTTAAAATTACTATATTATTTCTCCTATCCCTTGAGAATGGGTACTAAGATGGATTTAGAATTTAGAGGCCATTTATTATTTTGAACTAGAACTGATGCAAACCAACTTCACATTAAAACACCCTCAGAAATCTAGTAATTTTGGATTTGGTACTGAACTCTGATGCTCTGGCCAACCTGTAAAAGGGGTTACGTTAAAATTCTGAACATGAATAATCTCAGACTTTGGAAATGTTCACTTCCGGATTCAAATCCAAACATACTCTCTACAGACCCAGTTTCCACAATTTAGGACCATGCCATTTACTATTAATAAATAAAATAATAATACATTGTTATTGTTATTAATTATTCTATTTATTGAAGGCAATGGTAGTGGTTTTGTAAAAGTACCTACTGACTCCATTCACAATCAGATTCCCCCCTGTGCTAGGTGCTTTACAACTACATGCAAGACATGGCCTCCTTTCTGCAGAACACACAGTCTGAGAACCATCGCACCATAGGAGTTAGGAGGAAACACAAGGGTCATCTAGTCTACCTCTGCCAAAATGCAGGATTTGTTGTGTCTAAACAACAAGACAGATGGCTATCCAGCCTCTTCTTTAAAACGTCCACTAAAGGAGCTTCCACAACTTCCCTAGGCAGTTTGTTCCATTGTCCTATTGTTCTTACAGTTACAAAGATTTTCCTGAGATTTAATCTAAATCTGCTATATACTAGTTTGAACCTGTTCCCTCTTGTCCTGCCCTCTCTGGTGAGAGAAAAAATTTTCTCCATTTTTCTTATGGCAGCCTTTCAAGTATTTGAAGACCACTAGCATGTCCTTCTTAAACTTCTCTTTTCCAGTTCCTTTAGCATTTGCTCATATGGCTTGCATTCCAAACCTTTGATCATCAGTCACTCACATCTGGAGCCTTTCACGTTTCTCTATATCCTTCCTGTACAGAGGTTACCAAAATTGGACACAGTACTCCAACTGAGGCCTAACCAGCGCAGAGTAGAACAGTACTGTCACCACCCGTGGCTTGAATGCTACACTTCTGCTAAGGCAACACAGATTGGATTTGCTTTTTTTGCAACAGTATCTATCACATTCTTGACTCATGTGGAGATTATGATCCCCCACGTCTCCTACATCCTTTTCAGTAGTGCTGATGCCAAGCCAATAATCCCCCATTCCGTATTTGTGCATTTGGTTTTTCTTCCCTGAGTGTAGTACTGTATATTTGTCTCTATTGAATTTCATTTTGTTGTCTATAGCCCAATGCTTCCAGTTATCAAGATCCTTTTGAATTTTAGATCTATCCTCTAAAGTGTTTGCAATCCTCCTAACTTTGTGTCATTGGTAACTTGATCTGTATGCTCTCTCTTCTTTCCTTCCTTCCTCGTGGTGGATGAGGCGGAAAAGGCTGCAGTACACAATGCTTTTTTTACCTCAGTCTTCACAGGGAGGGCCAGCTCCCAGGTTACTACACGGGGTAACGCGGAATGGAGAGAAGAGTGGCCCTCGGTGATGGAAAGTCAGGTTAGGGAACACTTAAAGAAATTGGATATGCACAAGTCCATGGGGCTGGATGAACTACATCCGAGGGTGCTGAGCGAGTTGGCAGAAGTGATTGCAGAGCCGCTGGCCATTATCTTTGAGAACTCGTGGCGAATGGGGGAGGTCCCGGAGCATTGGAAAAAGGCACATATAGTACCTATCTTTAAGAAAGGGAAAAAGGAGGATCCGGGGAACTACGGACCGGTGAGCCTCACCTCAATCCCTGGGAAAATCATGGAGCAGGTCCTCAAAGAATCCAACCTGAAACACTTGGAGGAAAATAGAGTGATCAGGAACAGTCAACATGGATTCATCAAGGGCAAATCGTGCCTGACGAACCTGATTTCCTTCTATGATGAGATGACTGGATTTGTGGATGTGGGAAGTTCTGTTGATGTGGTATACCTCAACTTTAGCAAGGCTTTTGATAAGGTTTCCCACAGCATTCTCGTCGGCAAATTAAGGAAGTATGGGTCAGACAAGTGGGCCGTAAGGTGGATCGAAAACTAGCTAGATCAACGGGCTCAGCAGGTACAAATCAATGGCTCGATGTCTGATTGGCAACTGGTAACAAGTGGAGTGCCCCAGGGGTTGGTCCTGGGGCCGGTTCTATTCAACATCTTCATTAATGATCTTGATCATAGAATAGACTGCATGCTTAATAAGTTTGCAGATGACACCAAGTTGGGGGGGAATGGTAGATACTCTGGAGGCCAGGGACAGGATCCAGGGAGACTTGGACAAATTGGAACACTGGGCCGAAAAAAACCTCATGAGGTTCAACAAAGATAAGTGCAAAGTCCTGCACTTAGGACAGAAAAATCCCATGCACTGCTACAGGCTGGGGACCGATCGGCAAAGTACCAGCGCTGTAGAAAAGGACCTGGGGTTATGGTGGATGGGAAGATGAACATGAGCAAATAGTGTGCCCTTGTTGCCAAAAAGGCCAATGGCATATTAGGCTGCATCAGTAGGAGTATTGCCAGCAGATCGAGGGATGTGATAATTCCCCTCTATTCGACACTGGTCAGGCTGCATCTGGAATACTGTGTCCACTCTTGGGCTCCCCACTACGGAAAGGATGTGGACAAATTAGAAAGAGTCCAGCGGAGGGCAACAAAAATGATTAGGGGTCTGGGGCACATGACTTGTGAGGAGAGACTGAAGGAACTAGGCTTATTTAGTCTGCAGAAAAGACTGAGGGGAGATTTGATAGCAACCTTCAACTACTTGAAGGAGTGCTCCAAAGAGGAGGGAGCTAGGCTGTTCTCGATGGTAACAGAGGACAGAACAAGGAGCAATGTTTTCTAATTACTGCTGGGGAGGTCAAGGTTGGATGTTAGGAAAATCTTTCTCACTAGGAGGGTGGTGAAGCATTGGAATGGACTACCTAGGGAGGTGGTAGAATCTCCATCTTTGGAGATTTTTAAGGCCCGGTTAGACAAAACCCTGGCTGGGGTGATTTAGTGGGAGTGGTCCTGCTTTTTAGCAGGGGGTTGGACTAGATGACCTCGTGAGGTCCCTTCCAACCCTATTATTCTATGATTCTACATCTAGATAATTAATAAAGATGGTAAATAACACTGGACCCAGAACAGATCCCTGTGAAACTCCATTTAAGACCTCCTTCTAATTTCACATCATTCCATTAATAGTTATTCATTGTTTGTGGTTGTTTAACCAATTATGCATCCACTTAATGATAGTTCTACTGAGGCTGCATTTCTCCATCTTACTTATGAGACCGTCATGTGGGAATGTGTCAAAAGCCTTTCTAAAGTCTAGGTATATTATATTGATCACATTCTCCCTATCCATCAAACCAGTTACCTTGTCAAAGAGGGAAATCAAGCTGCTTTGGCATGATTTATTCTTAATAAATCCATGCTGGCTGCCAGTGATCACCTCTTCATCCTTTGGGTATTTGCAAACTGAAAGTTTTGTATATTGCTCTGGTAGCTTCCCAGGCAACGAGGTCACACTAACTGGTATGTAGCTTGCTGGCACCTACTTTTCTCCCATTTTAAAGATGGAACTATGTTACCCCTTCCCCATTCTTCTGACACTTCTGTTATCCATGAGTTTGTAAATATTATTGTACGTGGCTCTAAGATTTCTTCAGCTAATTCCTTCAGCACCATGGGTTGAAAAGCATCAGGCCTTGCTGACTTCAAATTAACTCATTCAAATTAATCAGAAAAATCTCTGACATGTTCTTTATGTATCCAGAAAAATCTCTGACATGTTCTTTACATATCCTTTGCGTTCCTACCCTTCATTTTCTATGGCTTTGTTTATAATGACAGCTACACATCCACTGCCATATGATCGATCTAGCCAGTTCAACTGAACGGAGGTGAAGACCCACTCAATCAATCCAGAAATTGATCTAATAAAACCATCTCCAAAAAAAAATAGTGCTGCATCAATGGGTACGTATTTGCATTTGCACAGTGTAGCAGAAATGGTGTGGCAGAAGAGAATTTAGGAAGTCGACATAAGTTATGCAAGCTACTCTATGTACCTTGTGTAACCCCCATCACCTGCCACCGAATTTGCTCGTAAGGGTAGACTGGGTCTTAGATAACTTTGTCAGGTGTCCAGTAACCTGTTATTTTTTTTGTGTAAACTGTGAAGATTGAAGCAAAGTAGGCATTGAATGCCTTCTTATCATCTTCCACAGCCAGCTCATTTTCTCCATCGAGCAGTGGACCCACACCATATCTTCCTCTCTAATATAGATGTGTAATCACAAATAAGAGACACTTTGTTTTTAAGAGACCTGACATTTAACAAAGCATCTGACACAGTGATAAACTACTCACAAGGATTGCCAGCAGGAGACGTCACACACAGTAACTACTTTAGAACACAGTGATTAATACTTATTTCAAGGGAAAACAAGGTGCCATCCCTTCTTGCTAAAAACATAAAAGAACTGCTCGGGTCACAGGAGCAGTGATGTCACCATGGCCATACTTGCATCTGCTTTGCCATACCCAGATCATTGATGAATATGACTGGCCCAAATGCTAGGTAACAAATAATACTCAAAGGTCACAAGTGTTTCAACAGAGCAAAAGAATAATCAGAAGCTCAGTACAGATTATATAATTATTAAAATACAAGTGACAACTGGAATTAGACAAACAGAGAAAGCCTAAAGACATAGAAATCCACCCCCGCTCTCTAGAGTATTCAGATTGCATTGTGCCTCTGAGGCAAAATAGCCTCTGATAATTTCTCAAGGAGACTTTTTGGATGGCGTATAGTAAATGCAACACCTGGCATAGGAGAAATTCTCTGGGTGATCCTATATTTTACCAATTCCCAAGCCCCTGAGGACAATGAACAGAGTAATTCTGAATGGGACCCAAGATGGGGTTAACACATTGTTCGCTTTCAGACACCTTCACTTCCTGAAATTCAAAATCGCATCAAGCACAGTTCAACTCATACAAAAAACTAGAGTCTCTATTTTTTCCCTTGAACTTTCAAATTCTATGGCTATGTCTACACTGGCAAATTAGTTCGAATTAAGGAAGCTTAATTCAAACTAACTTAAGCCATGGCTACACTAGGCTTTCATTAATTCAAAATAAGGGCTTCCTTAATTTGAACTAATAAATTAGAATATGCTATTCAAACTAAGGGTTAATTCGAACTAGTTAGTTTGAATTAACCAGTGTGGCCATGTTAGTTCAAACTAATTGCTTAGTTTGAACTAACCAGCCCATTGAACTCAATGTAATTTGCTAATTCAAACTAAGCAAGTGCCATAAATGGCACTTGCTTAGTTCGAACTAAATTTTGCTAGTTTGAATTAAGTTAATTCAAACTAACTAAAATTAGTTTGAATTAACTAATTCAAACTAACTTTAGTAAGTGTAGACATAGCCTATGATACTTATATAGCCCCTTGTAGCAATTTCACACAGGATCTCCCCTGCTGCTCCAACCTTCTGCTCTCAAACACCAGTTGGAGATCTCTGCTCTTTTCTCACACCAGTCCTCTTTATTTTTAGCATGCTGCCCACCAGCAACTATTTACTCTGGGACCAGCCTCACAGCCTCCAAGGCCTCACAGTCTTAGACACAGTCCCAAGGAAAGCTCTCTGTCCTACTGTGAGCTTCTCCCTCTTTGGCTAGCCTACACACCCTTCCCCCTTCACTTCCTTCCTCATATCCTTTATAATGCCCAGCTAATGAGCTCCGCAGCTGTTCCTGTTATCCCAGTCACTGCAGGCTTCCTCAGATGGATTTTATTCCCCCTTAATAAGGGTTCTAGGGGCAGAGGGCTAATTCAGGCTGCTCTCACGCAGCACTCCTCATACCATAGTATATGAAGCACCTTGCAGTTCTTAACATATTTAACTCACAGCATCTCTGTGAGGTAGGGAAATCCTATTAACCACATTTTGCAGACAGATTAAGGTCACACAAAGTCTGTAGCAGGGCAGAAATTTAAGCTGTGGTCTCCCAAGCAAGGGACCTAACCACTGGACAAATCAGCAGATTTTAGCACATATATCTTCCTTCTAAACTATTCTGTTAGCGAGTCTGAAAGGGCAGTGGTTTTAAGCACTGAAACATGATTGTAATTTAACTTGATTTTGACCAAGATGTCATCTATACTAGTCATTAGCCACTGTCATACATTCAGTTCTCTAAACTGCAATGGGTACTTACCTGTTATCAAATTTTCTCTTTTCTCTCATCCTCCATTCCTTTCTCCTTTTTTCTTGATGCTTCCTTAAATAATCATCAGGCACTCACTTAAGACTTCAATAGTACGACGGATGTAAATCCCTTGCAGCATAAATAAAATTTCCAGAGTCTGGTAGAAATGAATATGTAGAACCAAACGATCAAGGGTGTACATTGGCATAGCTCAAATGATGTCAAAGCTGAGGATTCTGCTGATTCAGGCTTATATGTGGTCTATTATAATAATTTAATTGATTATTTATTGAAGGTCATTTTACAAATGTTATAATATGAACTTCATGAGACATAGCTAATATGATGTCCACATCATTTGCTGGATTACAAAATTAAAGGATTGAATATATTTGCCTTTGTGGACATCTCCCAGAGTGAAGAGAGGGGGGTGGGAGCACCATAAGCATGTAAAAAAGAGTGTCATGCAAATTAGCAAGAAAATTTAGAAGTACTGTGGGCGACATGTATCACAACAATCTCAGGAATCTCAATCCCGCCCCAACATTTGTGTAGCAGCAGTTACCCTGTTGGGAGCAGAAGAATATAGATTTTCCAGGGTTATGTCAAAAGTTAAAACAGCAGAAAAACATTTTTTAACAACTGACTTCACTTACTGAACAGCAAAACATGAAAAGGTCTCTGGCACCTGAAATCATTTAATGCGTTTTATGGCAGTGATAAAATCACTCCAGGTGTTTCTTGAGCAACAGCTTTGAAAGCAATAGAGTTCTGGTGTGAAGAAGATCCATCAAAAATAAATCAAACCTAGTTTTCCTTGTGCCACAGGAAGTGTGTGTAATAGAAAGTTATTAAGACCAAAACTATGTGCAGGCATTGCCTCAAAATACTTTCCAGTTGTCCATGTATTCCCTGATCAATCAAGTGTAGGCCTCACTTTGTCTTGCTAGCCCTGACAAGAGCCACCATCTGACTACAGATAATGAGATAAATGTGGGTTAAAGGTTTTGATTTCTGTTCTATTAAATAATTTTGACATTCTGTTCAACATCAACACAGACATGAAACTTTTGAAGGAAACCTATATGTTATGGAAAAAGAATTCTAGAAACCAATATATATATGGACTGATATCCAGATGAGTTACATGAAAATGAACAAATAGGTTTGAATCATCAGCCAAGTAACAGTTTGAGTAATGACAAAATAGTTAGCCAAGGCATATAAATGAGACAGAAATATGATCTGAATCTTGGTACAAGTAATTTCTAGATTAAATGTGATCAAAATGTTCTTAATGGAAACCGTGGCAGACAGTGTGGAGTCAGACAGGAGAGGGGGCATGGTTTATAAAAATAGGGGTGTGTCTACTCTATCTGACAATAGTGGTTTAATAGCAGAGATTAGTGCCTTTCAGAGCAACTAAAAAAAGGCGGTCTGTTTCTGCTCAGTATAAATATGCAATAATTCTACTAGATAATTCAAAGCATAACATGGGCCAGTCTCTAAATGAAGGAAATAACTCCCATCCTCTCCGAAAACTAATGTTTGTGTACTCCTACCTTCCATGCATTATGAAATACCTGCCTCAGCTCAAACCCCATGGGCAGTAGAACAATATTATTATACAGTGGGACAAAGCAAGTTAACAAATATGCCCACCCATCCAACAACTCTACCAAAGGAGCAGTTATCCATTGTGGCAACAAGTAGTGTATCTCCCTTCTCTTGTTCCAAAGGGGTAGCCATGTCAGTCTAGATCAGCAAAACAAACAAGGAGTTTAGTGGCACTTTTAAAGATAACAAATTAATTTATCACATGAGCTTTCATAGCAGACAATCCCACTTTGTCAGATGCTTGAAGATGGAAAACTACAGATGAATGGGAGGAAAATAAATGCAAGGAAGTGTAAGTCATGGGATCGGGTCAGACTCTTATAGCAAATCAAAACAGTTGTTTAGATTCAAACAGTGGAGAACCACATATTAGAGGGAGGTGAGGTGAAAAGAAAGCAAAATTACCTGTTATAATTAGAAAAAAAGCCCAAATCCCTATACCTTAAGGCAATGGTGTCAAATCTGCATATGAATTTGAATTCTGCAGTTTCCTCTTTGAAGCTTTGATTTATAATCTATTTGCCTAAGTACAGTTATTAACATATCATCAATGTAGTGAGCAGGAAGACTGAAGTGTTCCCCTATTGATTTTTGAATGTTGTGATTTCTGATGTCAGATTTGTGTCCATTTATTCTTTTGTGTAAAGACTGTCCTGTTTGCCCAATGTATAAGGCAGAGGGGCATTCCTGGCACATGATGGCATAAATCACATTGATGGATGAGCAGGTGAATGAGCCCTTGATGGAGTAGCTGGCTTGATTATGTCCTGTGATGGCATCTTTTGTTCAGATATGTGGACAAAGTTGGCAATGGGGTTTGTTGCAGGGATATGTGCCTGCTTTAATATTTCCATTGTTTGGTCTGCAGTTGCTGGTCAGTATCTGCTTGAAGTTGGTTGGCTCTCAGTAAGTGAGGAGAGGTCTGCTTCCCAAGGTCTGGGAGAGTGAGTGATCGTCCTGTAAAATAGGCTGTAGATCCTTCATGATATGCTGTAGAGGTTTGATTTGTGGGTTGTAGGTGAAGACCAGTGGCATTCTGTTGTTTTCTTTCTTGTGCTTCTCCTGTAGTAGATAATTTCTGGGTGCCCATCTGGCTCTGTCAATCTGTTTCTTCACTTCTCCAGGTGAGTACTGTAGTTTTAAGAATGCTTGATAGAGATCCTGAAGGTGTCTGTCTCTGCCTGAGGGATCGGTGCAAATGAGATTATATCTTAGGGCTTGGCTGTAGACAATGGATCATGTGGTGTGTCCTGGATGAAAGCTTGAGGGATGTAGGTAAATTATAGCAGTCAATAGGTTTTTGGTATATGGTGTTTGTGTGTCAATTATACAGTGGTTCTCCACTGTTTGAATCTAAACAACTGTTTTGATTTGTTGTAACACTCTGACCTGATGCTATGACTTACATTTCCCTGCATTTATTTTCCTTCTATTCATCTGTAGTTCTCCATCTTCAAACATCTGATGAAGTGGGATTTTCTCCCACGAAACCTCATGTGATAAATTAATTTGTTAGTCTTTAAAAGTGCCACTAGACTCCTTGTTTGTTTGCCCTTGTCTTGTACACACTTTTTGGCTTCATAATTCTCCCACTTAAAGTGGCATTGTTCTTGCACATCTGCACAACCGTTGCTGTCTTACCTTGAGGAATGCCCTGTGCGTGTGTGCACATGCACATGCACATGCACATGCACGCACACACACACACACACAGGCTTTGATGTGTGAACGATTTGTGCAGTCAGGCCTCAGCCTTCACCCAGGAATGCACCAACACTGTAGTTATCTTGCTTGACACCACTGGGATTTATGAATATCAGTGAGAGTGCAGAAATGTTCTAATTTATTCACACAAATGCAGTTTACTCTCAGTTTTCACATCAGGAACTGAATTGGTCCCCATATAACTAAATATAAAACAATCGCCCTGTATCCACAGTATTTAAAAATTGCAGCATTTGCTTCTAAAGATATGATTCAAAGAAGTATTTTATCAGGATGAATTTAGCATAAGCATTTTGAATGTCATTTGGATGAAAAACTCCCTGCGTGCATGCATATAAATCTGCATATACTGAAATATTTCATGCACACTGTAAACTGCTTGCAGGTAATAAAATATAAATATCTGTAAATTAAGAGAACAGAATTCATACTTCATCAGTGCAAAGCTGTGATGTACACAGTACCACTGATGCACTGTATGTGCACAAGACTGTTCAGATAAATCAGTAATATTCAGCCTCTGTGGGAGTCTTTGAAAAACAGAGAAGATGCTTGTTAAAGGATTCGCACTGTCTATTTGAAATGCATAAGAAGTTCATGTCATCTACTCAGCAGATCCTTATTTAGAGGCAGGCCTGCCAGCTTGGGCTCAGTATGTCAGGCTGCATCAGTGTGTTCACGAAAGTGATTTATTGTGGCAGCATGAATGTCTAATTATGTGCATAGCTTAGAGTTTTTCAACAGAGAAGAACCTAAACCAGTGAAAGCTGAAAGGAGATTTATTCCTTGTTACCAGTGTTTGCTTACATGTTCCATTGTTTCCTCTTCAAACTGCATTATTTTTTTTCCGGCCGTCATTCCACCTATCTTATTAAAGCTACAGTATGAATGTTAAATTACTGAAGTCTCACTTCCTGTTGGATATAATTAAAAAAGAAGACAACCAACCCCAAACCCAACAACAGCGCTGCACAATATCTGTCCTCCAAAACTTCAAATTAATGACTTTTTCAATAAGAATTAAGTGTCACATTAGATATTCACCTACATGCATCATTATTACTATCACACACAAAACTACATTAAAAGAATGTTAGGGTAGCTAAGTTAAGCACTCATAGGCTGCATCTACACTGGTAAATTAAGTGGATTTAAGCTTGCTTAAGTCAACTTAATTTACCCTGCGTCTACTCTACAGTTTCCTTAAGTCGACTTAAGCAGCTTGCTTAAGTCGACTTAAGGAAAATAAAGTCAACTTAATGAAAATTAAGTCGACTTTATTAAACCTAGTTTTAAGTAGATTTAAGGCTTCATTTGACTTTTTAAAGTCAAATTAAGCCAGTGTAGCCCTGTGGTAGCCCTAAATTGACTTAGGGCTACCCCAGGACTACACCAATGCCCTCCCTGCCGGGGGGGGGGGCACAGGGGGAGCATGGCATGCCCCCCAAAGGGCAGGGCATGTGGGCAGGGTGTGACACTGTCTGGATTTAGGGAAGCATTTATGATATTATTTTCAATGGATATCTCATAAATGCTATAATCCATAGGAACTATGTCATGTTTGGTATCAATAGAAAGGTAGTAATTTGCTGGGAATGATTATATAGTTTATGTCTAGGAATTCTATTTCGATTAGAAGTTAGGAATTTGGTGTTATATTTATACTTTAACTTGTGTGATTTTATGGGAACGCCCCAGACAGGATGTCACCAGCCAATGTCTCCTTAATGTTTAGGAATTTTTGAGGTAGAATGGTCCCAGGGAGTAACCTGATGAGCCATTAAGGACATAAGGAATACAAGCATTGTGTCCTTAATGGCTTATCAGTTTACTCCCTGGGACCATTCTACCTGAAAAATTCCTAAACGTTAAGGACAAACTGGTTTTACACATCCACCCCTCTCAGGTATTTCAATCAAATAACGTAAGTTAAGTAATAAGTAAGTTAATAAAGTAAGGGGTGCCCTCCCCCCACCACCATGGACCTGTCCAAGGTCCCCTTAGCCCCTGAAAGTTGACCTAGAGCATCCAGTGTGGATGCTCTAGGTCAGTGGTGGGCAAACTTATTAGTCAACTGAGCCAAATATCAACAAAACAGCGATTGAAATTTCTTTTGAGTGCCAAATTTTTTAAACTTAAAATATATAGGAAGGTACATTGTTATTAACTTAGTAAGGGTATTCCTAACCATCTCAACATACCTTTCTCAATTCTCGACACTACATCTTCTTTCACTCCACAACGTTTCCCGTATTTGTGTAAAAGACGAAGAGAAAAAGAAAAAAAAGAAAGGAAGGCAGGGAAGAGAAAGGAAAGGAAGGCAGGGAAGAGAAAGGAGGGAAGAGAAGGGAAAAGAGGGCAGAGAGAAAAAGAGAGAAGGAAGAGAGAGAGAAAAGGAAGGAAGAGAAAAAGAAAGAGAGAAGGAAAGAAGAGGAAAGAAGGAAGAGAAAGAAGGAAAAAAGAGGAAGGAAGAGAAAGGGAAAGAAAGAAAGAAAGAAAGAAAGAAAGAAAGAAAGAAAGAAAGAAA
>ML685797.1:15961305-16003629 GCA_007922175.1 Pelusios castaneus
AAAGAAAGAAAGAAAGAAAGAAAGAAAGAAAGAAAGAAAGAAAGAAACAGGAAGAGGAAGGAAGGAAGAGGAAAGAAAAAGAAAAAAGAAGGAAGAGAAAGAAGAAAGAGGAAGGAAAGATGAGAAAGATAAAAAGGAAAGAAAAAGGAAGACAAATAAGGAAAGAAGAAAGAAGAAAGAAAGCAGGCAGGCAAGAAAGAAAGCAGGCAGGCAGGCAAAGAAAGCAGGCAAGAAAGAAAGCAGGCAGGCAGGCAAAGAAAGAAAGAAAGCAGGCAGGCAAAGAAAGCAGGCAAAGAAAGAAAGCAGGCAGGCAGGCAAAGAAAGCAGGCAAGAAAGAAAGCAGGCAGGCAGGCAGGCAAAGAAAGAAGGCAAGAAAGAAAGCAGGCAGGCAGGCAGGCAAAGAAAGAAAGAAAGAAAGAAAGAAAGCAGGCAGGCAGGCAAAGAAAGCAGGCAGGCAAGAAAGAAAGCAGGCAAGAAAGAAAGCAGGCAGGCAGGCAAAGAAAGCAGGCAAGAAAGAAAGCAGGCAGGCAGGCAAAGAAAGCAGGCAGGCAAGAAGGCAAAGAAAGCAAGAAAGCAAGCAGGCAAGAAGGCAAAGAAAGCAAGAAGGCAAAGAAAGCAAGAAAGAAAAGTCAAGGCCCCTGGCGGGGGAGGCTCCGGGAAGCCGCCGGTGGGGCGGAGAAGATCCCAGCCCCGGAGGCTGATCCTGGCCCCGTGCTGGGAGGCCGAGGATTAGCGTGGCCCTGGCCCCGGGAAGGAGGCAGACGGCGGGTGGGACCCCGGGAGCCCGCCGCGGCCGCAGCCACCCCCCTGCCCCAGCCGCGTGAGGCAGGCAGGCAGACCCGTGCTCCTGAGCCGAGCCTGCCTGTCCCACCCTGGGGGCGGGGACGGCCAGCCCAGAGGCCGGGCACAGGCCGGGTGTGCCGCGGCAGAGCCACTGCCCCGGGGGTTGGAGGGAGCGGCGGGGGCTGCCGGACTGCGCGGGGGTCCCTTACTGCTGCGCGGCCACACACCCGCACAGCTTACCGGGCACACTGACCACCAGTCTCCTTCTCCCCATGTTCCCTCCACCCCTCTCCAGGCGGCAGCCAGTCTCCTCGCACCCCCCCACCCACTCTCCTTGTCCCCCCACCCCTCTCCAGGCGGCAGCCAGTCTCCTTCTCCCCATGTTCCCTCCACCCCCTCCAGCCCCCACCAGTCTCCTTCTCCCCATGTTCCCTCCACCCCTCTCCAGGCGGCAGCCAGTCTCCTCGCGCCCCCCCCACCCACTCTCCTCATCCCCCCACCCCTCTCCAGGCCTCCCTCCAGCCCCCTTACCTGGCCGGAGGCTCGCAGCTGCAGGGACGGCCGGCAGAGCTGCTTTTTGGCCAGGCCGCTCCCACCCTGAGCACGCTCTGTCTGCGCATGCTCAGGGCGGGAGATTTGAATCTCCCCAGCCCGGCCGCAGCAGCAGTCTGCATTTAAAGGGAACAAGGCCCGCACCTGGAAGAGCCAAATTCAAGGGGCTAAAGAGCCGCTTGTGGCTCGCGAGCCGCGGTTTGCCGACCACTGCTCTAGGTCGACTTTGTAAGTTCCCCTTTAAGTCAACTTTAATTTTAAGTGTGGACACACTAAGTCGACTTAGTTAAAGTCAAATTAAAAGTGCAAGTGTAGACATAGCCATAGTTAGCAAGTGCAAGAATTAAGGTTATCTGTGCAACCTTAATTCAGTCCCCTTATGCCTTATGATACATTCCTTAATTACATCATTACATGCTATTTTCCCAAAGGACTCCTGCCTCATCAAATGCATAGACTAGCCATGTTTAATGAGCAGTTAGTCAATATTTTAGCTTCTCAATGTTCAGTATGTGTGGCACCATACCTTATTTACTGCATATCATTGAAATAGTGTTCTGAAGACAGAATTATTACATTTTCATGTCATTTCTTATGGCACTCATCACTGTGGTATCTGAGTGCTTCACAAATATTAATGAATTTCTTTTCACAAAACTCTTCTGAGGTGAGGGGGTGGTATTATTATTTTATACATGAGTAACTGAGGCACATGGGCTATGTCTACACTTGTAAATTTAAGTCAACTTTAGCTAAGTAGATTTAGCATGTCCACACTTAAATTTAAAGTCAACTTAGGGGGGGAACTTACACTGGATGCCTAGGTCGACTTCTAGGGGCTAGGGGGACCTTGGGCAGGTCCATGGTGCCGGGGTGGCACCCCTTGCACAGTGCCAGGGGGCTCAGCCTTTGCCCCATTGTACCTGGGTACAATGGGGCAAAGGAGGACAGGGACCCTGGCAGAGCATACGGGCAGGGTGGGCAGGGCTCTGCCCTGCCCTTTGGGGGGGCATGTCAGGCTCTCCCTGTGTCCCCCCCCTCAGGCAGGGAGGGCAGTGGGGGAGTTCTGGAGAGTCCTAAGTCAACTTTAAGTTGACTTAGCTACTCCAGGTCTACACTGGCTTAAGTCAACTTTAGGAAGTCAATTTAAGCCTAAAGTCAAATTAAAAGTAGGTTTAATAAAGTCGACTTAATTTACATTAAGTCGACTTTATTTTCCTTAAGTCAACTTAAGCAGCTTGCTTAAGTCAACTTAAGGAAAGTGTAATGTAGATGCAGAGTAAATTAAGTCGACTTCAGCACGCTTAAATCGATTTAATTTACCAGTGTAGATGCACCCAGAGAGATTAAAGTAAAAAGTTTCTACTAATTATGAGTGCTGAATCTTAGATAACGAGGACCTGATTTTTTAGAGTATATTCAAAATATAGCTCCAGCTGACTTCAGTTGTAGCTGAAAGTCAGACCTCAGGGTATTAAATTGCACATCCAGAAAATGAGGAACACAGTATTTCTGATACCAAAGAACAGCTTGGTTTAAGTGACTTCTTAGCATCACATAGAACCTTTGTAGCAGAGGCAGGGATAGAATACAATACTCCAGGGCAGCATTCAATGCCTTTCCCTTCCTGGAAACCCCTACCTCATTCATGACCCACCTTCCAACTTCTGCAACCAGTGAAATTAGCATTCTATAGATAAGGGCATCCTTTACTAAACAGCCCTGGTTCATCCTCAGAATATCATCCACCTTGAACACTGAATAAGGCACAAATCCTGTTGAAAAAAAAAGTGATAATGGAATTAAATACTTTATTGCAATGCATATGCACAGGGGAGCTGAATTTAGGTTGCACAGGCAACACAAATCTTGAATGCTTTAGTCTGGAACTTTAATACTTTTCTATAATATGGTATCTTGTGTCAAATTTCCTCATTTTTTAAAGTAGCTAACTAAAAATAAGAAATTCCATCCCCTAGCATCATATGGACATGCACATGATTCATGAATAGGAATGGAATCCTTAGATTAACTTCACAGACTAATGTGAGCTAACAGAATAACTGATAGTAGTAGTAGATTGCTATCCTTTATGAAGACCAGCATTAGAAGGGGTTACCAGTGGATTTCATAAATATTTTCTGATGGGAGAGGAATTCTGAGCTTCGGGAATCTAGTGCTCCATTCCTGGCTCTGGAGCGGAGTGTGCTCTAGTGAGCACAGACCCTTTTGGTCATTCCCCATGCTGTCCCCTTCTACTCCATCCTCTCTAACCTGCCCATGCCCATTCCTGTATCTTCTCTATGCCTGGTTTATTGCCCCAATCTCATACTTCTTGCTACCCAGTCCCAGTATATACTCCTCAGGTTTTTCATCCTAGTCCTAGTCTTTGTCTAGTCAGCCCCATCCATACTTTCTCTTCCCCTTCTCCAGTCCCCATTTCACCAGACTTCCTCTCTGATTCTGATTCTTCTCCTCAACCCTAGTCCAGCATGTGTTCCTTCTGCATTTGAATCAGACAGCTTCTTCCTACAAGCTGCCTAGATGCTAACAAGGAACTTATTGTGCAGAAGAGAGAGTCTTTTTATGCCCACCTCCATCAGAGCCTGGAGCAGCCATTCCAGGGAAAGTATGGTTTTGCCTTTGTATCCGGGGCTGGAGGAGGCTCAGTTACTCTCTGAGGATGGTGCATATGTAGTCTGGTCAGCAGTATTGAAGCTCAAGCATGCTTACTGAGAATGGAATTGTTAGAAAATCAAAGTCTGTTAAAAATCAAAGTCTCTGACCATGAGTGAATTGCAACTTTCCAAAGATACAGAACTTGGCCAAATTTGGGCCGATTTTCACAGGGACAGCAAAAGATATGTCTTTGCCACAGAGGCTACTCCTTGTCCTTTCCCCATAAACTTCACATCCTGCTCCAAAGCACAGGGGTACTAGATATGTTCAAAGACACAGTCACCATATTTTATCATGGGCAAAATACCTTATTTTTCCCTAGCCTCATTCTTAGAAACTCTTCCAGGGTGGGGGGAAAGGCTGAGAACAACACCCAGCATGAAAAATTTCAGCCCTAACAGTTAAAGTTAGAAACAACTGAAAAGAGCATCTTGTAATTGAAAGTGTCAGACAACCTTAATAATAATAGGCAGTGATAGCCACCTTTAATAGAAAATGATTAATCATCTCCTCTTTTACCTGAGGAGCACACAGACAAAAGGGGATGGGATTTATCTTACAACCCTAACTCACGCAGGTAGTTCTTACTCATGTGATAAGTCCCTTTCATTAAAGTTCCCTTAATCTTATCCATTATTAAGAATACTTCAGTGGTCTCACCCTATTTCCCTTCCTAGCAAGTAGGTTCAGTCAGAAAAAGCCTGCTCAGTTCCGAGTTTTATTCGGATCAGGCAGAAAACAGTACTCCTTCTGTCAACAATTTCTAGTTGTGGAGAACATGGGACTAAAGGAAACCTTCCAAAATCCCTCACTAGCTGCCTTCCTGGCAAGCCTTATTTATTTTGACTGGCATATACTTTATCATATTATTTTTTTATTTCCCATCTTTGTGATGACAGATTTATCCACTGTTTCCTAATTTTCAAGTCTTTATACTAAGGGGATATGAAGTCCTTTTTTTAGTGCCAGGATTTGCCTGATGGTTAGGAAATTTAGCCTCATCAGTGCTGGATGCTGACCATAGCTGATTTGATTTCCTTTTCAATTGTATAATGTTTTTAAGTGGAGTTTTAGTATAGCATATCATTGCTTTCCAGAGTTGTTTTATGAACTGATTAAAAAAAAATAACGGCATACAATGATACAAAGTTCAAGATACAGTGTTTGAATCTCAAGCTGCATTTGCAAATCAATGCATATACAATAGTGCATTTTTTGAATATGTACTATAGATTTATTTGTATACATAATCATTCACTGGTCTTTGTTTTGTTTTGGTAGTGGGGTGTTTTGTTTCAGAATAAAGAAAACCCTCTCTTAATCAAGGGAATCAAATGCAAAATAAACTATAATGCAATCATAGGGTTCAGATTTTATACACATAAATATCAAAAGGTCTATTATATTTCTCACAACAGCCAAGCTCTGCTACAAATATATGCTAAAACATAAAACTTAACAACATATTCAATGCAAAATTTTACACATGAACAAGGGGGGGGGGCTGATTTACAGTTGCTGTGGGAACTTTAACTTTGGAATTTTCTGATTTAAGGGCATTTAAAACTTAAACTATAGCAGTGCACTTCTGCAGTGTTTGACATTTAAGATTTAAAACCTGTAAATCAACATATGAAAAACAAAAATATATATTAGAAAAACTAAAAACCAGGATCCAGATATTCAGTTGGTGTAAATCAGTGTAGTTGCACTGAAGTCAGCATGCTACACAGATTTATACCAGATGGCTTTTTTATATACATATGGAAACCTCTTCCAACTGTCAATCTTGAGGACCTAAATGGCTCAGGGATTTGGTAACAGAATACCAAGCCTCTTCTCTCTATGCAACCAGAATGACAGCAGGTCAGGTACTAAATGCTGAAAGTTTCCCCCATTCAACATCTATTCATTAATTATGTGAAATTAATTGGAGATGCCAGTCTAGGTCCTATTAAGAGGTACCCAGATCACAAAAATTGACATGGCATTTCACATTGATTGGCATATTTGCTTGCTTACAATTTCATGAGAGTGGCCAAAGAATGAATGCCCATGGAGGTTAAACTACTCCTCTCCTATCTGAGGTGGGACATATTTGAGGCACCATTACAGGGCAATATGGAGAAATTTGGTTTATTGTCACTGATGCTGTACCTGTTGGGGAAATAGACAGATTGATGTTGATGTTTTGGCATCTCTGAGAAGTTCTAAAGTCACTTTATAAAATGTCAAACTAAAAATTCAGGAAATGGTATCTTTTAGCTGAGTGTACTTCAGCATCAAGAAATGGTATCACACGGACAGTGGGCCTCCACATGTTTAAGGATTAAGCATTAAGTGAAACATTGGTAATGCCTTTTAATAAAGGAACCAGAGCTACCCCACTTGCCTTAAATATTGAAGATAGAAAAGAACCATGAATTCTGGGTCTAAAGAAATCCAGAAGAACATAGACATTGTTAGCAGAGAAATCAAAAGCATCCAATGGATGACAGTCTATTGGGAGCCCACCGATTTCATAATCATAAGTGACACTGTACAGGCTCAAGTCAGTCTATCTTCTTCATAAAGAACATCACATATCAATCACAATGATGCATTCATGGAGCTACCACTGAGCAGAGGTAGTCTAGACAAGAATAATTAGACTGTGGATAACCTGAAAGAGTTCAATTACATGGTTCCACATGGCTGATGAAGATAAGTAACGTATCTTGGCCTCAGTCATAGCTCTTTTTCATAAATTCCCTGCATAAAAAAAAGATCAGAGTCAAAGTAGCTCCTCAGCAATCTCCTATCTGATCTGTGGCACTGATGGTTCAATTCCCAAAACTGATTGCTAAACCACAGTGGTCCTCAGGCACTAAAGTCAGCCATGATAACGTCCTCTGATAACTGTCAGTGAAAAGAAAACCTAATTATATCTCAAAAGAAGTTAGTAAGAAATCTCCAAAATTCATAATTATCTGAGGCCTTGATGAAAGAACTTGGTTTAGTACTGATATGGAATTGCCCCACACTAGAACTAATGAAGTGATAGTTAAATTTCTCAGGGCCATGGGTAATCTCCATTTCTGAACTATCCAGGCTCCACAGATGAGGTTGAGCATATGAATGGCCCTAAAGGAGTTCTCCTCATACTTTGGGGTTAAATCTAGGGAAACTATCACTTACAGAAAGTTTCTTGTCAACTCATTCCAGCCAAAACTAGCACAAACACTGGTATCTTCAAGGACAACAATCTGCAAGAACTCAATCAATAACTAATAAAGCAGCTTAAACTTTTTGCAGTGTACGACCCCCATTAAACCTGGTAGACTGTTTCCCACCCAAATCAGAAGCTTGTGTTCTGTGAGTACAAGTGATAAACACATACTCAAATAGATTCAGATGTGCAACTGATCATTTTATGGACCTCAAGAATGATTAAAAAAAAAGAATCAGAACTATACCCGGCACCTTTGTCTGCATGAGCCTGATTGATTTCTGAACATTTGGCTGGAATCAGCTCATGCCAGAACTGAGCTTGAAACAGCATCTTGTCACCTTGGATGAGTTTCACCCAACCTGCCACATCTCACCAGCTCTCACAGGATGGCTGGTCCATGTACATTTAAGCTGGTCCAGCTCCACTGTGACAGAACAGATGCTTCCAATTTGGCCAGATAAGGACCTGGGTTTATAAAGCATCAGAGAGAATCTGCAACATGGAAGGACAACTTCATGAGCTGGAGGAAGGTCTGCTGAGTTAGGCAAGGGAGGAAAAGGGGTATGTGTGAGCTGCCTGGGAAAGACAGAGAGCAGAAAGCATTGTAGCCACTCCTTAGACAATTCCTCTTTCTACAGCCCAGAGGGAGAAATTGGCTAGGGAGCTAGTGGAAGGCTAGTTTGCTGGCTGACCTGAGCTAGAGAGCCTGTGCTGGGAAGCTGAAAAGGACTGAGAGCTTGGAGCTAGCAGAAAGACCAACTTGTGGGGCCTTCCTGAGCCGAAGAGCCAATGCCAGGAGGTCAAAAAAAGCTAAGTTAGAGGACTGTGTTTGTTTGGATAGAGGAGTTTCTCCAGGTGGAATGACTGGTCTAATGACTTTCGTGTAAACAAACACAGTGAATGGCTTGGAGAGTGGGGCTTGGAGCAAGAGCAGAAAACAACTGGGAACCAAGAGCTGTTGGATTCATGGGCGGGTGACTTTGAGTGGTGTCCTTGGAGAAAAGAAGGTACTGTTTTATGTTTTATTATGGGAACTGGGAAAATGTTTACTAGAGGCATTCTGTGAACTACTATATGTGTCTTTGCATAAATTATGCCCTCAAGAAAGAGAGATTGGGCTATTCTTATGCCTGGACCAAGGGGAAACTGAGATTGCCTGCCACAAAACTGTGCTCCATGAAATGTCAGCCTATGACATTGAAGCTCCACAATAAAATTGTGAAGCATGTTGACTTTATTCATAATACATCTGGCAGTATCTAAGTGACGTCTCAACAGCAAGGACTCAAAGTTACCTCTTACACCTGAGCTACACATGCTAAATGGATCAGATGATGGACTTTTAAATCAGGTGGTGACTTCTGCCTTCATAGCCTCTAGAATGAGTTGCCTTGACACATATTTTCCATCATGCTGTCTCAATTCAATTGTCTAATTCATCCATCTACATTCACCCTCCCAGGAATCATCTTTCCTGTGCGCCAGTACTAAACAATAAGAAGTCAGAAGTCCAACTGCTCAACCACCAAGTCAAAAAGAACACGTAAAACAGATAGAAAACAAAGCAGAGGAAAAGATACTCTCACTTCCTTGCAGTTTCAGCAAAAAACCAAATGAAGAAATGAAATTCTCAGTTCCCTTCACATGAAAACAAAACAAACCAAAAAGAGTAGAGGTGAAGATATTTGTCATGAAGCCCAATGAGCCTGTAAACAAATATTCAGTATTTTTTTTTCTTTTTATTGCCTCCTATTTTCAGCTACTCACCACAAAAATCAATGTACATATATTTTATGAAACACTGAATAGAATTACAGGAGCCATTAGTTGAAGATCAAGCTTTTATTTGTAACTTGCATTCACATTCAAAAGGAAAATCTTATTAGTATTTACTGTCTTCCATTAAAATAAAACAAGACGACAAAAACAGTTATACTGGGTCAGACCAGCGGTTCATCTAGACCAGTATCCTCTCTTCCGACAGTGACCAATGCCAGATGCTTCAAAGGGAATGAATAGGTTAGATAATCATCAAGAGATCCCTCCCATAACCCATTCCCAGCTGCTTGCAAACAGTAATCCTTGCTTATCTTGGCTAATAGCTATTGATAGACCTATCTTCCATGAACGTATCTAGTTCTTTTTGAATCCCATTATAATATTGGCATTCACAATATCATTTAGCAAAGAGTTCCACAAATTGACGGTGCATTGTGTGAAGAAATACTTCCTTTTGTTTGTTTTAAACATGCAGCTTATTAATTTCATTTGGTGACCCCTACTTTTTGTGTTACAAGAAGGAATAAATAGTACTTCCTTATTTACTTTCTCTATTAACAGCAATAGGCTATGTAACAAATGATGGGTAGACTCAAACGTGTTGATTTTGTCCACATAATCTCCACCAAAGTTTCATGAAATAGCTGACTGAGGGGGATAAATGTCAGCCACAGATGGCTACTTCTGGGATGGTTGGTCTTAATTTAAATTTATTATGTTTTCATTATATGGGTGATTGTTTGATGGACTAAGAAAAGATAAGTTTTAGAGAAGGATTTGGTAGGAGGGTGGGGTTGTATTTTAGCATACTGATTCAGGGATGACATACCAACTAGAAAAAGAGCAACAAGGAAGAAAGCATGAGTCACTTGTGTGCAAAAGAGATAACAGAGCGTACAGGGAAATGGAATTGGCAGAGTGCTGTCACAGATTCACAGCATCACACAGAGCTTCAGTACTCTGCTCTCAAATCACTCCTTTCATTCTGCTACTTTACTGCATATTCCACTGCGTTTTACATGTAACAGCTTGATACGAGTACAGGAAACCACATACCCAAACACCTGTTTTTATATACTCTTCTCCTGGCTTCCCCTAGGTGATTGTAAATGTTTTATATTAAATTGGAATGAGTCATGCAGCACTCAGACGGCATACAGCGAGAGATACACAGCTTAATCCAAGATTTTCAAGTGTAATTCTAAAAGTTAAGTGCATGTCTTGAAGAAAATATGATACAGCATTGAGATTCTTCTGGGGTTTTCAGGCAGTTTTGGGAGGGAGTCCTTGGGTTTTCTTTGTTTGTTTGTTTTACAGTAAGATCAGTAATACAGGGCTTGGTTCACTCAGTAACAAAATAAAACAAAAATGGCAGCTATTTGGAACCAGTGTAAACTAAGAACTTCCATTTTTTTCTCCACAGGATAATCAGATTTACTTGAATTGGCTAGAGACCTGTTGTTTGACCATTCATAAACACGTAGGAGCCAATTGTCATGCAGAGATAGATTTGTGAAAGAAACCGGGGTGTAGCTGGAAGTGATTTGAGTCATTTTCTGCTTCCAGTCACATGACATTAAGCATAACTTTTTCTACCTGGCAACTGAAGCATCATCGGTATTCGGCCTATTGTGTCACTTGCCTGAACTTCCTGCTTCAGGCAAGCAATGTGAGAGGCTGATCACTGCCTCTTGACACTCACAGTAAATTGGGTGGGCATGCTCTCCCACTCAGTCCCGCCCATAGCTACACCTCTAGGAAGAAAGTTTCTGTGCACAAATAGGGGTGGTCAGTCAGCTCCACACAACCATCAGTTTCCCAATCTCAGCACCCAGGCAGGCATTGGAACAGGATTAGGTAAGGAGGAAAGAGAGGTGGATCTGTTATGTGCACCATCTCCCTCTCTTTCTGAGAATATATTTAAATACGGAGCCTCCTCTGAGCTTTGGAATTCCATTTAAGAAGTGTTCCAGGGAAATCAACCACTTGGAGGAAATTCTGGTAGCATGGAACGTCTGGATCTTAGGTGATACATTCATTTGGGCAATTGAACTTCTTACTAGTATCATGGGGGACAAACTCCACATGCTCCCACAACCACACAAGACAGAAAAATTAGAGAAAACTGTGCCCAGGGATACTCATTCACTTCCCTTCCAACTAGGCCCTCCTTGTGGTTTTTCCAAGGGAGGTGGTGAACTGACACATTAGTAAACAGAGGATACATGGAATATTTATTACTGGCCTGGTTTTCAGATTCTATGATGCAATTAGTCCACTGCTTAATATGAGTCAGGTTTAGTACAGTTATCAGAAATCCACCGTATGAAGAAAAAAAGGGAAGGTACAAGGCAACAGTTCCTGATTTATTTATTTTATTTTATTTTTGTCTATGGTAAATTACATTTCTTGCTTGCAAAGACAGAGCAGATAATATAATATCAAGCAAGGCAAGTAAAGTAATTTCAGAGGCAGTCTGGCTATAATGAGTAACACAATAACAGAAATTTAACTTAATTCCCAGAGGAAGAACTAATTCAATCTTGGACTAGTTTTGGCAGATTTGGAACAGTTCACTCCTCTTTGCCTTGTATTATGAATTATTCTTACAGACTTTTTTTATGAAACAAAGTAAAAACACTGAAAGAATCTGAAATAAGGCAAAGAAATCAAATAAAAACTCTAAAAGAGAAGAAGGACACACCATGGTATCTGTCTTGCTATTCAATGTTTGTGGGGTTTTCCACATTATTATACTTCTTTGTTGCTTATGATGCTTATATTACATTACTGGTGTTGGATTAATGATGGCAATGCAAAAATGTGATGTGACCACCTGGTGTTCTTTTCCACCTTACAAGTTGAGGTCCTAATCCCCAATTCTTTTAATTTTTGTTTTATTTAAACATTAGGTGGTTTGGGCTTCCTGCTAACCCATTGATACCTATATAATAAATATATGTGCCCAGGCAGGTCAAATATTTCAACACTGAACCATCGATAGTGATAATATGCTACAACAATAGAACTAAGTGTTGCCATAGAGTAGCTAAAGAAAATCCGATAGGTCAGAAGATGGGTAAAACTGGAAATATAGTTTATGATGGCAGTAGCAGTTCACCTCAATCTGTTCAGAAACTGATTTGCTAAAATGACATTTCCCCTGAACTGATGCCATAGACTGGTTCAGATATGTAAGTTCTTCCAGAAACTGTTTGCCTGTAATATTTTTCTGAGTGCACAGCTTACCCAGATCTAAAGTATATTTGGTAACTTATTTAAGAAAGCAATCTTGAGAATCGGCACCCCGAGATTCATGACATTAATATTTTCTTACTGCTTTAAAAAAACCTACATATTGTAAATGAATATGTTTCTTTCACACCTGCACAGAATGACCATATTGTAATCTTAGTCTCTATTGTTACAAACTGCACTTAGTCCAACACAACAGGCTGTGCAGCTGCATTTGTTCATAAAATAAAATTCAGAGGGGATGTTGCATCTGAGCCATTGCCTGTGTTTGCAAGGAGCTGTGTCCCAGGAGCTACAGAGCAAGGTAATAGTAAACAGTACATGGCTATGTGTCAGAATTCCAATGTGGGTTTTTTTGTAAGAATGTGTATGTATTGGTTTGTAAATGTTGGTGTTAGTTTTTTATAAAAAGGACAGTCTAAGTTAGTGGCCCATAAGAGAGCAGGGAATAGAAAAGCTTCTCTCCATGTAAACCTCTGGATCAGAGAACAGAGAATGTTATACACTGTATTTAGTTATAAGGAAAAGGCAATCCATTTGCCTGATTTACTGAATAAATTCAATTATGGTATTTGCTGGCCAGCTGTCCCCCTGAAAAATAATATTATTATGAAGGTATCACAGCATTTCACCAAAAAGTGGGTGGTGTGACCAGAGACTGTAAATGCACATGGTGCTTTATTGTTGTATTAAAGTTATATTTTCTGTATTAAGTTACTTTAACATTAAAGTAGATATTTTGATTAATTTTGTCTATACCTCTGACTTTGACATCTATAGAGAGTTTATCAGAGTTATCGGAGATTTCAATAATTTCTGCTAAGTACTTAGTTTTTCACAGAGCAAGAAATAGGTTGCAGAAGTTACATGGGAATCAACCTGGTGGTGCTTATGTTTTGCTCTATTAATGTGTGAAATACAGTCCTGCTTTGTTGGCTAAAAGTTCTCGGGATAAAATAACCTTTAGCAGTAGTGGAGGGCTGTTGCACTGTAATCATATATAACTTCTTGGCTTTTTCAATTCTTGTAGCCCCAAACAGTTCTTCTACAATTCCAACATGCCTGCATCACTCTGTTTACATCAGCCATGGGCATCCCTAGAACAAAACTACAGGTGATTTTTTCAACAAAAAATAAGGACTAGGAAAGCACCATGCCTCATAAGGTTTGATACCTTACTCAGTTCAAATCTATAAACCTGAAAGTAGAAGACTGAGGTGCTAACCTTTTGTACCATCTTGCTTATCAATTGCTTAATTCCCTCATAATCTACAATGCAGAGAAGATCTCACCTAGCTCCATGGACATGTGCTATTGACTCATTGTTTGCACATTAAAGCCTATGTAAATCTAATTAATTATATGGGGAAAGGTGTTTATCTACAGTAATTAAATTGAACATCTACTAAGCCCAGAAACTCCCTAGTCTGAAACACTGCATGAGTTATAGAACTTATTTTTACTAGTACAGCCCTAAACTAAATTTTAGATGATGCCATGGTGATGGGCACACTTTGCCTAACTACTTCTGGGAATGCACATCCCTAATTGGCTTGAATGACTTTCCATGGGATGGAAGAAGTGCAGCATCTGACAGAACAGTTTGAAAAGACTACTAATAGCTATCAAATACTGGCTTTGGAGGGGTGGGAAAATAAAGATACAAAAATTACACAATATGGAAAATAAGTTTGAGGAGAAAACCCAAAGAAAGAAAAGGCCTGTCATTATACAATGTCTAGAAGGGAAAAAAAAGATAAAGAAAAAGGAAAGATACAACACACAAAGTAATTGGAGTAAATTAAAATATGACTCTATAAAAAAGTTGATTCCAAAATGTCAAATTAAATAAATCAGTAAAAATAGCAGAACACAGAGTCAGACAAGATAGTTGGTAGGGCCAGAAAAGCTCATACTGAATTTTGCCTAAAGCAACAAAATGCCTGAGGCTAGCCCTGAATACTATGAAATCCATATGGTAAAATGCAACCTCCTTCACCAGATTACTACAGTGGGCATAAGGAGACACTGCACATCAAGGCATTGTAGAGGTATTGTAAAATGTTCCAGTCATTGCCAGTAAACTACTTCACTAATTACAGTGGAAAATTCAGGCTGACTGGCCACTTGCCACCAAGGCTTTTTATATGTTTGATTTGGTATGATGTTCCCCAGAGATAGGTAGGGTTGTGAGACAACTCACCCCCATTTCCTCTTAGCACAAAGAAGTGGTTTCAATGCCTGCTATGGCTCAGCTCAGCTGCACAAGAACTACCCTTCAGACGTCAAATTCTCTGCAGAGGTAGCAATATATATACACGCTAGTCCTCAAAATAGTCCCTGCAGCATCCAGCCCTTTACCCACTGAACATTCACAGATTTACCAGGCCTGAAGTTCCCAAGAGAACAGTATATAGCAGATTGTAAGGCTATGTACACATGATAAACTTGTCCCGCAATAAGCTACTGCGGGACAAGGAAAATGCTATAAATATAGCGCTTTTGTGTGTACATACGTGCTTCTTCTATCGCAAAGGAGCATTCACCCATGTAAATGCTCCTTTGCAATAGAAGAGCAGTGCATGGTGGGCACCTGTCCCACCATGCACTGCCCACAGCCAGCCCCCTAGTCCAGCTGCAGGGCTTCGGGTGGCGGTGGGAAGCCCCGAGGCTGAGCTGGGGGCTGGCCCGAACCGGTGAGGGTTCGAGCCAGCCCCCTAGCTCAGTCCAGAGGTTCGGGTGGTGGCAGAGGCTCCAGTGCTGGAGCTCCTGCTGCCACCCGAACACTTGGACTGAGCTAGGGGGCTACAGGGCTTCGGGTGGTGGCTGGGGCGGCCGCGGGGGCTCCCGCCGCCACCCGAAGCCCCGGGGCTGAGCTAGGGGGCTTCAGGGCTTCGGGTGGCAGCGGGATCCCTAGCTCCTGCCACCACCTGAACCCGTAGACTGAACTAGGGGACTGGTCTGAACAGCTGGTTCGGGCCAGCCCCCTAGCTCAGTCCAGGGGAGCCGCAGAACCTGGCAGCTCCCATAATAGTCAATTTCACTGCTCTGCTAGAGCAGTGAAATTGACATATTTGACAGCTCCAATGTCCCAGAGTGCCCTCGACTGGCACTCTGGGACATTTCCGGAGGCTGTCTACCACGCAAAAAGCGTACACATGAGCATTACTGCGGAACAGCTGTTCCGCAGTAATGCTTACCACTCTCGTTTGAGTGGTTTTACTATTGCGCGGCAAGATGGTGTTGCCGCGCAACAAGAAAAATGATCGTGTGTACACAGTCAGCTCTATTGCGCGATAAGGAGCCTTATCGCACAATAAAGTGATCGTGTGTACATAGCCTAAGATGCAGCTCACAGCCACCACTTTGCTTAAATGGATTTGAGCACTTGAATATATTTATAGTGAAAACAAGGATGAGTTCATTGTCAAAGATTCAAGTGATAGTGAATAAAAACATTATAAACAAATGGTTACCTGTAAAACTAAATCATAACACACATTCTAGAGTCTAAATTTAACTAATGGGTTAACATCCTGTCTTAAAGAAGCTTCTCTCACCCAAAGGTCTCTTCAGCATTTTCAAGCAAGCCTGATTGAATCCCTGCCATGGTGCCATCTCTCAGGGTAACACCATCTGCATTTCTTCTCAGTAATCCAGCAACCCTGTAATTATCTCTCTGCATGGAGGCCCATGTCTCTCCCCTCTGATCAAGGTATTTCCAGGCTGCACTGTTCCCTGTCTTCACTGTACACACTTGCTAGTAAGCTTCCCACGATTCCTCCCATCCATAACGTGGATTCAGGCAGGAGCAGTCCAAATCCCAAACCAAGGGGATTCCTTATGATTACAAGTTCTTCAGAGTCTCAGTTCAGAACAATCACTCTGTCTTATGTCTTGTTTCAAAGCCCATTAGTCAGTTAAAACCAGTGTAGTTATACAAAAATCCTTTGTCTGTTTGTACTTGGAGAATCCACTTTGAACTAGTACACAGGCACCTCTCCAGGGGTGGGCGAGGTGGCTTCAAAGGACTGATAGCAGGAAATACATTCCAAAGGGGTAGCCGTGTTAGTCTATTGTAGAAATACAACAGAGTCCTGTGGCACTTTTAAAGACTAACATGAGCTTTTGTGGGAGAAAATCCCACTTCATCAGACACTTTGAAGATGGGAAACTTCCAGAATGGGAGGAAATTAAATGCAGGGGAGTGTATGACATAGGATCAGGCCAGGCTGTAACAGCAAATCAAAATAGGTGTTAGAATTCAAACACTGGGGAACAGCACATAGAGGAAGGTGAGGTCAAATCACCTGTTGTAATGAGAGAGAAATCCATAGTCCCTGTTTAACCCCAAGGCAACCGAGTCAATTTTGCGTATAAGTTCGAGTACTACAGTTTCTCTTTGAAGCTGTGATTTGTTATTCATCTATTTCAACACAGCTATTAGCAAGTCGTCAATGGAGTGAGCAGAGAGATTGAAGTGTTCCCCTATTGGTTTTGTAGTGTTGCAATTTCTGATGTCAGATTTGTATCCATTTATTCTTTAGTGCAGAGACTGTTCTGTTTGTCCAATATATAAGGCAGAGGGGCATTTCCAGCACATGATGGCATAATCACATTGGTGAATGAGCCCTTGATGGAGTAGGTGGCTTGATTTGGTCCTATGATGGTGTCTTCAGTGTAGATATGAGGGCAAAGCTGGCAGCGTGGTCAGTTGCAGGGATATGTTCCTGCTTTAATGTTTCTGTTGCTTGATCTGTAGCTGCTGGTGAGTATCCGTTTAAAGTTGGAGGGGCTGTCTGTAAGCAAGGAGAGGTCTGTCTCCCAAGGCTTGAGAGAATGAGGGATCATCTTGTAGAATAGGCTGTAGATCTTTGATGATGTGTTGAAGAGGTCTGACTTGATGCCCTTGAAGATTTCAACTTGGGGGTTGTAGGTGGTGACCAGTGGCATTCTGTTGGGTTTTTTTCTTGGGCTTCTCCTCTGGTAGTTGACTTCTGGGTAACCGTCTGGCTCTGTCAATTTGTTTCTTCACTTCTGCGGGTGGATACTGTAGTTTTAAGAATGTTTGATAGAGATCCTGAAGGTGTCTGTCTCTGTCTGAGGGATCAGAGCAAATGCGGTTATATCTTAGGGCTTGACTGTACACAACGGATCGTGTGGTGTGTTGAGGATGAAAGCTTGAGGGATGTAGGTAACTATAGTGATCAGTAGGTTTTCGGTACAGGGTGGTCTTTATGTGCCCATCACTAATTTGTACTGTAGTGTCCAGAAAGTGGATCTCCTGTGTGGAGTGTTCCAGTCTAAGTTTGATTGTCGAGTGGAAATTGTTGAAATCTCTATGGAAATCTTCAAGGGCATCTTTACCATGGGTCCAGATGATGAAGTTGTCATCAATATAGCGTAAGTAAAGTAGAGGTGCTTTGGGATGAGACATGAGGAAGCATTGTTCTAAATCGGCCATAAAGATGTTGGCATATTGTGGGGCCATGCGGGTACCCATAGCAGTGCTGCTGACTTGAAGGTATAAATTATCTTCAAATCTGAAATGGTTGTGGGTGAGTACAAAGTCACAGAGGTCAGCCACAAGAAGCTGCATATAATTCAACAATAATACATACACAATTGTATTTTTCATACAATGGATTCCAAAAGGTAT
The DNA here is from genome assembly GCA_007922175.1 of Pelusios castaneus. Taxonomy (NCBI): domain Eukaryota; kingdom Metazoa; phylum Chordata; order Testudines; family Pelomedusidae; genus Pelusios; species Pelusios castaneus. The sequence continues at coordinate 15,979,224 of ML685797.1, forward strand.
TAACCTTAATTCAATAAGGTTTAACTTAATGTAGTAAAGTTTTTTCTTAATTCCAGAAGATTTGTCCAGGATATTACAGGATGTTGTCATTCTGTCACAACACCTTTATTCAAGAAATAAAACCACTGCTCTTTTATTCGCTCTGTGAAGGGTGTCACATTGTCTCATACATAGTAGAGCAAGCCTTTGATCTGCACCTCCAGATAGTGATCCTGCCTTTCTGTTTTTCCCCTCCTCCTTGCTGTTTTTCTCTTTCTGTTAGTTTCTTTCCTCAGTTGCCAAAGTCCTTGATTTGCATGCAGTTCAGACTGGTAACAGGAGACTCTTTGTCAAATATACAATATTTAACTTACATATAAACTGCCAGCTAAAGAAACATCTCCTGTCTGACAGGAAACCAGTTTTTCAACCTTTATGAGATTCCTCAAAATAAATTTTATAATTTTCAGTGTACACACGTAACTCTCGTCCAGAAAAAAAAAAGGCTCAAGAGCTTTCAGATGCATTGTCTTCATCAAATTTTTGAAAGCTCCTGAAGGCGCAGAGTCAATGACAATAAGGAACTCAAATGGGCCAGTATACCAAGACTCCTTAAACAGAAATGCCTCCTCTGCCTTCAGCACATGTGTCAAATGAATGATAAGCACATCCCAAAGGACATCCTTTATACTAAATTGTCACCGGGAAAAAGGTCTGAAGCAGGGGTAGGCAATAATTTTGATTGGCAGGCCAGGGGGCCAGCAGGGAACTGACCACTGGGCCAGTCAGTGAGGGGATGGCGGGGAGAGGCCTGCACAAAGCCAGTCCCAGGGAACTGGTGGGGGGCACACCTCTCTCCCAGCTTCAGCCTTCCCTCCTCTTCCTCTATTCAGGGTTGGCTCTCAGCCACTGCGTGGCCCCGCAGTCAGCTGGGGGAAGAGGTCAGTGTGTTGATACAGAGCCAGCCCTGGAGAGCTGGCTGGGGCCGCAGTGTGTGGTGCGGAGCTGGCACAGGGCCACCACACAGTAGCTGAGAGCCCAGCCCCAGAGCTGCGAGGCAAGGAGAGGAAGCAGAGCAGTGGCTAGCTGCTGACGAAGCTGTGGGGGGAGGGAAGGAAGGAAAGCAAAATCCCTCAAGACTTCAGTCTTGGAAACAAAAACTTGAAGGTCTCCAAAGTTATGAGAAGAAGCAGTTCATCTTAGCAGATGAGAAAAAGAGCCCATAGAAGGCAGAGCCCAACAGGGCTGTCCCTGGGGGGGGAGGTGGATGGGGCGATCGTCCCGGGCCCCACAGGTACGTGGGCCCCGCGCTATCCCGCACCCAGCAGAGCAGTGCGGGGCCCACATGCGCACCACAGCCCCTCCTCCTACGGTTACCCCTCTGCCTTTGGCACCCAGCCGAAGGCGGCGGGGTGGGGCGGGATGGGAGGGCTATGCCCAGCCCCTGGGTTGGCCCTCCCCACCCACATGGCCAGCTCCTTCCCCCACAGCCGGCTCTGGCTCCCCCCCCCCCCACACACACACAGGCAGACCCAACCTCCCCGCCGGACCCGGCTCCCACTGGGGCCGAGGCCAGCTCCCTCCCACCCCACAAGCGGGGCCCCGCTTTGGCCACTTGGCCCTGGGCCCTGCTTCCCCCACAGAACAGCGCTGGAGCCCAAGGGTTGAAATACCACCTTTACATGTAACAAATGCAGCAGAGAGTGTCTCTCTTAAGTGGGTCTGTTCAGCCACAGTTCCCTTAAAACCACTGAGAAAATTTTCTACCTCAGGGGTGCATATCCATGGTCTCGAGACAGAAGAATGACAAACAAGATACATAACTCCTTATACAACATCACAGCACTACTGATGACCAGGGTGACTTAAACATTTATTTTAAACCTTAGATGATGTTCTTTGATGAACTAGAATTCATTTACAAAACTCAGGAGATTCATGTATCCTATGCACCTCAGTGTTTGCTCCTGGCCAACGGGCACTGAGTGGATCCCGAGTCACGCTTGACTGTATTTTCAGTCTCATCAGCATTATTGCTATACTATAAAGAAGAAACATTAGCATACTGTGTGAAATACCAGGGGTCAAAAGAAACTCCAAAATAAGGGTTGTTTTTCTTGAGATGATGAGATCCCCTTACCCTGTGTCATAAGTGTGCAATGATGTACATAAAGAAACCAATTCAAAGGCATTTGGTACTTCCAAGATATGTGCAGCAACTTACAAAAAGCTAGGCCATAATAAAATTTCAAATACATTTGTAGGCATTTAGAACCTTCCAGAATCAAGCTCTGAAAGGTCCAACTTCCTGTTTTGTGTGTGTTTTAACATGTGCATAAGAGCTTTTTTGAACCAGCATCTTAAAGAGTAGAGGTAACAGCCTCTGTGATACAAAATCTCACTACCAATTTTTCTAAAGGGTGCCCAGAAGGGCAAAGGGAAGAAAGTGATCTCTGAACAATTGTAATGCAATAAAAGCTGGAAAGCATTATTTCATACTTCAGACGTCGTTTACTTTAAAAAAGGTTGCCAAGGGTTACATAGTATAGAAGAAGCCAAAGATTTTAATTAATTTTCTGAGTAAGAATTAAGGTGCAGAGATATAAAGTGTAAAGATTGTGTTGTGTGCAACTAGAGAATGTAAAATATTGATCCTTGCAGGGTTGTTGTTTTTTTTTTTTAATCGTATGTAGGCTAACAAGGGAAACTTTTAGCAGTCATTATAAAATAAATAATTAACATTAGGAAATTAAATTAAATATTAAAAGATCCATTATTGGGTACATTCTTGTGGAAGAGTCAATAAACTTTTGCAAAAGATTCACTTTGACAGGACATCAGTCTACCTCTTTTACATTATTTGACATCTGTGGGCCAAGAAACACTGGCATATTGTGTAAAAACTAAAACTAAGCTCCCACAGTGATACAGTGAGCAAACTGGCTAATGCAATTCTGGAATGCATAAATAAGGGAATCTCGAGTAGGAATGGAGAGTTATTTTACCTCTGTAGTTGGCATGGAATTTTCTGTCCAATTATTATATCCAGTCCACTATGTGGATAAATTCGTGAAGATTCAGAGAAGGGTCACAACACTGATTAAAAGTTCAGACTACATACCATAGATTCAAGGAAGTCAGTCAATCTATTTAGCTTAACAAAGAGAAAGCTAAAATATCACGATTACAATCCAGATGTGCCTACATGAGGAACAATCAGTTCAGCAGAAAAAGGATGAAATGGCTGGAACTGGAGGCTAGATAAATTCAGATGGGAAATAAGGCATAATTTTTTATCAGTGAGCATAATTAATAACTGAAGTAGCTTACCAAAAGTTGTATTCTTCATAACTAACCAGTCTTAAATCATGATTGGATGTTTTTTTCTAAAAGTTATGCTCTAGGAATTATTTTGTGACAGGTCTACAGCCTTGGGGTGATGCAGCAGGTCAGACTAGATAATCACAATGGTCCCTTCTGGCCTTGGAATCTATGGGGGAGTTTTGGAAATGAGTCATTAAAACTTTTGAATTCTAGTTGAGTTTATCTAACGCTGTATCATTGGATGCATGAGGGCATAATGAATCAGCCATTAGCTAACAGCCTTTGTATCATATAACTTCCAGACTAGGTCTCCCACAGGAAAATTGAGAGTCGATAACTTAGATATCTTTCCATTCAAGTAAAAGCACCTTATTGCAAAAGGATGGCTGAAGCCTACAAGAAAACCAGTTCTACCCAAGCTGTCTGCAGGAGGTGGGGTTGGAACAGTGAAAAATCTCCAGCAAAAGGATAAGAACAAGGACAAAAAGTGTTAAGATTGCTCACTGAAACAGGAAAATCTTTTGACAAGCTGTGTGGATCCTGCCTTAGGAACCAAGGGCTGCGTCGACACTGGTAAATTAAGTTGACTTAAACTTGCTTAAGTCGACTTAATTTACCCTACGTCTACACTACACTTTCCTTAAGTTGACTTAAGCAGCTTGCTTAAGTCGACTTCAGGAAAATAAAGCCGATTTAATTAAAATTAAGTCGACTTTATTAAACCTGCTTTCTAGTAGACCTAAGGCTTAAGTTGACTCCCTAGAGTCGACTTAAGCCAGTGTAGCCATGGGGTAGCCCTAAGTCGACCTAGGGCTACCCCAGGGATACACCAAGGCCCTCCCTGCCGGGGGGGGGGGGCAGAGGGGTAGCCAGGCATACCCCCCCACTTGGCAGGGCAGAGACCTGCCCACCCTGCCATGATCCCTGACCCCCTTTGCACCATTGTACCTCGGTACAATGGGGCAAAGGCTGAGGCCCCTGGCATCGGGCAACGGTTGCCCCCCTTTCCCCCGTGGACCTGCCCAAGGTCCCTCTAGCCCCACAAAGTCAACCTAGAGCATCCAGTGTGGACTCTCTAGGTCGACTTTCTAAGTTCCCCTTTAAGTTGACTTTATTTTTAAGTGTGGACACAGTAAGTCAACTTTTAGTTAAAGTCGACTTAAATTCACAAGTGTAGACATAGCCAAGGAGACCCCATGATTAGGAAGAGAAGACTGAAGGGACTGAGGTCCAGGAAGATGGGGACTGAGAACTCTTTAAGGCACTGACTAAACCTCAAAAAAAAATGCTAAACAATGCTGAGGATGGTGAGGACAGAAATTGTGTTCAGGTGTTTATTATTTTGCCTGTGTAGGTGTATCTCTGGTGATTTCTCTCAAAAAAGTGTGACTGGATTAGTAATTGCTCTGCAAAACTTTTGCATTACTTACTTCAACTATCAGGTGCATCTGAAGGATTAAACTATTAATTTGAGTACTCACAGGGGTAGCACTCTGGGAAGAGTGTGCTTAGACACCAAAGGAACCTTTTGGCATAATGGAGACAGTGGGCAGCTGGACTACAGGATTTCATGCCCTAAAAGGGTACCAGATTGAGTCTGCCCAGACCCAATGCATCTTAGAAGCCTGCAGATCCAGTCCATGGTCCAAACACAGCTGCCTGGTGAACATTCACAAAAAGAAACTCGGGTAGGTCTATGGTACATGCTTAGATGCAATGACAAATAAAAATCTCTATCTATGGTTTTCATATGACTAATGAATTTGATTGCTTAACTTGAGACCTCTTAATGGAATCTGGCTTTCAAAAAGGGCTGAGTACCCATCCTCTGAAAAATAGATCTCTTTAAGTTTTCTCAGGTTGGGCACCTAAAAAATTTAGGCACCCAGAATCACTAGGCACTTTTGGAAATCTTTACACATATTTTAAAGTTATTAAAAATATGTACAGAAATTTTGTTATAAGTAACCTGAATTGACTTTCAAAATTCTGGCGATTTTTTCCTCCTTTTGAACAATATATAAGATGAGGAAACATAAAACTAGAGAGAAATGTATTATTTCCCTCAGAAACATGGAGAAAGATAATGCTTCTTAGCAAGGTCAACAATCTGCCACAGGCACATACTTCATCTGAAAGAAGAGAACTTCCCTTGTGGAATTCCATTAACCTGTTTACCAGGCTGCCAAAGATGTGATCCTCTTGGTATCTGGACTTTGTTGTTGTTGTTTTTATTTAGCCTTTACAGTGTATTTGCTTCTATGCCAGTTATATAGAGCAACTCTACCATTTCAGTCAATGTAAGGGATTTATATACAGTATGTATGAAATTTTAGTGACTTGCTGTCATAAAATGAACTTCTTAGATGTCAGAAAAAGAATGTGCTTTTAATGGTAAATATACATAATATATAAAATGTGAAGTCATATGCAAAGTAGAAATTCATCCACACTGCGGATATAGGGCTGATTTTGAATTGCTTGAGCACCCAGTTCTCTCATCTACTTCAGCGGGATCCTGAAGTAAGCAAGGAATGCAAGATCCAACTCAAAATGTTTATTTCTTGCCGCTAGTTAATACCATTATATGCATATACCTAAGTATATTTATTAGATGCAAATGTGAATGAGCACCCTGCCATTTAGATTTCTAGACTCATGGATTAATTTTCATTACCTTAATGCTTTCGCTCTTTGGGAGTAGGGGGAAAGGGTATTGTCCATGCTTAATATTAACATTTAAATGTTCCCCACTAGACTTTGAAGCAAATGAGATATGGAAGAAGAGTGCATTCTCATATTTGCTGCTGTTACCTCCAAGTCAGCAAAGCCTTCGAGCAGATGTTAAACTTTAAGCATCTGCTTAGGTGCTTTGACAAAGAGGGAGGGGTTTACTTAAGGGTTAGCACATGTTTAAAGGATGTGCTCACTCAGATCAATTGTCTGATTAGTCACAGGTTTTTACCCAATGTGGAAGTAACAGGGCGGCACATCATCTTATATCATGAATGTTTATATGAAACAGTAAATAAAATTGAAGGCCATGAATTACAAATTTCAAATTATAAAATGCAGCAATTATTTTTCAACATGAATGTCCACATTGTGGTGGTGATTGCCCACACTGCAGCCTTTTCCCCAACCAGATCACTTCTGTAGCCAAATATTTATCACACAAGTGAGATGTAAAAATACTTGATTAAAAACCCTTTTTCAAAATTACTATGTCATCCTTCTTTCCCCTTGTGTCATCTCATTTCCTTTGATAACTGTAATCAGAGTAGATTTCAAAATGGAAGGTGCCTCTGTAATCTGGGGCTGCAAAAACAAAACATCTCCAGCTAGTCACTTGTAAGGAATGATGGTGGTTTTCTTTGGGCTGATTTAGTTATTTATATTACTGAAGTCCTAGGGACCCCCATTGTGCTACATGCTGTCCATGTAGAGAATCTAAATTGTAAATTATAAATTTAATCCAATATTGTTATATCTCTAGAATATCCTGTGTGAACACTCAATATGTGTAAGCAGGCCTTTTTTGTTTTGTTTTGTTTAAGCTGTGTAACTTTGGAAGGAGTTTAAAGCTAAACCACAAAAAACAAACAAACAAAAATACCCACCACCCCCATTCTTATTCCAGAATGAGAATGTCCCACACAAGGAGTTATAGCCATAAAATAATAGTGATTTACTAGTTTAACCTATAAAATTTTCAAGGGTAGATAAGAAGAGGTTGAGGATAGAGAGAGATAAAGGTAGGGGGTGAGAAAATGCAATGAGAGAGAAAAGAGCCTGAGAAGCACAAAAGGAAGCAGAAAGGAAGAAAAAGAAGTAGAGTGGATCAGATTCTTTCCATACTGACCAAAAGAGTTCAGCTATAATTCTAGATTGTCATCAGTGAAATTATCATTATTTATCTTTATTATTCACTCCTTTTTTTAAGGTTATTTTCCCTTCTGTTTTATACTATGTGATTTTTAAAAACTAAATAGGTTATATTTACTATATTTTTATTTAATATAAACAAAACGCCAATGCACAGAGCTTGTGTTTCTCACCCAAAGTTCACACCTGTGTGAGTATTGAGACACGAGTGCATTCTGACTGCTGATTATCTCTGTTGGGTGTCCTCGCTTACCATTCTTCGCAAAGTACAGTCTCTTTCAGTGATGGATTCAGACATAATATTTGGAGTTATTTGTGACAAAGCACACTGATATTTAGCCAAGTATCTTTGTATCATGGCTGATATCTTAAAACCTGTGGTAGTAGGTTTAGATTTCTCCAAAAAGAAACTTCTTCTGTTAATAACTATGAATAGCTGGAGAAGAAGGGGACATGATTCCCAGCTCCATCCAGGCACTATGGACCATCCAGTTAGTGAATTTAACTACAGTTGAGATGTCATTTGCGATCTTTGCAACATAACTGACAACAGTTGAAAACAGTTTGAGAACAAAAGCAAATACATCTAAAAACTACCAGTCTTGCTACTTGCTGTATGACAAATATTTTCTGTCAAGAATTTCATGAAATTTACATGGCAAGAAATTCTTTCAGAAATACTCTTTTAACCCGTGTTTCGGCGAAGCTGGTGGGATCACATATGTGCATAACCAGTGCAAACATAACAACAGAGTCCTGTGGCACTTTTCAACTTAGTCTTTAAAAGTGCCACAGGACTCTGTTGTCTTTCTACAATAGACTAACACGGCTACCCCTTTGGAATTTCAGTGCAAACATGTTTAGCACAGTACTGAATGAAATAGACATCATATGTATAGGTGTTCATGTTGACAAGGGATGTAAATTCTGATCTCTTATTAGGAGGTAACAGTGTTTATGACCTTCTAGTTAATAAAAAAAAAAAGGAATGCTTTATTGTTCTCATGTTTGGAATTGGTAAACCATTGGCTATCTGTTTTTATGCTAATAGGCAGTCTGATAATTGCAAGAACATGTTAGGATTTGTTCAGATTCTTCATAATTTACTTGTACTTCAGATGTAAAAAGGTTATTGAATGCATTTTTTATATTAATTATGGAAATATTTTGCAAGTGGTGCTTTCCCTCCTTAGATTTCTGGCACTCAGTGTATTTCTCATATATAAAAGTTAAGATCTTTTAGCATTTTATGCTACAGTCAATATGATCAAATCGAATTGACATTAAAGGTTAAATCCTTCCATCTGACATTGAAAGCAGATGTCAAATAAGCACAAGTAGTTTGGTGGCTGAATATTTTACTGGGTATTCAATGACAGGACTTGCATATATATATATCAAGTGATGTGTTAGATGATATCATCCCCTTTTGGCAGCTCATAGGCTATCTCTGCACTTGTTAATTTAAGTCGACTTAACATGTCTACACTTAAATTATAAGTCGACTTTGGGGGGACCCTACAAAGTCGACCTAGAATGTATACACTTGCCAAGTGCCAGGGGGCTCCACCTTTGCCCCATTACACCTGGGTACAATGGGGCAAAGGGGGACAGGGGCACTGGCAGGGCATAGGGGCAGGGCTCTTCCCTGCCCTGTGGGGGAGCATGCCAGGCTCCCTGTGCCACTCTCCCTGGCAGGGAGGGCAGTGGGGGAGTCCTGGAGAGCCCTAAGTCAACTTAGAGTCGACTTATGGAATCATAGAATAATAGGGATGGAAGGGACCTCATGAGGTCATCTAGTCCAACCCCCTGCTAAAAAGCAGGACCACTCCCACTAAATCACCCCAGCCAGGGTTTGTCTAACCGGGCCTTAAAAATCTCCAAAGATGGAGATTCTGCCACCTCCCTAGGTAACCCATTCCAATGCTTCAACACCCTCCTAGTGAGGAAGTTTTTCCTAATATCCAACCTCGACCTCCCCAGCTGTAATTTGAAACCATTGCTCCTTGTTCTGTCCTCTGTTACCATAGAGAACAGCCTAGCTCCCTCCTCTTTGGAGCAACCCTTCAAGTAGTTGAAAGTTGCTATCAAATCTCCCCTCAGTCTTCTCTTCTGTAGACTAAATAAGCCTAGTTCCTTCAGTCTCTCCTCATAAGTCATGTGCCCTAGCCCTCTAATCATTTTTGTTGCCCTCCGCTGGACTCTTTCTAATTTGTCCACATCCTTCTGTAGTGGGGAGCCCAAAACTGGACACAGTATTCCAGATGCGGCCTGACCAGTGTCGAATAGAGGGGAATTATCACATCCCTCGATCTGCTGGCAATACTCCTACTGCTGCAGCCTAATATGCCATTGGCCTTTTTGGCAACAGGAGCACACTGTTGGCTCATATTCATCTTCCCGTCCACCATAACTCCCAGGTCCTTTTCTACAACGCTGCTACTTAGCCGATCGGTCCCCAGCCTGTAGCAGTGCATGGGATTTTTTTGTCCTAAGTGCAGGATTTGGCACTTGTCTTTGTTGAACCTCATAAGTTTTCTTTCGGCCCAGTGTTCCAATTTGTCCATGTCTCCCTGGATCCTGTCCTGCCCTCCAGAGTATCTACTATTCCCCCCAGTTTAGTGTCATCCGCGAACTTACTAAGCACGCAGTCTATCCCATCATCAAGATCATTAATGAAGATGTTGAACAGAACGGGCCCCAGGACCAAATCCTGGGGAACTCCACTCATTACCGGTTGCCAATTAGACATCGAGCCATTGATTCCTACCCGCTGAGCCTGTTGATCTAGCCAGTTTTCTATCTACCTTACAGTCCACTCGCCCAACCCATACTTCCTTAACTTGCTGACGAGAATGCTGTGGGAAACCGTATCAAAAGCCTTGCTAAAGTCGAGGTATACTATGTCAATGGCACTTCCCGCATCCACAAATCCAGTCATCTCATCATAGAAGGAAATCAGGTTGGTCAGGCACGATTTGCCCTTGGTGAATCCATGTTGACTGCTCCTGATCACACTATTTTCCTTCAACTGTTTCAGGATGGATTCTTTGAGGACCTGCTCCATGATTTTCCCAGGGATTGAGGTGAGGCTCACCGGTCTGTAGTTCCCCAGATCCTCCTTTTTCCCTTTCTTAAAGATAGGTACTATATTTGCCTTTTTCCAATCCTCCGGGACCTCTCCCGTTCGCCACAAGTTCTCAAAGATAATGGCCAGCGGTTCTGCCATCACTTCAGCCAACTCCCTCAGCACGCTCAGATGCAGTTCATCCAGCCCCATGGACTTGTGCACATCCAATTTCTTTAAATGTTCCCTAACCTGACTTTCCATCACCGAGGGCTGCTCTTCTCTCCATTCCGCGTTACCCCGTATAGTAGCCTGGGAGCTAGCCCCCCTGTGAAGACTGAAGTAAAAAAAGCATTGAGTACTTCAGCCTTTTCTGCATCATCCACCATGAGGGTGCCTGCGCCATTCAGTAAGGGACCTATACCACCCCTGATCCTTTTCTTGTTGCTGACATACTTATAGAACCCCTTTCTGTATCCTTCACATCTCTTGCTAGCTGCAACTCCAATTGTCCTTTGGCCTTTCTGATTTTATCCCTGCAGTCCCGAGCAATATCTTTATACACCTCCCTTGTTATCTATCCAAGCTTCAACTCCTTGTAAGCTTCCCTTTTATGTTTCAGCTCACTGCAGAGTTCTCTGCTAAGCCACGCTGGGCGCTGTCCACATTTGCTGTTCTTTCTGCACATCGGAATGTTATCTTCCTGTGCCTTTAACGGGGTTTCTTTAAAATACAGCCAGCTGTCTTGGACACCTTTCCCCTTCAGATCAGCCTCCCAAGGGATCCTGCCCATCAGCTCCCTAAGGGAACCAAAGTCTGCTTTTCTGCAGTCCAGGGTGTGTGTTCTGCTTCTTTCCTTCCTTCCATCGATCAGGATCCTGAATTCTACCTTCTCATGGTCGCTGCTGCCCAGGTTGCCATTTACTTCTACTTCCCCAATCAATTCTTCTCTGTTTGTGAGCAATAGGTCTAGAGGTGCAAGGCCCCTAGTTGGTTCCTCCAGCATTTGTACTAGGAAGTTGTCCTCAATATTCTCCAAAAACTTCCTGGATTGCCTGTGCATTGCTGTATTGCCTTCCCAGCAGATGTCAGGATAATTGAAGTCCCCCATAAGAACCAGGGCCTGCGATGATCTGGAAACTTCTGTTAGTTGTCCATAGAACGCCTCATCCACCTCCTCCTTCTGGTCTGGCGGTCTATAGCAGACACCCACCATGACATCCCCCTTGTTGCATTCTCCTCTAAACTTAACCCACAGACTTTCAACCGGCTTGTTTCCACTTTCACCATGGAGCTCCGAGCAGTCATACAGCTCTTTTACATATAGCGCTACTCCTCCCTCCCCCCTTCTTTCCTGCCTGTCCTTCCTGAATAATTTATATCTGTCCATGGCAGTGCTCCAGTCATGCAAGTTATCCCACCATGTTTTGGTTATTCCAATTATATCATAGTTCCTTGTCTGTGCCAGTACTACCAATTCTTCCTGCTTGTTTCCCAGGCGCCTCGCATTTGTGTACAGACACTTAAAATACTGGGCCAATTGCCCTACTTTTCCCTGTCGATTCTCCTTCCTGTCGCATCTTCCTCCTTGCAATTTCTCCTGGTGTCTTCCTTCCCCACTCGCCTGAGGTATTTTGACTTTATTAGGAAATAAAAAACAATTATTTGATTCCCCCCCCTAGTTCCAACTACCCTCTCTTTTATCCCTGCTGTTACAGCCCCAGCACCCCCCAAGTTCCATCCCTTCCCCCAGGTCTCCCTCAGTTTCACTTACCTGTGGGCTTTGGTCACCTTCCCCCTTCAAACGTAGTTTAAAGCCCTCCTCACTAGGTTAGCCAGTCTGCTTCCAAATACACTCTTCCCCTTCCTCGATAAGTGGAGTCCATCTCTCCCTAGCAGTCCTTCTTCCTGAAACAGCACCCCATGATCGAGGAAGTCAAAGCCCTCCTGGTAACACCATCTTCGCAGCCAGGCATTCACCTCCAGGATGCATCTGTCTCTGCCTGGGCCCCTACCCTTGACCGGAAGGATCGAGGAGAACACCACCTGTGCACCGAACTCCTTCACCCGTATTCCCAGAGCCCTGTAGTCACCTTTGATCTGCAGAGGGTTACCTCTCGCAGTCTCATTGGTTCCCACATGGATGAGTAGAATGGGGTAGTAGTCAGAAAGACAGATGATTCTTGACAATCCCTCCGTAACGTCTCGGATACGGGCCCCCAGCAGGCAGCATACCTCCCGAGAGGCCTTGTCAGGGCGACAGATGGGTGCTTTCATCCCCCTCAGAAGAGAGTCCTGAACCACCACAACCCGACGTTTCCTCCTGGGTGTGACGGTTATGATCCTCCCAACCTCGGGGGTGCATGGCTTCTCCTCTTCCACCTCATTGTTCATCTGTAGCGCCGTGTAGCGGTTCTTCACCACAACGGAGGGTGGGATGGGAGCAGGGGTGGAGCACTGTCTGCTGCCAGAAGTAACCAGCTGCCAGTGTCCACCCTCTGCCTGAGCTATCTCATCCTTCTCCGAGGGTATGGCAGCAGTCCTTTGCCCCTGGATAGTTTCCTCATCCCTGCATGTTTCCTCATGGAACTTATCCAGGAACTTCTCCAGAGCATGGATACTCCTGAGCCTAGCCACCTCCTCCTGTAACTCCCCCATCTGCTTCCTGAGAGATTCCACCAGAAGACACCTGTCACACTGAATGATCTCCCCAGCCTGACTGTCTGAGAGTGGGAAATGCAGGCCACAGTCCTTGCAAGTCCACGCCAGGATCTGGGTAGAGATATCCATGGTCAGTATGTCTGCCTGGGTACAGGCACAGGTGGAGGAGACAGAAGCAGTGCTGGCAGAAGCGGCGCGGCTCTTCTTCACCATAGTGGCTCCACAAACCACAAACTTCCCCCAAACTCCCTTACAAACACCCCTGTTTGCAGTCCCTGTTTGCAAGCTTAGGGCTACTCCAGGTCTACACTGGCTTAAGTTGACCTTAGAAAGTCGACTTAAGCCAAAAGTCGACTTAAAACGAGGTTTTACAAAGTCGACTTAAGCAGCTTGCTTAAGTCAACTTAAGGAAGGTGTAGTGTAGATGCAGAGTAAATTAAGTCGACTTAAGCAAGCTTAAGTTGACTTAATTTACAAGTGTAGATGCACCCATAGAGGCCCCAATTCAAAAAATCATCCATGTTTGGCAATGCAGTTGAATGTATGCTTAACTTTCTGGGCTAAAAGCCTGTGCCTAAGATTATGTTCACACTACAATATAGAAGTGTGGGTATGATTCTTCTACTTGTTTACACTTACTCATAGAAGCTCTCCTCAAGCTAGTGAGTATAAATATCAGTGTAGCCATGATAGCACAAATAACAAGAGAAGAAGTGCAGCTGAGCTGTTCTGAGTACAAACGTGCCTTAAAATGGTGAAAATATACTTGGTACAGCTCACCCGTGCCTATATTATCACTACCCATGCTATTTTATACTTGTGCTAGCTGAATGGGAGCTGGCACAAGTATATTATACTAGTAGTGGAATCACACCCCTAGTTGATAATACAGAAGTAGCCTCAGTGATCTGCTATAGAGGAATGGCCAAAACATGCCCATTAAGTGATTAAATGTTAAATGATTTCCTGAATGAGGGTCACAGAACCAGATACTTCCTAACTCTAAGAACAGTAAGCTAACAGAACAAAATGCCTAGGGAAGTCATGGAAGTTCCTTCAGTGAAGGTTCTCAAAAGAAGGCTAGAGAGCCATCTGTCTTGGATGGTTTAGACCAAGGGTGGGCAATAAAATTTGCAGGTGGGAAGTGGAGGCAACGGAGATCTGGTCCAGAGGTTGGGGGGTGTAGGGAGGCAGAAAGTTGGCGGCGGAGGAGCTGGGGGTTAGAGAGGGAGTGTAGTGCAAAAAAACACATGCAGGCAGATTTGTTACCTGCCAGAAATAAAGGCGGTAAAAAAAATCTGCCTGAACAGTTTTCAGCACTACAGCGGCCACATCTCTAGAGCAGTGCAGCACCAACAGGGGGGTGGGACAGGGCAGCACAGCCCTGGCTCTGGTGCAGCACAGTGCCAGGAAGGGGAAAGAAGGGGTCAGCACAGCCCTGTCCCTGTCCCTGTCACGGTGGAGTGCCAGCCAGAGGGAGTAGGGCAGGACAGCCCTGTCCTTGGAGTAGCGCAGTGCTGGCCATGGGGGGTGGGAGAGAGTGGGCCAGGACGGCAGGCTGGACAGCAACCTCAGGCAGGCCATATCTGGCCCGTGGGCTGCATTTTGCCCATCCCTGCTTTAGACACAACAAATCCTGTATCTTAGCACAGGGGCTGGAATAAATGACAATCATAGTCCCTTCTAACTCTTTGGTTCTATGAAAGTCAGTTGAAGGACTCCCATTGACTTCAATGATCTTAGGATCAGGCCCAAATGCCCCTAAGATGTCATTAAACAGGATGATTTTACATACAGCAGGTCATTAAATCAGGTAAATCAAAAACCAATGTGGTGGAATAGAGAGTGACACAGGAGTGAGAGTTAGGAAGTTTTAATCCTAGTAGCAAACAGAAATCAGACTGTATCCCTTTAAAGAGTTTATGAAGACACTAGGGTCTCTCACTGTGTTCTATGTTTCAGACCCTACCAGAGCAGCAGTGTCTATACGTAGAGTGAAAAAGCTCTTCCTCTACCTTGGTGGATCCATTACTTCTGTCTAGCAGTAGGTCAGGGAACTGCTTCACCCTTTAGTGTTCTTCCACCCTCTGGTGGTAGAGGAGAGTAAGACAGCCTCTCTAAGATGGCCACTCCCTGCTGGCTCCCAGTCCTCTCTCTGGTTCTCATAGGCCTTTGCCTTTTCACTGGGGCTCCTGCCCTCCAATGAATGGCCAGTGGGGTGTGGTGCAAGGCTGGTCCCACCTCAACTCCAGGCTCCTACAAGTAACACCCTCGTGCTGTGGCTTCAGGAAAACTGCTAGCTTCCCTGGGTTACTCCTCAAACCCCCTTGATTTAATGTCCATACTCTTCTCACACACTGGCCCTTTCCTGACAGTCTTGTCAGGGAAGACACTTGACCCCTGACAGCCCCACTGCGTGAGGTAGTGCCCAAACCAAATGTACAGTTTGATCTTTCCCTTCTGGCCAGGTGTCTTCCCTCAGGCTTGGAAAAGGTCCTGGGCCACCTCCTGGGAGGGAGTTCCCTTTCCCCAGTCTTTGTACCTGCAGAGTTCTTTCCTGCCAGTGTTCTGCTCCTTCTCTTAAACCCTCCTGGCTCTTGAGAGCATCTTGACTGCTCAGACAGTCTGCTAGCTCACTTCACTCCCACAACTCCAGCCACCCCGTTTCTCTGGTGGGCAGACTTTTGATAAGTCCTAGGTATGGCCTTGAATGGCTCCAGGTTTGTTAATTAACCTGGAGAAACCCCTGCTCAGCTACCAGGGGCAAAAGGACTTGCTGAGCCTGAGGTTGATATATTTCTAGCACTCTCCAGTAGCCATCTAGTCTGACCCTGTCACAGTAGCTAGGCAGAGCTGGCCATAGCCCAAAGGATTCTCTAGGAAAGGAATGTCTTCACCCCTCCCCCACCCCAAACGTATGTTAAATTTTTGAACCTTATTTTTTATTGCATTTCATGAGTTTGATGCATAATTTGCACGATTTACCTGTCGTACAAGACAATAAATTTACAAACTAGGATCCATAAATACGTCCTTTATGAGTTGCTACTTACATTCTCCGAGTCTTAAAACACACATACACTTTCACAATGAAATAAGGTTTGCAACACCGCAGCAGGCTCTCACTTCATCCACATATCTCACTGACTGACTGGCAACGTGCTGCCCATACCTGTGAGGTTATGGCTGAAAATATTGTAGGACATTCAAGCAAAATGTAGTTCTCAGAAAGTCTGAAAGGTTCCATGAGGTTCTGCAAAGGTTCAGAACATCCTAGGAGGTTAGTAAAAAAATGAATCCACCTACAGACTATCTAGATTTTACTTCAAACATTCTATTTTCTCTTTTGTCACTAACAACAAAAGGTTTCTCCCAAGGGCCACCCAAGCCCAGCACCCCAATGGTCATCTGGGTTGCCTGCCCCAAGCCTTGCATGTTGTATATAGTTAGCAAACCTGGTTATTTGGCCCCACTGTGTCCATGTGGTTCCTTCATATTACATTGGTTGTATAAACAGTAAAAGACAGAACAGTCCAATCGTCAGATGTGCAAACCTGGGCAAGTCATTTATTCTCTTTTTAGAAATAGACAGAATTATTCACCTTGATAAAGAGATTGGAGATTTATAGTTGATAAGCGCTTTAAATGTAGCAAAATGGATGGAACTTGGAGAGAAGAGCACAAGTTATAGATGGGAAAGAGTTCAGAGGCAGCACCAGAAAAAGTCTGTGTGCACATGGCTTTAATGCTATTTACAGCCGCAGTATCAGTGAAAACAGTTCTTTTACTAAAGAACCGTGGAGCCCATGTGTTATTGCCCAACTTGTAATATATCAAACAATAAGTGCTAAGTATTTTTATTTATTATTAATTATTATTATTATCATTATGAAAATTAGATTTACTTTTCCATTGTGACCCTGACCTAGATGACAATCATTTCAGGTAAAACAAAAATGAAATAGTGTGTAAGTGCAATATCTGATATTCAGCAGCCTCTTAGCTCCATAAAAGATAACTGAATATCTGCATTTTCTTACATATATGCCAATGTAAAAAGCCCGCCAAAAACGAAAACATGAAGTGCATTTGAGACACACTCTATTTAATTTTGCTTTATTTTAAGAATCTCTGAAGATCGATAGATCGATTTCATGCCTCCAGTAGAGGGAATTTAGCATTTCCCACATTCATTTAGCATCATCTTCTGAAATATGAGAGTTCAATGAGCAAAACGTGTATGTGTTTTCTCCTATTTCTGAATGCTACTCCTGATTGACTTTAATAGGGATTTTGCATGCTAAAGTGTGCAGGATTTGTCTCTGAACTGGCGCTACCTGTTTCTCAAACAGCGCTGAACATGATTTGTTCTTGTGTGTACTTGCAATTGAACTAAGTTCAGCACTAGCTTAGTTTTACCCACTGCTAATAGGTAATTTTTATTACAAACAAGTCTTGAGATCCTTACCTCTTAATAGCAGAAAGCTGAAATATCCGTTTCTGTAAAGAGAACTAACAAAGGCCTTATCTACTGAGAACAACTGAATTCCTAAGATATATGAATTTCACCCCATGTGCACATTTTGATGCACTTAATGGGGTAAATATAAGGAAGAACTTTTAACAAATGTAAAAATACTTGTTTTTTCCCTCTCAGGATGTGATTATACAAGCCTTCCACAGTCTTTTGCATAGGTGTGCATTATATTGCTAGTTATTTTGTTTTTTCAAAGATATTACATAAGGCAATTTTCGTTTGCTTTTGAAAAACACAACTAGTACGACAAAGGGGGAAGCAGTAGATATGATACATTTTGACTTTAATAAGGCTTTTGATACAGACCCACAGTTCTCATAAGAAAGCAAGGTAAATGTGGTCCAGATTAAATTATAAGTGAGTGAACAACTGATTGAAAGAGTAGCTACTAATGGGTCACTTATCAAACTGGGAGAGCATTAGAGTATGTAGTGGAATGCTGCAGGAGTCAGTCCTGAATCTGGTACTAGCAGTGGGTTTTTTTTGTGATAGTACTCAGGGGTACTGAGTACCTTTTTTTCACAGCGATGCAGCCCGGCTCCTGCTGCCAACGCCAATGGCCCCAGGTCCCTGGCTGAGTACTGGCATCTTTTTTTTAAAAAAATTTTAAACACAAAAAAAAGCTCTGGGTACTAGCTAATATTTTCATTAATGACTTTCATAATGGAGTGGAGAGAATGCTTATAATATTTGTGGACATCATCAAGCTAGGAGGGGCTGCAAGCACCTTGGAGGACAAGATCAGAATTCAAAACAATCTTGACAAATTAGAGATTTGGTTTATTGAAACATATTACTGCACAGCTACAAAATGTAGAATAACTGGCTAGGTGATAGAAATGCTGAAAAAGAGCTGAGGGTTGTAGTGGATCATAAATTGAAGAGAAGCCAACAATCTGAGTTGGAAAAAAGACTAACATATTTTGGGATGTATTAACAGGCATGTATGTAAAACACAGGATGTAACTGTCCTACTCTGTTCAGAACTGTTGAGGTCTTAACTGGAGTTCTGTGTCCAGTTCTGGGTACTTCACTTTAAGAAAGATGTGGCCAACCTGGAGAGCAACAAAAATTATAAAATGTTTGAAAACCTGTATTATGAGAAAAGGTTGAAAACTGGACAAATTTAGTCATGATAAAAGAAGATTGAAGAGGTGGACCTGATAACAGTCTTTAAATATGGTAAGAACTGTTATAAAAATGACTCTGATTAATTACGCCCCACATTTACTGAAGATAGGACAAGAAGTAATGGTCTTAATCTGCAGCAAGGAAGATTTAAGTTAGATATTAGGAAAAGCCTTTTAATCATAAAGGCAATTAAGCTCTGAAATAGTCTTTCAAGAGAGATAGTAGTATCCCCATCACAGGAGGTTTCTAAGAACTGGTTGGACAAATACTTGAAAGGGCTGGTCTAGGTTTACTTGGTCCTGTCTCAGCAAAGGGTCTGGACTTGATAATCTCTTTTGGTCCCTTCTAGCCCTACATGTCTATGATATTTCAGTTTGAGTGTAAGCAACATGTTATCATAAACAGAACCTTTGTTTCCAGTTAGAAAATGTCAAAAGCAATGGGAGATACTGAAATGGATATTATATTTTAGATGGAATACAATAGATTGTTTCCAGTGCAATTGTACAACACATTTGTACTATGAGAGTAGAAAATATTCAATAAAATACCATCTTCTGGTCTCTCAGTACCTAGTCTGAAAAAGTGCTGAGCATTCATTAATCCTACGGAAGTAATTGGCATTTAAAGAGTATTTAGCATCCTTAAGAGCCTTGCAGAATTAGACCCTCAGTGCATCGTGTCTGATTTGTGTATACAGACTGCATACTCCCCTGAGTAAGTCAGTCTCTGGTGTCTTGTAGCAGTAAAAAGTACACTATCAGCACTTAAATAATAAATATTCCTATAAATTGTTTATCATTTGACTGATTTTAGAAGCATAATTAGGAAAACCAGGCATAAAACATTAAACAAATCAAAGGCAACACAAAGGAGAGAGACTGCCCTCCCTAGTCATTGCTTCATTAATAAAAACTAGATTCAAGAAAAAAGGAGGCAAAAATGTAATTAGTGAGATTTAGAGATTCCAATGCCACAAGACATCATTAAGATCATCTAATCCAGTGATCCTCAGACTGAGGCTCCCGAGCTGCAAGTGGCTCTTTAATGTGTCTCCTGAAGCTATTTGCAGCACATGATATTAAAACATTATGTGACTTTATTATAAATACATCTAAGTTGTTAACCAGTCAGGATGCTTATAGTTAATGAAACAATGAATTCACACTACTGTCTGTCTTTTGGGTAATGCTGATCACTAATTTGGCTCCTGAACCATTGACTATCACTGATCTAGGCCAACCTCCCGACAGTCCATAAAACTTTCCCAAAATAATTCTGAGAGCATATATTTTAGGAAAATATCTACTCTTGATTTAAAAATTGTCAGTGATGGAAGAGCCAGTGGTTAATTACTCTCACTGATAAAAATGTCTGGCTCATTTCCAGTGTTTATTTGTCTATCTGCAACTTCCAGTCATTGGCACCTGTTATACCTTTCTCTGCTAGATTGAAAAGCCCATTATTAAATATTTGTTCCCTATGTAAGTACTATTAAACTAAAATCAAGTGACCCCTTTCCCTTCTTTTTGTTAAAATAAATAGATTGAGCGCTTAGGTTATGTCTACACTGGCAAAGTTAAATCGGCTTTGTTAAATTGATTTAACAAGGTCGACAACGTTTTTTCCTGAGATTTAATCTAAATCTGATGGGCTATAGTTTGAACAGATTGCCTCTTGTCCTACCCTGTCTGGGAAAAGAGGACATTTTTTCTCTGTATCTTTTATGGCAGCCTTTCAAGCATTTGAAGGCCAATATTATTTCTCCCCTTAATCTCCTCTTTTCCAAACTAAGCATACCCAGTTCCTTCAGCCTTTGATCACATGGCTTCCATTCCATCCCTTTGATCATCTTTGTGATTCACCTCTGGATCCTTTTTTGTTTTTTTACATTCTTTCTATACAATGGTGAGCAAAATTAGACACAGTACTCCAGGTGAGGCTTCTCCAGCACCAAGTTAAGCTTGCATGCTATGGCTCAGCAAACTGCATTTGCCTTTTTTTTTTTTTTTTGTAACAGCATGTCATTGTTGACTCATGTCTAGATTGTGATCCAGCACAAGTCCAAGATCACTCTCAGCAGTGCGCCAGTTTTCTAGCCACTATTCTGTATGTGTGGATTTGGTTTTTCTTCCCAAAGCATAGTGCCTTGTCTTTGTTGAATTTCATTTTGTTGACTATAGTTCAGTTCTCCAATTTATCAAGATCCCTTTAAATTTTAGCTCTATCCTCCAAAATGTTTGCAACACACCTAGCTTTGTATCATCTCCAATGTTTGATTAGTGTGCTTTCTATGCCTATCTCCAGATCATTAATAAAGATGTTAAATAATGCCAGAACCAGAATAGATCCCTTGGGAACTCCACTTGAGACCTCCTTCCAATCTGACATCATTCAATTAATTAGTTTCTCTTTGTTTGCAATTGTTTAACCAATTATTTATCCACTTAATGGTAGTTTTACTAAGCCTGCATTTCTCCAGTTTATGTATGAGAATGTCACATTTAACCACCTCCTGATTGCTACCCACCCTGTCCATGAGAAAATTGCCCCCCCAACTACTGTGCTGAAAGCCATCCAAACTGTACAGCTTCCTCTCTACACAGGAGGTGAACCAACTCTCCACAAGACTAAAACCCTCCAACCTACAACAACTCTTCCTAGCCACTTCTAGAATCGTCTGCCATCTGTCTCCCTTTGCTCATGGAACATGGAAGAATCACAGAAAAAAAAAATGCCTGGACATTCTTTTGCATTCTTTTGAGTTCCTTGAAGTAACCTACTATCTGAGAGATATCCCATGACTCAGTGCCATCAGTATTGATATGAACCATCACTAATGAATCCTTTGCCATCGACTTCAAAAGGTTAATCTGATCTTAAGGTACATATACCTCAGAAACTACAAATATGTTCATTTGCATGGCTCTGCCATGAGCCTCCTATTGTCCACATCTAAACTCCACAAGCACATGTCTGAAGGCAAGTAGAGGGTAAGTTAGCTGAGCAATGTGGATAAGTGCACTCCATGAACTGTGACTCCATATATTTGCCAGCAGGCAGGGTGGATATACGAGGGGTGTACCGAGTCTTGAGTTCCCACAATACATTGAACTCTTTTCTGATTGACCTAATCTATGAAGATCCCTTCCCCACATCCAGTTTTCACTGGCAGTAGCAAGCCGCACAGAGCACATCAGAACAACTTTCTGCCTGCATTCTTTTGATCAATACCAGTGAATATGGATCCTGCTCCTACAGCAGCTGCCTGGCCAACTGAGCACTGATCAAGGTCTGGGTCAGAGTACACCAGCTTTCATGACTTCTCCCTGACTGGCAGGAAAATACAGATGTACCAGGAAGTGTCAGAGACTGAAACAGGCATTCAGTGGACTCTGGCCCATTGCTGGGAATGCATCAAGCACTTCAGGCTCAGGAAGGCAAAAGACTTCAGTAGATGCTCCAAGAGGGCTTGTTGTACATACCTCTTCTATGAGCAGCTTGACACAGTGCTATCAAGGGCAACTAGTCAGTACAGAGCCTTATGTGTCTCAGGATACTCTCCTTGAACTCACTAGCCTCATCATCCAGCAGCATGCCAATGAGGAGGCAGCGGGGACCATGGAGGATACCCCAGAAAACCCAGAGGATGAGAAGCATATGATTCTGTCCTTTTACCCAGAGAAGGCAGTTGAGCAATCCCCTCCTAATGAATATGAGAAAGCCCCCAGCTGCAGCAAGAACTAGGACCAAGGCTGGTAAGATATAATGGACCCCACCTCCCTGACAATATCACCTCTTGCTCTGGTGCCACATTTCTGGTTTTAATCCCAGCCTCCCCTCCACTCCAACCTTCAAATGGTTCCCAAGCAAACCCCGGCTATAGATCAATAATTGTATTGATTTCCAATGAACCAGTATTGTGCATGTGGCAGAAATTATGTCTGCACAAGCACCACCTTAACAGTAGACTTTCTGACCCTGACATGGTTTGCAATGGCCCTATAACTGTCTGGTGTTGCCAGCCAGATAATACCGAGCTAGTTCTGCACCAGGTTAGCTTCCCTAAATCAAGTATTCTGGCACTGGAGGGCAGTGCAACCTTGTCATTCAGCTCCATGAAAGTCTGTTTCCTCATTCAAGAGTTCTGAAGCCCTTGCTGGTCATCTAGAATTTCCAAAACCATGTGATCCCACCACACTGCTTGGTTCTCCTACATCAGAAGAGATTACCCACCTGTGGGCACCCACTGGCATTCACCAAACCTGTACCAGGTGAGCAGAATTAATTGTTATTAAGGTCAGTTGTGTTTGATTTGTCAAAGTTCTGTGCCAATGCCATCCAGCATCTCAGCTGCTTCACTACATTAACATTTGTCCCACACTAAAGAGCAGGACCAGAACCATATCATCACTCATCAGCTTTATGTCTTCCACTCAGGTTAGTGAGATAGGGCAGAGAGATGGGATCAGGAACTGCCACCACGAACTGTGTGAAGGCAGTGAACAGTGGCAACAGCACACAGCAAGATAGTTCGTAGGGTGTCTTCCTCTGATGCACAGAACCATGAGATGCCACCCTCAAATGGCAATACTAACGTTGCGTAACAAGAGTGGCAGTATGAAAGTAAAATTCCAAAGGGGTAGCCGTGTTAGTCTATTGTAGAAAGACAACAGAGTCTTGTGGCACTTTTAAAGACTAACAGATTTATTAATCGCATGAGCTTTCGTGGGAGAAAATCCCACTTCGTCAGACGCTTTGAAGATAGGTATGAAAGTAAGTATATGCATGTACAGAGTGTTATACCTGTGATTAGAGCAGCAGATGTGGACACTCAGTGCAGATATAGGGAACATGGGCAAGCATGTACATGGTGCAATAACCAAGTAAGCAGGCTAATTCTTAGAGTGACATTTCATATCTTGCCTCTGGGAAGGCAGCAAAGCACCATGTTGTCCACCTGTCCCTTGCAAAATCCCCAACAAGTAAAACAGAGCTGGATTATTGCTAGCTATTTTGACCAAAAGCAATCTTTGATGATTAAAGAGAGGGGACCTATATCACAATGAAAGAAAATTCATTTAAGCAAGCACTGAATAAAAAGGACCGAAGGAACAGTGCAAAGAACTTGTCCCAGTGATGATGCTTTTTTGCTACTGTACCTGCATGGCTTCCAGATCTGACAGCTGAGCTTCCCATAACTCCTTTATTTTCTGCCTTCAGAGGCTGAAGATGTTTAATGCTATGTGAACCAGCAGAAGTGCAATGAGCATCCGAGATTCCATTTTGTGCTCCCTTGTGGCCTTGCAGCCTCTTTTGGGATTTCATTCAGCAGCACCCTCACTCCCGCCCCCACCCCTACTTTAATCTAGGTAATGTCCAGACCATGACAAAAGGATTGCTGATGCCTGATAAACTCTGCTTGGAATAATAGAATGTCAAGATTATTAGCAGGCAACACAATTAGAAAGCAGTTTTATCTGAAAAAAGAAACTTATGTTTTGACCAGCCTTTTCAAAACAATATGTGAGCAGCTCCTTCTGATGTTTTTCTAAAGCTCATTTTGTATGAAAACTGGCACACATAATCCTCTAAGGGACTTCAAGCAGCTACTCCTTAAAGTCATAATAACACAGAGACATCTCAAAGCAAACCAGGCTGATATTTGCCCATGGTAATGAACTAACTGCTAGCATGCAAATTAAAAATTAATTTATTTTAAACCTCTTCTGGTTCATCTTGATTACCCAAATAAGCAGAAGAAAGAAAGAAAGAAAGAAAGAAAGAAAGAAAGAAAGAAAGAAAGAAAGAAAGAAAGAAAG
>ML685797.1:16003639-16031737 GCA_007922175.1 Pelusios castaneus
AAGAAAGAAAGAAAGAAAGAAAGAAAGAAAGAAAGAAAGAAAGAAAGGTACTTTGTATTTATATATTGACGCTAGCTGTTTCTTCTGCAGTCCACAGAGAAATCTTATTTCTGTGTGCTGCTAACCCATTTAAAAGTAAAATTAAATACAGCTGGAATGTGAGACAAAGTAAAATGAAATTCATTATAAAGCATTCTCTCAGAGGCCAGCACTGAGGGAATCCAAGAAAGCTCCAATATATACATTATATAAACATGAAAACTATGAGATCATCTACACCTTGCATCTGTCCACACTATAGGGGTGTTACTTCAAGTGCATGCTAGCAAGCTGCATTCTAACTGGCCTGTGAGCATTCTGCTAGCACTCACTAAAAGTTCCCTAGTGTGCTTTAATGTAGTCCAGTTTCAAACGGTACTCCATTAACTTGCACTGGGGAACTTGTTCTGTGGGCCAGCGGGTCTGCACAGATCAGTTAATGTGCAACACACATGTGCAGACTAATAAACCATGTGGACCAGCCCTTAAACTGCTTTGACTTGCTCCTCTACAATAAATTTTTACTAAATAGCTGTAAGATGTGAAATTGCTATAAACAAATGCATCTTTACAGAGAAGAGAAGGGAATGGCTATGAAGCAAAACAAACAGATTTCCAATAACTCAGTTCATCATAATAAATGGAGCTGTTATTAACCCTAAAGAAGAATGAGTTAGAAGTTACATGTTACAGGACAACCCCAGTTAAGAAAAATACAATGAAAAAATACAGTTCAAAGTAAAGAAAAAGTGATGCACAGTATTTTGAATAAATTGTTCAGGTGCTGAAGAATATACTGGATTCCTAGCAAAATGAGAAACTCTGGTGTTTTCCCCAGTGTTAGTGGATAGTGATATTTAAGGTACTCGGTACTCGGAAACAGAAGTTTCCAGATTGTCGCAGGCCCTGGTTCTTATGGGGGACTTCAATTATCCTGATGTCTGCTGGGAAGATAATACAGCAGTGCACAGGCAATCCAGGAAGTTTTTGGAGAATATTGAGGACAACTTCCTAGTACAAATGCTGGAGGAACCAACTAGGGGCCTTGCACCTCTAGACCTATTGCTCACAAACAGAGAAGAATTGATCGGGGAAGTAGAAGTAAATGGCAACCTGGGCAGCAGCAACCATGAGATGGTAGAGTTCAGGATCCTGATCAATAGAAGGAAGGAAAGAAGCAGAACACACACCCTGGACTTCAGAAAAGCAGATTTTGGCTCCCTTAGGGAGCTGATGAGCAGGGTCCCATGGGAGGCTGATCTGAAGGGGAAAGGTGTCCAAGACAGCTGGCTGTATTTTAAAGAAACCCTGTTAAAGGCACAGGAAGATAACATTCCGATGTGCAGAAAGAACAGCAAATGTGGACGGCGACCAGCGTGGCTTAGCAGGGAACTCTGCGGGGAGCTGAAACATAAAAGGGAAGCTTACAAGAAGTGGAAGCTTGGACAGATGACAAGGGAGGCATATAAAGATATTGCTCAGGACTGCAGGGATAAAATCAGAAAGGCCAAAGGACAATTGGAGTTGCAGCTAGCAAGAGATGTGAAGGATAACAGAAAGGGGTTCTATAAGTATATCAGCAACAAGAAAAGGATCAGAGGTGGTGTAGGTCCCTTACTGAATGGGGCAGGCATCCTCGTGGAGGATGATGCGGAAAAGGCTGAAGTACTCAATGCTTTTTTTACTTCAGTCTTCACAGGGAGGGCCAGCTCCCAGGCTACTACACGGGGTAACACAGACTGGAGAGAAGAGTGGCCCTCGGTGATGGAAAGTCAGGTTAGGGAATACTTAATGAAATTGGATGTGCACAAGTCCATGGGGCCGGATGAACTGCATCCGAGGGTGCTAAGGGAGTTGGGGGAAGTGATTGCAGAGCCGCTGGCCATTATCTTTGAGAACTCATGGCGAACGGAGGTGGTCCCGGAGGATTGGAAAAAGGCAAATATAGTACCTATCTTTAAGAAAGGGAAAAAGGAGGATCCAGGGAACTACAGACCGGTCAGCCTCACCTCAATCCCTGGGAAAATCATGGAGCAGGTCCTCAAGGAATCCATCCTGAAACACTTGAAGGAAAATAGAGTGATCAGGAGCAACATGGATTCACCAAGGGCAAATCGTGCCTGACCAACCTGATTTCCTTCTATGATGAGATGACTGGATTTGTGGATGCGGGAAGAGCCATTGACGTGATATACCTTGACTTTAGCAAGGCTTTTGATACAGTTTCCCACAGCATTCTCGTCGGCAAGTTAAGGAAGTATGGGTTGGACGAGTGGACCGTAAGGTGGATCGAAAACTGGTTAGATCAACGGGCTCAGCGGGTAGGAATCAATGACTCGATGTCTGGTTGGCAACCGGTAACGAGTGGAGTGCCCCAGGGGTTGGTCCTAGGGCCGGTTCTATTCAACATCTTCATTAATGATCTTGATGATGGAATAGACTGCGTGCTTAGTAAGTTTGCGGATGACACCAAGTTGGGGGGAATGGTAGATACTCTGGGGGGCAGGGACTGGATCCAGGGAGACTTGGACAAATTGGAACACTGGGCTGAAAGAAACCTCATGAGGTTCAACAAAGACAAGTGCAAAGTCCTGCACTTAGGACGGAAAAATCCCATGCACTGCTACAGGCTGGGGACCGATCGGCTAAGTAGCAGCGCTGGAGAAAAGGACCTGGGAGTTATGGTGGATGGGAAGATGAATATGAGCCAACAGTGTGCCCTTGTTGCCAAAAAGGCCAATGGCATATTAGGCTGCATCAGTAGGAGTATTGCCAGCAGATCGAGGGATGTGATAATTCCCCTCTATTCGACACTGGTCAGGCCGCATCTGGAATACTGTGTCCAGTTTTGGGCTCCCCACTACAGAAAGGATGTGGACAAATTAGAAAGAGTCCAGCGGAGGGCAACAAAAATGATTAGGGGGCTGGGGCACATGACCTATGAGGAGAGACTGAAGGAACTAGGCTTATTTAGTCTACAGAAGAGAAGACTGAGGGGAGATTTGATAGCAACCTTCAACTACTTGAAGGGTTGCTCCAAAGAGGAGGGAGCTAGGCTGTTCTCGAGGGTAACAGAGGACAGAACAAGGAGCAATGGTTTCAAATTACAGCTGGGGAGGTCAAGGTTGGATATTAGGAAAAACTTTCTCACTAGGAGGGTGTTGAAGCATTGGAATGGGCTATCTAGGGAGGTGGTAGAATCTTCATCTTTGGAGATTTTTAAGGCTCGGTTAGACAAAACCCTGGCTGGGATAATTTAGGGGGAGTGGTCCTGCTTTTTAGCAGGGGGTTGGACTAGATGACCTCGTGAGGTCCCTTCCAACCCTATTATTCTATGATTCTATGATTCTATTTACTATACACCCGATAGCTCTCTCTATCTTTTTCTATGTTTAGATTTTTCTAAGGGAATCTAATGGATCATTTTCTTATCTGCACTCAACTGGATGGAGAGTGGCCACAGTCCATTGAGTGAGTTCAGTCCCCTGCTTCCACTGGAATACATAAATTAGGTAGGTGTCCTAGATGGTGCAAGAACAGGACAATATTTGGGCCATAGCCCCTTTCCACCCTTTCATGCTGCTTAGTAGAATTGTCTGGGCTAGGATCATATAACACCTTCTCCAAGACTAGCTGAACTATCACTTATGCATGCATCCTATAAAAGCTCCAAAAGGAATTCTTCCTGACTAATCTAAAATTTCCTCCAGGGGGTCCAGCTGGAGGGTAGCCCCTTCGGCTTATCCTTCTGCCTTCTGTGTGTCTTCAAAGTGCAGAGCAGAGTCTTGTCCAAATAATTCGCAAGGATACTCACTATGATGGTGTGTACATACCCTATCCTGAGCAACAAGAGGTTAAGGAATTGCTCTGGGCTAAGCCAGCGCCACCCCACAACACCTGCAGGAAATGCACTAATTGGAGGAGGAGATAAAAGGCGGGAAAGCAGCTCATTTGGGGGCAGACCAGGGAGGAGAGAAAACCTGCTTCCAGCACCTCCAGGGAGATGAGCTGTGGGAAGGCAGAATCTCTCCCAAAACAACTGCCCACAGGCCCCTCCTTGAGGGTAGAGTGCACCTGCTGTAGAGACAATCTGAGAGGGAAGCACTGGCCTCTCATGTGAGCTCTGGACTGGATTAAGCCCCTTTATTTTTGTTTGGACTACCCTAGCAGAGGAAAGCCTTGGACTGAGCCATATCCCAAGAGGAAGCAGTTGCGCTCATGCTGCCTTACCAGAGATGGCAGCCTTGGGACAATTGCACAAAGGTGATAGGAATTGGGAACGCTGCCTTAAGCTTCCCTGTGAGCCAGCCAGCCACTGATAGCCCTCAAAAGCCCTGGCTGGAACCTGGTGGAGTGGGAGGACCCTGTCTCCCCTACTAACCACCACCCTACAGGTCATGAGACTAAGCTCTAACAATTAAGCAGCACTCCCTTACCAAACAACTCTGAGCAAAGGCCACCACACTGATGAACTGGCAAGAAAGAGAAATTTGGATTTTCATTTTTGTAATCAAATACTGCATCTTTGTTTGCTGAGAGGATATAACTGTACCACTTCAGCACATCTTGGGGGAAGATGGCCTTTTGGATGAGATGTACCCTGGTGAAATGAGAGGGTTCGGCCCGTCTCAGAGATGGACAGGGAGGGACAGCCCATCCCTGGGTGGACAAAGCCAGAACCATCCTGTCCATCTCACCAGAATGGGGGGGGGGAGGGTAGCAGAACAGGAAGTATAAAAGGAGAGCCCTGGAAATCAGTCTAGGCTGAGCTGCTGGGGTAGAAAGATGTCTCTCCCCTTACTCTAGAGCCCCAGCCTGACTGCCTGCAGCCCTGAAGAGCTGCCCACCACCAGTGACCCAGAGGAACTGCTTGTGGCCTGCAGTTCTGAGGTACCACCAGAGCTGCCAGCTGCTTATGAGGGGAAAGAGACTATGCCTGGGGACTGCCAGCTCACCATTCCAAGGGCTAGAAGCAGATTACTCACTCTGCCCTGCCTGAGGGCTGGGAACTAAAGACTGTTTGCTCACCATGGCTAGAACCAGAGACGGTGTGTGACCTGCAGAAGAGGCTGGATGTCATCCTCCATGTTAATTCCCCTTTGAATGAGCCTGCATTCACAGAAGTGCCATAGCGAGGAGGTGTGGCGTCCCTTGAAAATAGGGAGGGAGGGATGGCCCGACACCCTACATCTAGGGACAATGATCATGCACAACAAAAAGAGCAGTAAACACCAACCTGCACAGATCAACTTCCCTCTTTCAATTGCACATTATTTCATCTCCACTTCCTGTTGTTAGTACCTTGCTTGTGCTTTTAAAAATGAGGACCCAGGATGTCTGGCAGTCTCCTTGTTGTACCACTGAGCACTGTTCACTCTACACAATCATTTGTTCTCCTGAGTGCATTATGTCAAACCCAAGCAAACTCCAGGGTTAAACCTGATATGCCTTTATCTTCGCAGGTAGATTAGAGACAGAAGCAGTGAGAAGAAAGGAAGATAAGCGATGGAAAGGAAGAGGAGGAATTTAGGATTGGAGTGGAAATGTGTTTTAGGATGACAAATATTTGACCACTCATCACCAAATCCAAATAATTTCAGAGGAATTTAGAAATTCTCATACCACATCAGACCCTTAGTCAATCTACTTCACAGTCCTATCTCCAACAGTGGCCAGCACGAGATGTTTCAGAGGAGGGGGAGAGAAACCTCACCCTAGGCAAATGTGGGATTGTCTGTTCCCCAGGAATATTTCACCCTAATCCCTATTAATTAGCCATTCGCTTCAGTTCTGAAGTGAGCAATTTTGTAACCTTTTGAATATCCCTTTTTACCCATTAATAATTTTAACTCTGGATATTCTTGTTGTCCATATAAGAATTTCTTTAAATTTTGCTGAATTATGGGCCTGGAAAACACCCTGTGTCAATGAGCTCCACAATCTAATAAGCATTGTGTGGGAAAAGATGCCCATTTATCCTGTCAGGTATAATAAATAAATATGAATTATAATTCTTCATATTATATTGTTACCCTTGAATTTATATTCAGTTGTTAGCTGATTTTTTTTTAATCAAGGATAACTTCTCAAAGTGGTTGGTTTACTAATCTACCCTTAAGAGACTCAAATACAGTCCTTCAGTCAAGGATTGACACTCAATCAGTATTTTTTTTAAATGATTTATTATATTAAATCTTATTACTAATGCAATGGAATTCTAGAGAAAAAACCTGAAAGCCTTAACCTAACACAATTCTTATATTAAGCACACATCATTTAACTACAGTACTTAATCTATACATTACAAAAGATAATTAATTATGCAATTAAATACTTAACATCTAACTATTCCTAACACTAATCTTTAACTACCTAAGCATTCAACAAGTGTGGATAGACATATGCTGAATGGATAGAGAAGGAGAGCTTCTCACTCAAAGTGCAGGTGTTCAGCTTTATTTACAGGTGCATGCAAGAACTCTTGAATGACTGGGTCATTACAAAAGGTGACTTCCTTTCTATCACCCTTCTCATCTCTCTTTGCAGCTCTGGCTTCCCCTCTCATACACCATTTGAATCACAACAAAGATTGTATTCTCTGCATAGATAAGCTAGCAGAATATCCCTCTGGCTGTTTTAATTTATTTTGTGATCCACCCTTCTCTGTATGTATATATTTTCAGCTAACCTGCTACATTTTCCATTTCATGCATCTGACAAAGTGGGATTAAACCCATGAAAGTTTATGTGATAAATAAATTTGTTAGTCTTTAAAAGAGCCACAAAACTCCTTCATTTTGGTTATCCTTATACTTACAAGCTTTTATAGAAAAATCCCTCTGGTTTGTCTAAGAATGGTCCTTTTCAGTTATGAACATATGGTGGGGGCTGAGTTGGCCCAGTTACTTACACCTGGGATTAATTTCTTGACTTTTCAGTGATGCTTATCCAGATTCTCCAGATCTCTCTCAAATTCTGTGGGCGCTGACACAAGGTTGATGTCTTCGTTCTTGTTTCTTAACTCCGATCCACAGCACACTGTAGAGTTCTTAGCTACAGCTTTCTTCTTCTCTCTTCCATTTTTTGTCTTCTACTGTTCTCTTCTTTCCTCTCCACCCTGCTGTATCCTTGCTGTTCTCTACTGAATTCCACTGTCTGATGATTAGCTATTTATAATCTGGAAAGGGAAGGGGCCAGGTAGCACTTACAGAGGAGGAATGTCAGATGAGTGGGGCCAGGAGGGTACGTAGGACATTGGGTAGGTGAGGATGGCATATATCGGAGTGAAATCTTGAAGCTGAATGGCTGGACATAGGGAGGAAAGGAAATGCAGCACATAGAACTTCAGGATGGGTGAGGACAGGTCCCATACAGGAGTGATCTCTGTGTTGGATGTCATTAGAGGAAAAGCAGAGGGATGATACTCTGAAGACTGCATGAGGGGCACATAGGGAGACTTTAGGGAAGAGGGTGATGAGGGACGACATCCTAAGGGCTATATAATGGACATGTAAGGGGAGGAGAAAAAGGAAAGAAGATCCCTGTGGCAGACTTTACCTTATTATTTCCTGTCTACCCCCTCTCCTCCCCTCACCCGCCCCCCCCCACACATTTCTATGTAAAAGACCCCACAGAATATTTTAGTACTGATCCCACTCCTTTACTCATCCTAATGAATAACCTAAGAACCTTTAGAATTTTAAACCTCTTTTGAGGCTTTCCCTTTCTACTGCATTTTTAAATTTAACTAATGAGCTTTTGAACAAAAAATCTCAGGCTGCCATATTGGCAAGTGTCCTATATATTATTTAAATTAGTTAAATCTTATCAATATCAGATCTCTCAATAGCCCTTGCCTGTTAAATCTTCACTATGAATCATTTTTTGGTAAGATTAGCAGGTTTTTATATTAGTAAAGTAAGGATTAGTGAGGTTCTCCTTACTAGAAGCAGCCCTCAGTGATGGCTCTAGCTCAAAATCTTACTTGGACCATGGCAACTCATTCACTATCTTCACATGCTTGTTAAGAGCACAATTCAATAACAGTCTCTCCATTAACTTTGATGAGAGTTAGATCAGGACCAAATTTATGACACGTTTGTGTTTCCGCACATTCAGTATTGTGGCCAGTTAAGTCTTGTAGCTGACATAGAGGCTTTGGAATATCACTGGACTGTTCCCGTGTGCACTATACATTCTGGGGCACTTCTGTATTTCCATTCCTTACTATGCTTGGATTTCCTTTAAGTTTAACCTTCACTCTGAATTGCCAAAATTTATGATGCTACGATGCTTAGTTTGGGGATAATTACACTATTCCTATAATGTTTTTACCCTTAGACTACAGACAGCTTGGTGAAGCAATTTTCATCTTGGACTAAGACAAACTGGCAAATCCTTGCATAGAAATATCACACTATGCTTACCTAAAATGTACACTAAGTACTAATTCTCTTGTAGTTGCATCTACATTCATTCACATTTCCACAGTAAATCTTCTGACTTCTGATTCAGTGTGATATGAATTGCACCTGTGTCTCATTGCCCAGACTCAGTGAACTAGACAAGGCATATGCTCATTTCAGCAATTTCAAGGAGCTATCTTCAGTGATATATTTCTGTGAGGAAAGATAGGGTTTTTCATAAATATTTTGGGCCCTGGAACCTTGTAACAGCATTCCCATCAACTAACTTAAATTCTAAGTTAGGTAAAAAATGGCCCTTGGTATAAAGCTTTGGAAAGCATCTGCTTTGATAGTTATTAAATGTACATCTGGCCAAAACAATTTCCACATGTTCATTGTTGGAAAGGAAGTCTGCAAAATTATAACCTATGACTCAATGGAATATTAGTAAAGGGTTTCAGTTATTCATTGCCGTTTAAAGAAGTCCATGTGGGTTTGTCAGCACAGCTTTTGAAATGTAACAAATTAATATCTTTACTCTGTCTTAATTTGTGGACAGATGGTGTGAAGAGGGCTGAGTGAAGCAGAGTGCTGTCCCTTAACTTGTCAAGACTTATTTACAGCACAGGAGTCATCCTCTGATGGCTGATTATCTGCTTCATTTAGGAGGAGGGAAATTAACCTCTGGTTTCCATGCTGATGACTCAGCAGGTAGTGTACTACTAATGCAAAAATAGTACAGGAAAGGCATTGGTCTTCAACCCTAACAAGGGCCATTAAAGAGCCAAATTGCTTTATTAGACCCAGGAGATAGAAGCAATCACTTCAGTCCACTGGCTGGAAATAATCAAGTTTGAAAAAAAGAGAAGGAAATGAGTTTTCTTTCCATGCATGACCAAAAAAAAATTTATTATTTCAGGTGACTTTTTTTTCAACATAATTCTGCAAATTAAGTTGGTTGGGGGTAGATCTGTGTACTTAAATTGAAAAAAAATCAAGAAAGACACAAAGTTACATGCTGTTGCAGTTCCTGCAGTTTCTGCTTCCTATACTATGCATTACTCCCCAATCTGAAATGCAGTCCATTTCCAGCAGGTGTAACTGTAGTTAAACAGCTTGATGTTAAATACACCTGATGTAGAATTCTTTATGTTGGGAATAATACAAGAGCAGTAAACAACTGTGTGGAAGTGCAGATTAAACCCTTGCAAAAACTTAACTTCTTTGTAAAGCAGTGTTCTAACAATAACATATATGAGCTCATCTTGAAAAATTGGGGACAGGGAGACTACAGATGTGCAATATTAACCCCATTTAATTCAACTAGCCAGGAAATACCTAAATACCTGAGGCTACCTGTCAATGGAGGAATCAGAAGGATACTTAACATCCATTACACATCCTTCTTCTGCAAGAAAAACCAGTGTCTTAGTTTCTGATGCATATTAATTGGGTTTCAGCTGATTGTCACTGTAAGAGCCCCCCTTTATGGGTGGGCGCTGAGGGCGCCCCCTTCTGGTGCTTCTGGGGAGTTAGCAGCGATGGGGCGCCCTGTTTCACATACATTCCGTCGGCCCTGGCCCTCCGGCCGGGCGGGCCGAGCACAGTACAGAGTCTGTTGCCCCGGCCCTCGGGCAGGGCGGGCAAGCAAAGTCCAGTCTCTAGCCCAGGGAAAGGCGAGTCTCTTTAAACACGCCTGGCCTGGCCCAAGGCAGGGCGGGGCAGGCAGCAGTCTCTAGCCCAGGGAAGGGCGAGTCTCTATAAACAAGCCTGGCCAGGCCCAAGTCAGGGCGGGGCAGGCAGCACAAAGCACAGAGTCAGTGGCCCCAGCCCTTAGGCAGGGCGAGGCACAACACACAAAGCACAGAGTCAGTGGCCCCTGGCCCTCAGGCAGGGCGGGGCAGGCAACGTACAAAGTCAATTGCCCAGCCCTCCGGCAGGGCGGGGCTGGCAAAATCCAGAGTCAATGGCCCCAGCCCTCAGGCAGGGCGGGGCTGCACAAAGCACAGAGTCAGTCCCCTCTGTCCCTTAGGCAGGGTGAGGCACAATACACAAACCTCTGTAGTGAGTTGCTGAGGTTGGTGTGTTACGGGTGGCTAGGGAAAAGGGGTGAGGGAGGGGGACGCAGGCCCACCCACTCCACTGCGTCCCAGCCCAGGGCCCTATTCAGTGGCAGAGGCATCTGCCACTGTGGTCAGCGGGGCTCCGGCCGAAACACGCTGACCCTTGGCGGCCCTGCCACTCACTATGCGGTAGCCAACCGCCCTGGGCTGCTTCCTCCCACCCTGGGGTTTGGGGTACCTGGATCTCCACTCTTAGTAGACGCCGGGGTATTCCGCCATGGGGAAGTTCCCGAAGCCGTCCAGCTCGTCGAGGGGTGGCAAGGCTGGCAGAGTCTCGTCCAGCTCCTTGGGGAAGGGCAGCTCCTCTAGGTCACAGGTGCCGTTGGGGGGTTCTGGTCCATAGGGCTCCGGGGCAGCGGGTGGTTCCCGGGGGTCCTCAGCCCAAGGCAGCTCCTCCAGGTCACAGGAATGGTCCCATCTCTCCAGAACCCCGGAATTGGGGCTAGCGGCTTGTGGGTTTGGGACCTCCGGAGACGAGGGGTCGGTCTGGTCCCAGGAGGCAGGCGCCCCCTCAGTCCGCCTGGGTCTGTGCCACAGGGTGCGGTCCTTGGGGCCCCAGGCAGTGGGAAGCTGAGGCCAAGCCTTCTCTGGGCCTGGGGCCTGAGCGGTGAAGCATGGTGCTTCCCTGCTCATGCCTGGGCCCTGACTGAGGGAGAGGGCTGCCTTCTTATACTGCTGGGCCGGGTCCCGCCCCCGGGCTTCCTGTCAGCCTGGATTGGCGGACCCGGCCCATGCCCTTTAACGGGGGTTGGCTCGGGGCTCCTGTCTGTCTCCCTGGGCAGCCATGTTCCCTGGCCCTTGTTCTGTCCCTTACAGTCACACCATTACTTGGTCTGATGTATTATATTTTACCAAGGACTGTGGTGAATTCCCCATTTATGGCAAATTTAAAATCCAGATGTTTTAATTTTTTTCCAGAAAGATTTGCTCTAGGAGTTTTCTGGGGAACTTCTATAGCCTGTCTTATATAGGGAGTCGAAACTAAAATGATCACAATGGTCACTTGGAATCTAAGACGGTGAATTACACATAATCTGTCATTACAAAGCATCATGATGCACCTGAAACATTAAAAAAGAAAAACACTTTTTTTCTTCTGCAGAAAGTATACACATCTCTTCAAGTAAAAAGATATTGATTACCCTTGGGTAGATTTTGAGAGCTGGTATCATGCTTAATACCTGCTCATCTTTAGAAGAGCAAGTGCTGGGAAAGAACAGAGCTATAAACACCAGATGGGAGTTTAAACATAAATTCTAAAGGTTTTCTTGAAAGATTAAAAAAATTGCGGCACACTGAGGAATTTGTATTATGGAAATAGTTTATGTTTGTTTCAAGGCTTTAAGTCATCATACCAATAGCTTTTTAACTCCTATTTGTCTTTGAAATCATTCCTGTTTTTTTCAGTTCTCCCACACAAATGTCCCAGAGCAACACTCAGGGCAGCCAAACCACAAGAGTGCTCTTTGCTCCTATAAAGCAAAGTGTATGGCAAAGCAAGCCATTTGATCTGTAACACATGAAGCTCCAGGGGGTGGAAAAGTGCAGCACAGATTATTTGCTGTGTTTTTTTTTTTTTTTTTCCTTAAAACCTTCTCAAATGACTCAAAAATATCTGAAGTCTTTCACTAATTGCTTTAACTTAAGCTCCAAGCCCAACAAGCGGTGTTTAGAATCAGGCGTACAGCAGATTCAGGGCAACTTGCTCCCTTGTGAGTTCAGCCACAAACAAGCTTTAGGAATCAGCTGAGGTACATGGAAATGCACCTGGCTTTTAGGAAATTTGTACAAGGAGAAAGAAAAACTGAAGCCATTAGGCAACATGCAGTTCTTTGTTATGTTATTGAACTGACCTGTTATTGAAATAAAATAGCCCAAATAGGGTATTTAATCTGTTTCCCTACCTTTATTATTTTGTTTTGTTGTATATTTAAATAACCGTACAGCGTGAGTAAATGTTAATGATACTGATAGTACATTGGATGGGTAGGCTGGTGCAGCACTGTGAATGGATTTGAAGTCATGAATTCAAAGACACGAATTCTGGGATTTGGAGAGCTTGGAGTTTAGGGTAGATGTGTTGCTTGAGCAGCCTCTTGATTAGAGGGCTGCCCATTGATTTAAATAGGCCCCTTTTCAGTGGAGGTTGTGGAGAGGAAAGGACGTGTGCATTGCACAGTGGGGAATCCTCTCATTAAGGTCACACAGCCCAGGAAACCTTAGATTTGCCACATTGCTCTGCAGGGACTGTTCATGTTGCTATATTTAGTTTTATTTATTGAAGTTAGATTTATTTTAAGAGACCCCATTCGGAGCTTTGGGAGACTGAACTAATAAATCATACAAAATGGAATTAATAGACAAACTGTAAGTGTCTAGAGTAATTTCTATCAAACCTTATTGATATTATCCCTATTATATTCTTAGGGACTCTCCCATCCAAGAAATCATATGCCTCAGTAAACTAAAAGTTCATCACAGCCAGAAGCATTTGGCTTTGTTTCTGTCTAGAACCCAGTTCATTCTTCTTCCCCCATACACTGTGACCTTTGAGCCATTTCCCTTGAATTCCTGAAACCTACCATTCCTCACTGAGCAACCTCCTGTACAGCCACTCCCTGTCAACCATCCACCTGTTCCAGTGATGTTGCCTTATAACCTACCTTCCAGCTAACTTGTTCCTCCAAGATTCTTTTCTTCCCTGCCTCTCCTCTTCTCTATTTCTCATGGTTCTCTCCCTAGCCAATGTTCTAGTGACTGACCCTATATACATAGGTTTAAGTAACTCAGTAGCCCAGACATCTCTGTAGGACTCTTTTCTGGTGCTAACCTTCCTGCTTTTGGCTTACAGGTCTGATCACATGTGACCACAACTGCGACACATAAAGAAGCATGCAAAATCTTAAACCTTTCAGGACTGTACAAGACTGAAATGCAGTGTTTCTGCAGCAACCTATTCCAGATTACACATGGTTATCGTCATGTGCTGAGACCCAGTAGCAGGCCTAGTGGTTGGTGTGGAAGAAGATGCCAGACATAGGGTCGAGTCTGGACCAAGAGTAGCAGTGGAACTGAGATCCAGGGACAGGCCAGGGTCAGAACCAAGATCAGAGTCTGTGAACAAGCCAAATCAGTACCATAGCTAGAGCCCAGATACAGGTCAAGGGTCAAACTCAGGTGGTCTGAGTCTGAGGGGGTCAGTAAGAGGACTAGAGCAAGGTCAGAGCAAAGCAAGGACAAGCCCAGAATAGGGCTCAGGAAAGGCTGAGAGAAGCAGAGGAACAGTAACTGAAGTAGATGCTGGCAGGGTGTTGAGAGAATCTGATACACTGCAAGGCAGAAGAGGGGGTTCCTGGCTGGGGCACATATTGATCTGCAGCTCTGGTGGGGTTGGGGAAAAAACTGAACCTGGGTGGCAGCTGGGCAAGCAGCCCTGGTCTGGCTCACAGTTTCATAAAAATAGCCAAACTGGGTCAGATCAATTATCCATCTAACCCTGTTTTCTGACAGTGGACTGCACCAGAGCTTCAGGGGAGTGTACAGAATAGGGCAGTTGGAGTGATCTTCCCAGTTTTCAATTTCCAGCTTTTCATGGTCAAAAGTTTAAGATTACCCCACATATGAGGTGGCATCCCTGACCATCTTCACTGATAACCATTCATGGATCTATCCTCCATGAGCTTATCTGGTTTATTTTATTTGAACCGAGTTATACTTTTTGCCATTACAACATCCTATGGCCATGAGTTCTACAGGTTAACTGCACATTGTGTGAACAAGTACTTCTGTTTGTTTGTAGTAGACCCGCTGCCTGTTAATTTAATCAGGTGACCCCTGGTTTTTGTAATGTGATGTTTTGTAACGTTTTTCTATGCCATTGGTCATTTCATAGGTCTGTATCATATCCTCCTTTATCATCTCTTTTCTAAACTAAACAGCCCTAATCTCTTAAATCTCTTTTTATATGGAAACTGTTCCATACTTTTGATCATCTTTATTGTCTTTCTCAAATCTTTTCCATTTCCATTTATACTATACCCCTTTTGAACTGAAGTAACCAGAAATGGACACTGGTTTCAAGCTGTCAATACACCATAGATCTATATTGTGGCATTTTGATGTTTACAGTGTATTTTTCTAGCCCTTTCCTAACAACTCCTGATTTTCTGCTAGCCTTTTTGACTGCTGCTGCACATTGAGCTCAAGTTTGCACAGAACTAGTTTCATTATGAAAGATCGTCACGTATCTCTACTGCTTTCACATACCTTGACTAGTCTCAGATGGAGAACAGCCTTATTTCCAACTTCTAGCCACCAGATTCCTTCCAACAAACAGCAGGAAAGAAATTAAGTTTCAATAATGATTACACATCTCAGCCTCTTGTGGGAGCCCCAAGAGGAAAATCTGTCATTCCATTTTAACATTTACTTTAGTAATATTGACAATGTGTCCCTATGCCATTTGCCAGAAGCACTGGATAAATGGATATCCTCATCAAACATGTGAAAAAGATCCTAATTCACAGCATCATCTTTAAGGGCCAGATCCTAGTCACATTAGTTGGTAAGAA
This sequence comes from Pelusios castaneus, assembly GCA_007922175.1. Classification (NCBI taxonomy): domain Eukaryota; kingdom Metazoa; phylum Chordata; order Testudines; family Pelomedusidae; genus Pelusios; species Pelusios castaneus. Next base: position 16,018,778 of record ML685797.1, read on the forward strand.
GTTTTGCTATCAATTCAAAAAGAGTTTGGCTTCAGCCCCAAAACAGAAGAGAAAGTTTGTTCATAAAGTGTAGTTTCCTAGTGGTAAGTAGCATTTCTATAGCACTGCATATTTTATTATATATAAAGAACAACAATTATCCCTAGTGTTAACTCCATTAATTCCAAGAAGTAATATCAAGGATGGATTTGGTTCATTATGTCCATATTTAGACACATGCTGAGATTTTAATTTTTTTCATACAAATCCTCATAAAAGGTTTTTATAATGTCTCCTTCTTTATATTTATGAAGTTATTCCCTATGTGGGTAACTTATGCCCCCCAAATGATTATTTTTTGCCTATTTTTAAGAATCTCACGTGAAGGGATTGGCATAACGGATTTTATTTCCTCAGTTCTTGTTCAGTGAGAGGCTCCTTTTTAAAATAAATTAGGTCTTCAGACTCTTTGCCTGGGCAATCCTGATTGTCTCTAAGTAGGTCAGCCTCTTGAAAATGTAGTGATTTCTTTAAAGGGAAAAAAAGGTTACAAGCAACAACCTCTTCTCAGTTAGTGTCTCCTCTATGTTTTGTTCTTTCAGGACATCTAGGGTGATTATAGAAACAGAGATTGCCCAATTTCAGGTGGTCCCAGATGGTCTGTGTTATATTCAGTTGTCTTGAATAACCATGCATAAAAAAGTAGGCATAATTCCAAGCAATGGAGAACTACAATACACATTGCAAGGCCAATTACTTGATCCTTCCTGTGACTTATGTTTCATCTTTGAAAGGGTATTTCTTCATCAATAAGAACAATAAAGATTTGTTTTCATTTCTAGTCACATATAAAAAGATCATTTTGTATCCCCAGGACCCTGTATAATCCATGAGTTTTTAAATGTGCCATTTGCCACAAAATTCTGCACCAGCATCTAAGCATTCATTTTATTTAAAAAGGGTTATAGCATTTATAATTAGCAGTAAAACCTTCAAAGCATGAACTGAATATAAACTAATATATTGACATTTGCCTGGCTCAGCAGACAGATTAAAGCAAGAGCTCTGAGAGGTGTACATTGTTCCATTTATCTCCATGCATTTTTAATACTGAAACCTAATGATAACAATTTAGCTATCTAGCTGCTGATTATTTTATCCAAAATAGCCAGTTCATGTTTTTCCCATAATCCTGAAGTGCTTCAGAAAGCTCCCTGAATAACCATAATTCCATTCTGTCCCTTGACAACTTTTACAGTGCATCAAAATAAAATTCATGGCACACTGAAAACATGAGGATAGTATTAAAGAGTTTAATTTAGAACTGAATCTATATTAAGAACATAAGAACTGCTAGATTGGGTCAGGTCAATGGTCCATCTAGCCCAGAACACTGTCTCCTGACAGTGGCCAATGCCAGGCACTTCAGAGAGAATGAATAGAACAAATAATCATCCCCTGTCACCCTTCTGCAGGATTCAAGGGATTTACCATGGTTTGGTGGGACACAGGTAACTTTGAGTGAATCTAGTTTCCAGTAATCTAAAAACAGTAGGAATGTAAGAAAAGTAAAACCTGTGAAAGAAAATGTATTTGTGACATGGACAACACATTGACATTCTTAGAAATATGGGAGTAAACATTCCACAGATTTTTGAAGATGAGGAAATAGATTGTTAGCAGTCAAAATCAGAGGCATTGAATTAATGGAATTGGTTTATAATATAACTATCTCTATACACTCCCATTCCAACATCAATTTCCTGGACACTACAATCAGTTTCAGCTTTGGAACCTTGCAGACAACTATATACAATAACATGCAATTATCTTCACAAATCCATTAAACACCCCAAACATACCAGGAAACCTATTATCTACAGTCAGGCACTCAAATACCACAAAATATGCTCCAAGAAGAAAGTCCATGATATACACCGTAACACATTTAAAATTGCCTTCACTAAACAGGACACTCCTTCAGAGAAATAGATTACATCATGGAACAGGCCATTCAAATAACCAGAGAAAGCCTCCTTCAGTATAGGGGGAAAAAATCCTCTCTGAGACTGCACAACCCTCTTTGTCACCTATCACTACAAACTGGAACCTATATGGGGTATCATTAAACAATTACAATCATACTTAATGGATATCATATCCTGAAATACATCTTTCCCCTAATCCCTCTTTCAGCCTTCAAACAACTCCCAGCCTCGCCAAACTCATCATCTGAAGCAAGCTTCTCACAGACCAGGACATCAACTCAAAGCAGCATCAGACCCTACCAGAACAAGAATTGCAAAACTCGTAGACATATCTCCACTGATAGGATGATCAATACTCCTCCAACAGACTTTTCAAGATTCATAGGTCCCACACACGCCTGTCATAACATGTGATGTACCTCATCCAATGGACTAAATGTCCCAGCAACTGGGTGAACAGGGAAATCACTATGCTCTTGAGCAGGGATCAGTAACCCCTGGCACGGGTGCCAAACATGATACATGGGCCGAGCCTGAGCAGCACGCGACGCCATTTAGGCTTCCATGCTGGCCCTGTTCCCCAGCATGGTCTGAAGCCACAAGAGCTGCGTGCCGTGGCTCCAGGCCCCCACTGCCACTCTTCCCTGCTGGGGAGCATGGCCAGCAGGGAAAAAAACTGTGGTGCGGAACTCCTGGCCCCTGTTGGGCAGCTGCTGGAGGGGAGCGGGGTGGGTCGGCCCGTCCAGAGCCGTCGCAGCTGGTGGGAGCTGGCCCTGGCCCCGGGTGGGAACCAGAGGCTGCCCACCAGCGGGAGCCAGCCCTGGCAGTGGCCAGGCACCTGAGGCCTGGCCCCGCCCCCTTTTGGCCCCGCCCCTGGAATTTGCTGAGGGTGCAGTAGGCGGGGCTGGCATGGGGGCTGGCAAAGTTTGCCAACCCCTGCTCTTGAGTAAACTCTCAGAAAAATGATGAAAGACTAAACATCATATCATCTGTGGGTGAACACTTTTCACAAAGCAGTTAGCAATATCTGACATCTCAGACCTCATCATCAAGGGAAACCTGCACAACACCTTCAGAAAATGAGCCTAGGAGTTTAAATTCATAACTTTGCTAGATACTAAAAGTCATGGGTTAAGGGCTTGTCTCCATTTGCAGTGCTACAGTAGCACAGATTAAACACTGCAGCTATGGTGTTGTAATGCTTCAGTGTAGGCACCATCTATGCCAACAGAAGGGGTAGATAATACATCTCCCAAGGGGTGGTAGTGAGGTCAACAGAAGATTTCTTCCATCAAGCTAGCACTGTCTATGAAGGAAGCATTAGGTCAGTTTAACTATGTTGCTCAGGAATATGGCTTTTTCCTCACCCCAGAACAATGTAGCTGGATCAATCTAACTTTTAAGTGTAGATCAGGCCTTAATAAAGATACTGGATTTATGGCTTATTACAACAATTTGAGGGATTGAAGTCCTAGTGGCAGCAGTTTAGACTACATCACCAAGAGGCAAGAATCAGTGACCATGTTGCCTTGGAGAGGAAGTCAGTGGCCAGTGGTAGAAGAATCCAGGTTCCAGCCTGGAGCCCCGTGAATAGTAGTTTAAGTACCCAAGACCATGGGGCCATCTGCAATGCATCCAAGGGTGCTGAGGGAGTTGGCTAATGTGGTTGCAGAGCCATTCGTCATTATCTTTGCCTAGGATGATTCAGATGGGATTGGCCCTGCTTTGAGCAGGGTGTTGGACTAGATGACTTTCTGAGGTCCCTTCCAGCCCTAATCTATGATAAATTATTGGATGGAGAACACCACATTATGGGACATTGAAATAATGCTTCCAGTCACCCTTGTGCAACTCACCCCCATGTGGCATTGAAAACCTTCCCACAGCACTAGATGGTGGCAAGTCGCACATTAGGATAGTTACCTACAGTAGATGCTCTCTTCACTGATGCAAGCACAGCTAGTGAGGGCACGCACTGCTGCCGCAAGGAATTTAATTTGTACATTCAAAAATGTAGTTACTGCAGTGGCTGTATGCCAACGTAACTTAAGTCGAAATAATTTTGTAGCATAGACATGCCCTGAAGAGTAGATGGTAGAATTCCTTTGTTGACCTAGTGCTGTCTTCATGGCGATTTAGGTTAGCTTAACTACACCACTCACTGGACTGGATTTTTCACACTTCTGACTAACATATTTTGACTGACCTAATTTTCTAGTGGAGACTGGGCCAAAGTTTAAAAGCTTGTCTCTTTCACCAAAAGAAATTGATCCAATAACTCACTCACCTTGTCTCTCTTACTTCGATATACGTTGGTCGTTGCATGCGTACACATGGACAAAAAACACCAAGAGCATAACAGCAGCAGTGATATCCTAAAAATAAATAAATAAATAAATAAATAAATGAAGATTTTTGCCATTTATTCCTAAACAAGTTTTAATCCCCTCCCTGCACACACAAATATGACCACATAATTACTAATAGAGCTGGGACTTTTCATTAATCTACTCTATAAGATAAGTAGAATGATGCAATTAATTCTATGCGGATAAGCAAGATAATAGAACTTGGTCGATACATTATGGTCCTTTAAATATTATGTCCTTTTGTAGGAAGTTTGCCATTATTTTTCCCTATCTCATGTCTTCTGCATTAACCTTTACATTGTTAACTACCATCTTCATTTTGTTCTATTCCTTAACTGTTGAGCATCCCCCAACCAATACACCCAGCAAACAGAGATATATCCTTGTGTTCATTCAGTTCCTGAGTAGCTCCTTTTGCCTACAGAAGAAAGGTAAACGTATTTATGATTTATTCTAAATATCTTTGTTTCCATATTTTATTCTTTTTGTGAGTATTTAAATGTATTCTGGAAATGCTGCAGATCAGCTCAGATGGATGTCAGAATTCCCCACCTCCCCTTAAAGACATCTTTGTACAGCTACGCACACATATGGGTCTGATTCTCCATGCCCTTATGTACACAACTCCAAACTGAATGTTTTATATCCATTTTATACGGCTTTTGATTACTGAAACAAGGTGCAGGGCAATAGAAAATAAGGTCCCTCCACATCCAAAAAGATCACTTTATCCTGTCCTTAGTAATATGCTTACTATAAAGGAAGAAATATTGCATATCATGCCATCCTGTTAATCCCAATTTATTCAGTTTTTGCTTTGTTTTGTTTTTTTAGCATGAGGAATTAATTAAGCATGGAAGAGATAATGAAGCAAAAACTCAAAGTCTCACTTCTCTCATTTTATTTGTCCAAAAGAAATCCTTCACGTAGGCAAAGATTTCAGCCTTTGAATTGCGCTCAAGGGCCATGCTGATTTGGACTTGTGAGTGGAAGACACTGTGACACAGCACGAAGGGAAGCAGAGCGGTGGTTGCTTTCAGCTCGTTAAAAATAAAATCAGCAACAAAGCTCTTTCCACTACACCATGTATTGTTTGGGCTGCTGACGCATTAAATAAAACATAGTAGCTACTGAAGTGTTTCCACTGGCACAAGAGAAAGTTCTCCCTTGGAGGACTTTCATCTCTAGCAGGGAGGAGTCAATGTTTTCACATGGAAGAGAACCATCCCCTTTTAAGATTTCATCTTAAAGTTGATGCACATACAGAAGAAACAAGAAAGTCCGTAGCAGCCTGTACGTGAGTGAAGCAAAATGTAATAGTAACTCCATGGTAATAAACACCAATAACAACAGTAAATAATAATAATACTTGGTACATTTAATTTTTGAAATGATTAAAGCCGTCAGCTAATGAAGCCTCAATATGCCACCATGAGAAAGGTATATTTTGGCCTCATGCTCTGTGAAGTAGTTCAGACATTTTTCTCTCCTCACTGTACAGCTTCTTTTCAATGAAGGTTCAACCAGCAGCTAACAGGCACTGGGACTATTCTCACCAGAAGTCAGCAAACGTGAAAGTTATTCCTATAAAGGCTTAAAAGAGAAGACTCTGAGTACTCTGTTAGGATGGAAACCATCCTTTCATGGGAGAAGTTGGACACACAAGTGGAGCAAGTGAACACGGTTCCCTTAGATTAGAAGGATGATGGTTTGATAGGTATAATAAAAGAGTGAGGGTTCTATGTTTAGTTAGTTAGACAAGAGTTTGGGTGCATTTACTATGAACTTTCCTGAAACTTGAGACATGACTTTTTTAATCAGACTTTTTCTCTATCCTTCCTTAATTTGGTGATGTGCCTTGATAAAGACCAGAATTCTAGAAACAAAGTGTTATGGGATTCTAAGATGCATTATACTGTTCATCCACTAGATACAGCTTAACGGAACATACAACTTCTCGTAGCTACCGTGTACAAGAAATACATGATGCGATATCTGAAGTAAACATAGCATAACGGGTACCAGAGAGGAGCAGAAACAGGAGGAAAATAGCAAAAAAGATTACACACAGAAGGAACAAAGCAACAAATGTTGGCAGGACCAGTCTCATGAACATGCCACTCTTTAAGGGCCCAGAGAACTTCAGTTTTGATAGATCTTCAGAACAGACAGACTGGAATCAGTGTTTTTCAAAGTTTTATATTGCTATAAAATTCCACCAGAAAACCAGGGATTTTTATATTTTTTAAATTTAATCAACACAGCAAACTACAGACAACAGATGCAGAAAACGATGACTCAAAGATTCCAAACTGACCACAGCCATCTTGCATTTAGCTGTGATGCTCAGAGTCCCTTTTCCAGAGCTGAAGAAGAGCTCTGTGTGGCTCAAAAGCTTGTCTCTCTCACCAACAGATGTGGGTCCAGTGAGAGATTACCACACCCATCTTGTCTCTCTAATACCTTACTGAGCATACCACAAATATTCCTGGCAGTGCACAAAAGTATCTTATGGTGAACACAATTCTGGTAGATCTCCCTGGAAGAAAGCTCTGTAGCCAGTGCATATCTGACACAAGAACCTGACTTGTAGCAGCAGCCCTGAAACTTACTGGGCACAAGTAGTGCATGATGGAAAGTATTTTAGGCTTACCGCAAAGAAGAAACATTCTACTAGTTTCCATTTGAAATGCAGACCTGTCACAAATGGCAGCATGCAAGCTGTGGATTTTGTTCCATTTTTTGCATTATTAGTATAATTGTTTAGTAAATTCCATTCAGTAGCTGATTCTGGTGCAGCAAACCCACTTCTTAAGTGAGGTATCTCACTATGAGCATGACACCTGTGCTTCACCATTTACAGTGACCACCTGGTGGCTTCTGAATGGTGCTCATGGGGTTGATTTTGATCTGTAAACCCTTGAAGTGCTAAATGACCTGGGATCTACCTACTTTTTAGATTCATAATTTCACCTCTGTTGTCAACAGAGATAGTTGAGCTGGAGCGCTCTTAGGGTCTGATCCAGCTCACATAGGTGTCAACTGCAAAACTCCCATTGACTGGATCCTGTTAACTGTGGTCCTTAAATGAAGCATGTATCATAACACACACACACATATATATATAATCAAGAAAGGAAGAACAGTCCACTACTGACACACAGCAGCAAGTATTTTCATCATCATCTGGCTCATTAGCCACAGCATGCCAGGTCTTGAATATTCTGACATCCATGCAAGCCCACCAAATTTAATGCTCTCTTGGTCTTTACTCTCTCTAATGCCAACCTTAGACTTCCTTTCCTCTTTCTCTTTGGTAAGGGGTGAGCTCAGCAGCTCTCCTTAAATGCAGAATTTCTCTACAAGGAAAGCCACACATGCATGTAAATGGACAAGACTCATTTTCAGAACTGCTGAACACTACATTTTCTAATAGCAAATGTGGGTCTGTAACAAAATTGCCTGTTGGGTTACACATCCATTCAGAACAAGAGCTGGTCAAAAATGCCATTTTAGGGGGTAACTTTAACACAACAAAATTGTGAGAAATTTTCTGCCATCTCTATTCAGAACATACATCTCAACTTGTCAAATGAGAAGCTAATCTTATCAGATCATCTTAACATGAGTGTTTTGCTTTCCATTACTCAAATGAACAACTTGCAGTATGTAAGTGGTTCAGAAAGATAGCAACATTCACTCCGGGAATGTACAGCCTGTGGTGGCACTGGGAAAGAAATGTCTTATATTGTATCTTTGGAATAGCTTATATCCAAAAGGAGATCACAATGAACACTCAGAGACCTAGTCCATGTTTAAATGTCTTTATTACTCAAACTCTAAGAACCAGCCCAAACTGGCTGAGCTTACCCCCTAACAGTTTAACTCTATTGCTATGACAACAAGTGAGCTGGGTTGCTACAGCAACCCAGGCAATTAGGTGAGACACAAATACACAACATGTTGTATGTAAGATTTTGCTAAAGGATGAAATCTGCAATCTTGAGTCAGAGTCTTGCTGTTGTTAGCGATGATGGGGAAAGACAAGCGAGGAAGTGGATCTTGTTGATGCAGCTGCAGTTAGCCTTTGTGCCAGATCACAGAGAAGTTTCTGCTATGTACGTAGCTTTTCACTCTTACCTGTATATCTGAAGATGTCTAACTTCTCTGTAACAATGTGTCTCTTCTACCAAGACAGGTAGATACAATGAAACCTTGAACCAAGGATCCCTAAATGTGGAAACCATGTAAAATGTGTGCTTAATCATCCAGTTAATGGGGCATCACTCTGCAAGCAGTCAATCATCTTCTGAATGATTGTGTTTGCATTTCATGCACACTTCATTGATCAAAATGTTTTTAGCGGCCAATTCACATTGTAGCAGCCCCTTCCAAGCTTTAAATCCTAAAGCCTCAAGGCACCAATGTTAGTGTCTGCCTTTGCTGCTCCTATTCTGTCCCCATATCTCATTCTGCTCAGTTCTCAAACACCTCTCTTCCAAACTTTAAGGCTGCCACTCCACTTGCAGCCTTATTTCCCAGCCTCCAGTCTGCTACTCCAGAACAATCTAGAAAACCTATTGCTCCAGCTGACCTTCTCTTCAGTTACCACTCTACTCCAAAGCCAGCCACCTGCTCTACCCTAATCTATCCATCACCTGGTGAGCAGTATCTCTTTTGGAATCTCAGACATGCTTCTATTTCTCACAAATTCATTCGTTCAAGAGTAATGGGTTAAGAAATCAAGAAAACTGCCCCAGGTATTTAATGCAAATATCTGGTTTCCCTATGTCACTTGAACTCCTTGATCTTCAGTAGATATTCTTCAATCATTCTGGCATTTCCATTGATTCAAATTAAACATTGAGCTGATAATTAATTCACAAGTTCCACTTTCTCCTCTGCTACACAGAAGGGTGGTTTCTTAATCTGAAAATAGTCATTTCTAGCAGAGATTGCCTTCTCTCAATGCCTTTAAGCTTAAGAGATTCAGATAAATTGGATAACCTTTGTGTCAATATCCCAACTCTGGGACCCTTACAATCATTCTCCACCCAAAATTAAACCTCTGACTCTTATAAAACATGCACAGTAGTATTAAAAATCCATCCCATCATCTGTAATACATCAGCATGATACAGATCCTTGTCACAGTGTATTGCTTAGCTACCTCATTTTTCTTTTCTTTGAAAACAACTTGAATATTACCTTTTAGTAGTTAATGTTACAATAACAAAGTGGTCATTCACACTGGTTGCCCAACACCAATACCAACATTGGCATAAAGTGGTGCACTTGCATCCAATGATTGAATGAGCATGGGCAATCATAGAGGTGGGTCTCTCCAAGATAGGATTGAAGGACATGGACTGTGTAAGGAAACCTGAGCTAATTTGTTTAATGGATAAATAGGTAAAATGGATAAGTCTGTGTCCTGAAGATAAACAGCTAGGTTTATCATTTCATATCCAATAAATTTAATTTTAAAAGTATAAATGTATACTTTGTTTTAGCTTTAGGATCTTGTATAAAGGAATAAAACAAGAATTTGTTTTTGGTTTGGTTTGGTTTTTAATGTGTGCACATTAGAGTAAATCCCCTACCCCAATTTTTAGGAGAAAGAAAAATTCTGCTCAGTAACAGACAACTGCTTTCTGAGGCTCTATGTATTGGAGAAAATCTATTTTTCTTTCAAGGATTCAGTGTGAAGGCATAGTGCTGGAAATACAGTACAACTTTGTATTACATAGTATATGACATACCATCTCTCTCCCAAATGTTTTACAGAATTAAATACAAGCAAGTAGCCAGTATGTGCTCTCAGGTAACCAGGAATATACTATAGGGAAGACAGGTGTATTCAACAGAGATTGAGAAGTATCAGTGGAAAAAAATGAGGAGCTAAGAAAATGGTGGTAGATACCATTTGGGGGAATCTTTGAAGTGCTTAAGTAGTGACGTGGCAGCAAGCCTTGCCTAAGAGGGAGGGTTACATTGGTGGTGACCTGGCAGCTAGCCACACACAAAGTAAGAAGTTAATTCTCTAGGGTTAAGTAAGAGCTGCTATTAAGAGCTTGAGCCTTTTTGGACTCATTCTCCTATTTATAAAAAGATAAAGAGGGCTGAAGAACTAGCCTTAAAGGTGCTCTAAGCTACCAGGGAAGAAGGCAGAACAATGCACTCCCTTTATTCATACTCCACCATGCTGATCCTCAAAAGGGATTTGCTAACCCAGTCACTGGCAGTCTGCCAAGTCCATGGCCTTCTTGCAAGAATGTATTTCTTCCTTTTGTAGGAGAGGGAGGGTGGCAGGGTGAAGGAAGCTTGAAATGCCATGTTACAGTCTCATGCTGGTAAAGTAGGTAGAGACTGAGTGGCAACATCACAGGGCAGCACAATGATTTCAAAACACATGATATTTGAGCAGCCTCTTAGTTAAGTGGCACCCTTTACTAGAATAAAAGCAGAAGATTCATTTGGGTTTGCTTCACACATCCCTGCGTAAGAGCCTTAAAAAAAACCAAACCAAACCAAAAAAAACCCACCCAGAAGTAGCTTTGTCCAGTTCCTGGTAAAAAGCAGGAAGTTCTGATCTGTGGCAAAAGACAAGGGAGAAAAATCATGGCAATTTTTTTTCTCAAACTCAGGTGCCTCTAGACACCTATAGAACAATGGCTTGATTTGTAGAAATGCTAACTCCCTTCAGCTTCACTTCAAGGTTCTGGGAATTTTGGGACATGTAACAGCTAAAAATCCCTCATTTTATTCAGATGCCTAAATATGGCCTTATAGTGGCTAATTCTGGGCACCTTGTGTTTGAAAGTATGGGCTTTAGAAGGCCAATTTCTGTTCTCATTCACAGACACACCCCTTCACGGGATGGACAGGAGTAACTGACAGCATAATTTAATCTGGTGTATTTGGTAGATTTTTTCAGGCGTAACTGTTTCACAAGTCTTATGTATCTCCATCCATAATGATCAAATATAGATTGCACTAGGAAGATCATCATTATTGCATGTTTGTAAATCATTTTGATTGTGTTGAATCTGTCATTTTTATTGGGCAGATCAGTCCGTCCAACTGAGCCAAGCTTGGTGCAAAGCTAGTATGGTGCCAAGGAATGTGCCAAATGTGGGTTTAACTCCAGTTTCTTTGGGCAGTGTGGTACAGTCATAGTAACATAAAAAACATACAACCCACACAAGGGGGAGGAGGGAGGGTGAAGTGTCTCAGAGCCAGTTTAAGGTAGGTTTACGCTTTGAAACTGGTAGAAAGCTACACTAACGGATGTGACAATGTTACAACCAAAGGAAATTTGAATTAAACTCTCTTGCAGAAAAGGAGAAATAAGTACAGAGGAAGACAGCTATAAATACATAATAAGTCATTATTTATAATGCAACCCCTCACCAACACACTCAGCGGTCTTCTAAAACATAAAAACATGATAAAAAAAATCTATTCTAAGGCTGAAGGCTAAAATTTTGCCCATATTCATAACTTATTAATTTAGACTTGGAAACATTTTATTGCTGTTTTTCTTAAACACCTTTCTAAAATGCTTTATACATATCTGCTGTTTCATTTAATTTATCCGGTATAACAGGACCAGAGAGATAAAGTTCAGTTCTGGCACAGGCCCAATAGAAAGTGTGCCTCCTAATGGCTGGGCTGAATTTGAATTCAGAGAGTATTTCTAATGGTCATTCAATGTAAAACTTGACATCAGACAATTTTTTGCCAGATATATGAGACGATATTTATATAGGTCAGTGTATGTCTTACAGAATGCATCTAGAGGCTGAAAGTGAAATCACTTTAAGCTAAATTGCACCCACCTCTGCCGTCCTACCACCCAAAACAGCAGCTCTCAATGAAAAGGAGAGAGTTGCATACCCAATCTTTTCCAGTGATGCTTTTTGCTGGCATGTGCACACACCGCTCCATAGTCAGCTCTGAACCTAATGATAGCATATAGCGCCCTTTTTTGTCCCTATCAGAGTGGAATCTTAGAGGGAACTAAGATCTAATATTAAGAGGGAATGGAGATCTAATCATGGTGTGCTTTGGTATCCCAAACAGGAAAAACATCACATGAATTAAAACATAGCTGAGATTACTATAGAAATTATTATAATATTCCACTTTTACACACTGTTTTCCTAATAGTGAGTGAGAATCACATATTACTACGTACTGTTTGTTTTATCATAGAGCCTAAGAGTTCTAGTTATAGGTCAGGACCCCATTATGCTAAGCCACAAACACAAAACAAAAGACCATCTTTCCCTCAAAAAACTTAAAATCCAAGTAAAATGGAAAGAGCTGACAGGGAGATACAGATGGACAGACAGAGGGTACAAGGAAACAGGGAGGCAGTATTGATCAGCATAATGGGCAGTGGCCAAAGCAAATCACCAACTTTAGAAGAAAAAGAACAAAAAACCCCCCAAAAAACAAAATTTCATTTGCTTTATGCCTAATGAATGGATTGTAAGTGGTCAGGGTGGTTTTCCTGGTCAAAAAATAACAAAGTGCAAGTATTCTCTATCTACCCAATTTGAACTCAGGAGGCTGAAGGAACTAGGCTTATTTAGTCTACAGAAGAGAAGACTGAGGGG
>ML685797.1:16037409-16063849 GCA_007922175.1 Pelusios castaneus
TTATGTCCTTAATGGCTCATCAGTTTACTCCCTGGGACCATTCTACCTGGAAAATTCCTAAACATTAAGGAGACAATGGTTGGTGACATCCTGTCTGGGGCATTCCCATAAAATCACACAAGTTAAAGCATAGATAGAACACCGAATTCCTAACTTCTAATTGAAATAGAATTCCTAGACATAAACTATATAATCTCAGTATCTTTAGTTTTACTTGCAGAAATAGTAAGTTAAAAAATCAGATGTGATGTCAAGTTCACTGCATCCCTTTAAGGTCCATGACTGCAAGGAAACATCTCATTGCATTCACGGGGAAATGAATTTTGGAAGGCATAAGTATTTGAAAAATTATATTCTTATATTTTCAAATATTACAGTATCAGTGTTTAACCTATACAAATGAGACTAAAAATGTTAATAAATGTGGCACTAACTGACTGTATTTCAAACTGTAATTTGGCAGGATGTAATTGTAAAATCTCATGAAAAGTACTTTTGGGTGAATTGTTATTATTCACAGAAATTACATTACAAATTTGAAAAGGAAGGAAAATGCACTGAACTTTTGCCTATTTACTCCTTCTATACCAACCTCACTGAGATCACAGCACCATAAAAATAGCAACGGTCTTGGGAAGAACATTATGGTTTGTAACCCTTCCATATTCAAAAAGCAGAATGAAGATTTAGTCACATGGCTCCTAATGATTAAAACCCAATGTTAGTTCTGTCAAAACGGAACAGGTAAATATCTCCAAAAAGATTATCACTGAAAAGGATAAATCAGCAGATTGTATTCGAAGGTTTTTAGGCCATATTCATTCCTGAAGTAAGTGAGGAGCTAGAAACTTTTTCTCCTATCAAAACAGGAAAATTTAAACACAATTTTCTTCCCTTCCACAAGCTGAACATCAACCAAAACAGCAATTCACCACTGGAGAATTGCAAGTAGCAATTCTCTATATTTAAAAATATAAAGACAACAAGCGCTACAGTGCAGCCATGGTAAGAAAAGTAAGTATGTGGTAATGGCATCTTCTCACTCAACATATATATAGTCACTGCTTTTTACTTCTGTTAGCACTGCACAGCCAATACAGATACAAGAGAGTGAGTTATATTTTATCTTAGTTCATGCATCATCTCCAGCATTATTTAAGTTTCAATTGCAGGGGTGTATTCTATCCTCAGGAACACCTATGCAGTCCCACTGAAAGAGATCCATCTCCTCATACTAGACTATAAATGGCAAATAAAAAACAATTCTCAAAAAATTATTCTGCCAAGCATGCTCTTAAACCATTACAGGAGGAAAAAGATGGAAGATACACAGAATTACTGATTGAATGTTGGCCTATATAAACTTGTTTCCACTCAGCTACTAAAATACAAAAAGAAGAATGACAAATATATAGGTAGACAGAATGAAGACAATGGAGAAGCAAAAGTTAAGGGCAAAATATAACCCACAAAATTCTTATGTCTGATGATGATGTACGAGCTAGAAAGAATCTGGCTTTATATTCAGATCTTAGATTGAATTTATAGGGGTGGTAAATTTTAAAAAGCAGCCTTTTTTGTTAAGAACTGAACAATTATGATGAGGAATTCATTGAGACAATAAATATGGAACTGAGTAATAATTCTTTTTTTTTTCTTCACAAAGTCAGTTTTCAGAATAGATGCATACTTTAAAATGGTGGAGAGAAGCACCTCCCATGAACATTACAATTCATGATTATGGCATTGCCAACTTTCATTATATTTGTTTAGGTTTTGTGATTATGTCAGAATCTCAGACTTCATTTTTAAAAAAAGTTTCTGGTCCCCTATGATTGCAGGAAAAGTTTGAAGATATGAATTCTAAAGACTGAAAAACAGAAAGCAATTAAAATAAGCCCAAGTGTAATTTTTAGAAATCTCATGAATTTTCAACACCTGGGATGACAATATTGCCCATCTATAGGCTTGTAAAAGAGGAGGAGTTGAAGAAATGTACTTTAAATTTGTCCCTGCTGCTTGATTTTGCTGAAACTTGATCATAATGCACAAAACAGAATGGAATCCAGCTTGCTCTCGCCTAACTGAGTATTCTGCAGTGCTAGTCACAATGAAAACCAGTTTTTGACACTAAAATCAGCAGATACAGCCTGAATACCTACAGAGATCAGATCAGATTAGTTTAGTAAGATTTGTTTGATTTTTCGTTTTATGCAACTGATTATGAAAATGCTGGTAAGATGTACACAATACTGTCACTTCCATACATAGCTGCACCAATAACGAATGATCACATATAGACTCATAGCCAGATCTTCAAAGATACTCTCCTGTGCCTGACATGTAAACAATTTTTCTCACAACTACCTGTTATATTTGGACGCAGCAAAGAAAGAGATAGCTTGTAGACAAACAGAGGGAGATGACCAAAATACACACAGCCATTAGCTGGGATAACAGCTCTATGGGTGCATCTACACTTGTAAATTAAGTTGACTTAAGCAGGCTTAAGTCGACTTAATTTACTCTGTGTCTACACTTGAGTTTCCTTAATTCCACTTAAGCAGTTCCTTAAGTCGAATTAAGGAAAAGTTAGTTCGAATGAGTAAAACCTTGTTTTACTTTGAGCTAACCCTTAATTCGAACTAGTTAGTTTGAATTAAGTCAATGTAGCCATGTTAGTTCGAACTAAAATTAGTTCGAATTAGTTAGTTCGAATTAACTAATTCGAACTAACTTTGGTAAGTGTAGACATAGTCAATGGTTCTTGCAGCAAAACTATAGCCAACATAAACCTGAGGCTTTTTCTGAGGAAAGGAGGAGTGCTTAAACATTTAAAGGGGCAGGACATCACACCCCTCACCCTAATTTAATATCTTTCCAATATATATATATATATATATATATATATATATATTATATATATATATATATTATTGTTTACATGGCTAACAAAAATATTATATAACCTAACTCAGAATTGTGGGTAGACTGCAGCAAACTTGTTACAAGGGCACATTGATTGCATCTGCCTTTTTCTCAACTTGACCATAGATCTTTGAGCAGGTTCAGCAGGTTACTCTCCGATACCTCAACTAAGCATCAGCTTGGGCTGATTTCCTTTAAATACTGTGATTGCAGGGCAACATTGCAGACAATAACTGATGTGGTGGAAGACTGTCCAGTTAACAATGGAGGGACACCTAGCCTCCCATGATATGCAGATTATTCTCTGGTTACAGAGCTTGGATATGGAGCTCCAATGACTACATATGAGAGGATGATAAGGCTTTCACAGTCCTAATATTCTTGTTTGCCTTTAGTGTGATGATAAGCTGTACTCAGTTACATTACAGCCACATGATTGACAATCCATCTTTTCCCTTAGGACAAGACTCTCTCTGAGTTTTATCCTCATTGACACCACCTTGTTTCAGCTCCACTGAATTAGGCCATGTTTCAGTAAAATAAATACATAAATAAAAGATGACTCCATTTGGTGAAAGGTTTTTATATAATACACTGGAATGCACTAGTACAGCTAGTGTGCTGTGGAAGATGGTTGGAACAGGAAGTCGAAACTTTCTAATAGTAACTATGGAAATGAGCACTGTTCCTGCAGCAGCTTGCTTAAATGGTGTGGAATTGAAAGTTGACTGAGGTTTATATTGTTCTATTTTTGTGGGGGTGGGGAAAGCAGCAGTCATGAGACTGTGACATTTTTATTGTTCTTCTTCCCTCTCTACGGGTGCGTCTACACTTGTAAATTAAGTTGACTTAAGGTTGCTTAAGTCGACTTAATTTACTCTGCGTCTACACTACAGTTTCCTTAAGTCGACTTAAGCAAGTTGCTTAAGTCGACTTAATGAAAATTAAGTCGACTTTATTAAACCTCCTTTTAGTTCGACTTTAGGCTTAAGTCGACTTTTTGAAGTCGACTTAAGCCAGTGTAGACCTGAAGTAGCCCTAAGTTGACTTAGGGCTACTCCAGGACTCCCCCACTGCCCTCCCTGCCGGGGGGGGCACAGGGGGAGCCTGGTATGCCCCCCCACTCCCTGCCTGGGTCCCTGTCCCCCCCTTTGCCCCATTGTACCAAGGTACAATGGGGCAAAGTCTGAGCCCACTGGCACTGGGCAAGAGGGTGTGCCCCCTGCCACTGTGGACCTGCCCTAGGTCCCCCCTAGCCCCTAGAAGTCGACCTAGGCACCCAGTGTGGATGCTCTAGGTTGAATTTGTAAGTCCCCCCCTAAGTCAACTTAAAATTTAGGTGTAGACATGCTAAGTCGACTTAACTAAGTCGACTTAACTAAAGTCGACCTAAATTTACAAGTGTAGACATAGCCTACGTCTTCCAGTCTTTAGCCAGCAATTATTTGTCCTGCAGAACAATATCACTCAACTCACTAGATTCTGTATTGAAGCATGACAACACCTAATCCTGCAAAAAACAAAATCAGAAAGAGAGAGCCCGGTTCCATTGTGAAAATACTGAAGCTAATAGGGTTTGTTTACATGCACTTCAAAGAGCATAATAAATCAAAGTACAAATGTGCTGAAAAATTTGTGGATCAGCTAAGTTCTGATAATTAAACAAGGCACATTTATAAAGGAATATGTAATTCAGAGGAGTTTGCAATTGAGACTTTAATGATAAAAGAACCATAATTAAAGTGCAACCGTTTAGAAGAAAATCTGATTTTTTCCCCTCGTCTTTGGGGCTAAAATAACTCGGATGCTATAAAAAAATAAGGCGGCAACTGACGTTAAGTAGGAGTAGGACTAAGTAGTCTAGTGCTGTTTCTGTGATTGAAACTAAAAATCCCAGTAAATTGGAATTGAGAGCTGTACCAAAAAATAAGTGGGAATATTTTAAAGGCTGAATGAAAAAATAATTCATTTAAATAGTGAAAAATACATCAGTAAATCAGGGGGGGGGAAAGCTGAAAAAATATCAAATTGCACACACACTCTCCACTGACAGGAGGATTTGGGGAGCGGAGGGATGATGAGAAGGGCTGGTGATGCCCTTTTGAAAACACAACCTTTAGCATAGTACTGTGTATATTCTTGCAAGTGGAAGAGCATCTGGAGATGCTGAAAGAAAAGGTCAAGTTTAGAAAGAAAGCAGCTGCATTGTGGTCTTTCTTCGTCCAACGTGGAAGGGAGGGGGAAAGAATAATACAGAGAAAGAGAAGACTGAGTGAACTGAACACCAAAACACTGGAGGCTATCTTGTGCCTGGCCCCTGCCCAGGTACAGAGGTGAGAGGGACACAAGGAGAGCCATGACACAGGATGAATGTTTAAGCTTTAAAATAAAGGAGGGTGGGGTAGAAAAATAGGTAAAATTGCTTTCCCTATACATTTTCCAACATTTTCCTGGCTCTTTTAATGGCATTTCAGTGCTCGCATAATGCTTCACACAGTTTTGTAGGGGGGATGTACAGAAATGGAAGGGAGCCTTTTATAGGGAGATGGAAAGAAGACTGAAGTAGGCTGCTGATAATGATGATCCAAAACCTGTTGCCATCACTGGGAATCTTTCTGAAGTTTACAACTTCTGAACTTCTCTCCTTTAAGGGATTAGAACCACCTATAGAAAATCAATGTTGCTAACTCTTACAGGGAATTCCCTTTGCATATAGTCATCTGTTTGGGAGAGCAAAGAGAAAATTGCCACTGGGTTGTGGTGATGGTCTTGTTGTTTTTATTTCAGCTATCAATGTTTCTTCTTTTATATTTTCAACTGGAAGAGTTAGTTTCTCTAAGATACCTGACTGGAGGGACAGTGAAAAGAATAGGAGGGATAGGCTAATTTTGGAGACACCAGCTCGTTGTGGTAATGGTAACCATGGGAACTCTAAGATGATATATATACATACTCACATCTCCAACTGCTTCTCAAATCTGATTTCTCACTTCAGGTTCATGTCCCAAACTGAATTTTTTATCTTTTCACCTAAGCCATTTCTCTCTTCACCATTTTCTCCTTTCTCTATTACTTTCTATAAGCCACATCACCATTTCCCACCATACACAGAGTACTTTAAAATATGCTTTCTCTCTCACATCCACATTTCTCCAAATTCTGATGATTCCTCTGAAACATCTCTAAAATTCATTCCTTCCTCTGAATCCCCTCTGCAGACTTTTGATCCAATACTATTTTTCTCATCCCTCCCATAAAGAAATTTCCTCTTCTCCTGTATCCAAAACTTCCCATTCCAGCCCATTCAAAATCTGCCACCAAAGTTATTTTCTTTTGCCAACATTCTCCCCCATTCCTGAGCCCCTTCATCCTGAAGGCACCACAACACAGCTCCTCCCTGTATCTTCATACTCATCTCCTCATGAGCCCCACTTCTTCTACTGAGCTTAAAACACTCAGTCTCCTTCATGCATTTATATCTTTATGTCATATTTCATACCACACATATGCTCCCTAGTAATTTATGTAGCCTGTCTCCTCCTTTAGTGAAAACACATTATTAAAACCCATCTGTTGCACAGTATTTTCCACTACATATTTAGGTGATATTGGACTATCTATTTCATATGGACACAGTTTGTGCACTTAAGATGGCACGGTCTTTCACAACCTCATGTACATTATTTAATACACATCAAAAATCAAACATTTTCAACAAATCATTTTTCATTTAAAAAAATGCCAATTTGTCAAAACCAAAACTTTTTCACAAAATGTATCAGTTTCAATTAAACTTTCATCAGGGTTATTCTTCAAAGAAAGAAAGAAAGAAAGAAAGAAAGACTCCAGTGTAAGGAGAAATGGGTTAGTCCAGACATTTTTCATTTATGGTTTGCTCCAAAAGGATGGTGCTGTGTGCAAATCATTAATGTTGGGTGCAGACATTTGGGGTCATGTGCACTTAAGGCTAGGGATCCGTACAAATTGTTTAGGGTGGTATTCTAAACCAAAGACAGGAAGCTGCGAGGATTCCTATTGGCAGACATGTCATATTTAAACTCAAGATGGACTGTGTAGTGGGGCCATTCACTCTAGCAACAGCGTATGACCACATGCACACGAAAGGTATCAGATCAAGATCAGAAGTTTCAGACTTACCTATTCCTGAGTCCAGTGTCCCGGTGGAGCAATCCTAAATTTCTGATCCTTCCGACACTTCGCTCCAGTTCAGGTTGCCTGCTGAATCCTGTTGAAGAAGCCATGGTGACATGTAAACTTACTTGCCATTTTCCCACCTACAATTTTATGTTCTTATAGATAGTGACGGAGTGTCAAATTCATTTGCTATGGCAGGCCAGATTTGACTTAAATGTACTTCTAATGGATCATATATACCATAAATCAAAATACTAGGGCCTACACTCTTTAGTGTGGTCTCGTGGAGTGCAGTCATGAGCTGCACAGAAGAGGTTCGTGAGCTCTATGTTTAACACCTCTGAAATAGTGGGACCTGGCTTCAAGCTTCTTTGTTATCAGACTTCCAAGCTTTTTAATGGTTCACTTCTTTGTGCAGTAATTGAACTCAAACTCAGTGACAGATATGAGATAGAACAGGGAAAATCCTACTAAAGAAGGAGGGTTCTTGAATTAGAAATTGCTCTTCCTTTCTATAAGAACAAGAGGAATTGACTCAGCCTGTCAATACCAGAACAACTGTGGTTAGGACACTCATGTGCAATGTGAAAGACTGGACTCAAGTGCTTGCTCTGAAGTAGATCTATTACATTTTTCTTGTACTCCTCTAAATTATAGGACAGTATTATCTGCAAATAACAGATCAATTTTATCTTTCTCACCCCATGCGGCCTCATACCATAATTGATTTTTTGTCTTCTTGACATTAAGCTTGTTGCCTTACATTGGTGGCTCAAGAGTGAAAATCCTGATTAAGCGAAATTGTTTGGAAAAAATTTTTTTTACCATTCCTCTTAGTCATATGCAAATAATGATATTATGAAGGATAGCTGAAACTAATTGGTTTTTTGTTTTTTTTTTCAACGTCATACCACTAATAAACAAACAAATACACACACTTTACTTTTTAAAATATATGCATATTCTCACAACAACTTGCAAGGTGAGCAGGTAAGCATTATCATCAACTTTTGACAGATGGGGAAAAACTAAAATTTTCAAAAGTGCTTCAGTGACTTATCAGTTTATGCCCCACTTTGAGAAATGCCTTCACCACTGAGGTGCCTATCAAAATGGGAGTCAGGCTTCAAAGTCCTTTAGGTAGCTTTAAAAATGTTCCCCTTAGTGATATGCTCAAATTCACACAGCAAATCAGTGGAAGAGTTGGGAACTAGAACTCAAGTATTCCTGTCTCTAAGTCCCATCCTTATTCCAATAACCAAAGCAACCTCTTAAACAGTACTTCACCATTGCTTAAGTGATTTAGAAACACACGTCATGTGGGCTTGCAATAGGCACTATAGAAAATCTTCCCTCTATAAACAATGTTTAAGAATTGAGAAAGATTATTGTTATTGTGATAGGAGCCTTAGAAAATTCTTTTTAAATGTTGCATTTAAGTAGGGAAAGAGGGATCAATTCAGACTGCTGAAAAAAATATCTGTACAAATGCCGCCATGTACCTTTGAACAAAATCTTCAGAGTGTAAGGCAGTGACAGTCAATGGGCAGACAGCTGGTGCTTTTGAATGGACCACCAAACTTTTTGTCTATTTATTTAATCAATTTATTAATTATTATTATTATTATTTTATTTTCCTCTTTGGAGCCTGGACCTTGTCTATACCTTTACCAAGAAATCTGGACCTTGACAAAAAATAATTGACTATCCCTAGTGTAAGGAATGGTCATAGGATTTCAGACTTTTGCAGAAAATTTTCTATTACTCCTCATAAAGAAGAGATGCATGTTCACCTTCCATCTGGATAACATACTAAAAAGAACGGGATTCAGGAAAATGATTTTGCTTTCTAAATCACGTCCTTGGCCTTCAGTCTCTTCACTTGTTTATCCTAAGATTAAATACTCAAGTATCCCCTCTTGTATAAAAATTAGAGCCTCTACAACAAGTCAACAGCTTAAAAGTTCCCCTTCTGGTTCTGGGACCCAGAGGGAAGAGACATAGTATCTGACAAAACCCGTGTGTATTTTCTGGGTTACAAAACAGATATTTCTCTGTAGTTGATGTCATATATTGTTAGAATGTCTGAGTTTAGCCCAGAGGCAGAAACTTGTGTCTCCCACAGGGAGTCATCTTTGTGAACCACATCAATCACCTAATGCATATCCTTTTAATTGCAAGAAGATACTGGAGAGGTCTGAGACTAGTCTGGCTGCAAAAATACTACTTATAGCAAAAGCAGCAGTCAGGAAAAGATCACAGATAGATATAATAGAAATTGTAAGCTTCTGTGTTTTACAGACATTAGGGAGAGCTTCACAAAAATTTCAGGACAAGATGAGCATCACAAAGAGGATTCTTCTATTAATATTCCTAGTAGCATTCCTAGCTCCAAGAACTCACACTCCTCCTGCTAGGAAACTGGAAAGACTGCGGTTGTTCTACAACAAAGCATCTTAATAAATGGTGCTGAATAAGTTCTCCTGAGGCTACACTAATTCCCATGACTGTGAGCAAATTAAGTGACAATTGCACTGAATGTGCAGCAATCATCCAAACTGGTTGTGTTTTGAAAATAATTTTGGTGAAAGAAAATGAAAAGCTGTGAAAAAATGTGAGAGCACTGTGTTAAGTCAGCTTCTGAACTCTGAAATTGTTAGCAGTTCTGTGTGGCCTATTTTGCCATTTGTCAGGAAGAAAGCCTGGAAGAACTGGATGAAATAACAAGTTATATTTAAAAAGCCACATTTTGTGTAGAGAACTAAACAGATCTGCAGACACTGAGCCAGATTTGAGCCTACCATGCAGTCCCATAATGACCAAGGACAAACTGCAGTCCCTGCACTCCTAGAACCATAAGAACAGCTCCAGCTGTGCACTCCTCAGGTGCACATCATCTCAAAAAGGAAAGGGAAAGCTGAGGCAATGCAGAAAGAACAGACTATGCATGATGAACACTGCATAACTCCACCCCACACACACACCAGGGACCGATCTTTATATAGGTATTTCTATGACCCATGTCACCAAAGCATCTGAGTATCTCACAGACAGTAATGAATTTATCCTTTCAACACGTTAGGAAGTAGGCAACTTTTATCATCTCCATGGTATGAGGGGAAAAGGAAACACAATGGGATTTTGCACATTCTGCTCTGTAGCAGAGCCCCAAACTGAACCTAAATCTCCCAAATCCTAATGCAGGATTTTAAACATGGGACCAGACCTCCTCTCCAGGAATTCAGAAGAGGAATTATATGATTTGCACTTGACACTGCAATAATTTAGGCTATTACTCTTCATTAGCATTAAACACCATGATAATTTTCCATGGCCCCTTACAGAAATTAAGAGACATGGTCCTGACATTATTCAAAATATCCTACCACCAAATAGTCAAATATACGGAAGATGGGGATTGACAAAAAGGCATTAGTGAGGGAAGGAATGAGCAATAAAACAAATATTTAGAATTGATTCTAATCTACATCCAACATTACAGGATGAGAGTAACTCTGCTGGATTTGAAGGAGTTATATCATTGTAAAACTGAAGTGAAGTCAAAATCATACGCTATCGGTTATGCATAGTACTTTCAAATACTAATGTATTATAAACCATACAGATAGCCATGAGACAATGATCTTCCCTATCTCTTACAATTCATGTTGACTTCTGCCACTACGTTTTTGATACTGACTTCTTTATTTTCAGATATGATGTTGCACTTGGAAACAGTGTTTGGCAGATGCTATAATGATCTCTAGAAGACTAAATTCTGAAACTGGAGCCTCTTACTCAAAATGCAAGCTATTAAAAATCAAAGCCAATATACAGCAGAAAGACTGCAGGGAAGTTTAAAAGAACTTTGGTTTTTCTTATAAGTGAAAAATGTTATAAATAAAAGGCAAAGATTTTGTAAGTAAAAAGGAATGAGGTAAATACAGACAAAAATCAGCATAAAAAAGTAAAAGAAAATAGCAAGGAACGAGAACTGGTATATAATATGGACAGAGTGCTGTAAATGACAGGCTGAGTCAGGTCACACTGTACCTTATTAAACAAAGAACAAAACAAACCAGAATTTTCCCCCTAAAGTATGAAAACAGGATACAAAAGTTGATTTTAAAGTGGTTGAGGGAAAATAGATTTATACATTTTAAGGTCAGAAGGGACCGATTGGATCCTCTGGTTTGACCTCTTGTATAACACAGGCCATCGAATTTTACCCAATAACTCCTGCATTTGAGTTATATAAATCCATTACATGGGAAGTACTCTGACACCAAATCTCTCTGCCACCTACTCCATCAAGGGTTCGTTCACCTGGTCATCCACCAATGTGATTTATGCCATCATGTGCCGGAAATGCCCCTCTGCCTTATATATTGGACAGACAGGACAGTCTCTGCGCCAAAGAATCAATGGACACAAATCTGACATCAGAAATTGCAACACTGCAAAACCTGTAGGGGAACACTTCAATCTCCCTGCTCACTCCCTTGACGACTTGTTAATAGCTGTGTTGAAACAGATGAATAACAAATCACAGCTTCAAAGAGAGTCTGCAGAACTCGAACTTATATGCAAATTTGACTCAGTTGTCTTGGGGTTAAACAGGGACTATGGATTTTTCTCGCATTACAACAAGTGATTTGACCTCCCCCTCCTCTATGTGCTGTTCCCCAGTGTTTTGAATCCTAACACCTATTTTGATTTGCTGTTACAGCCTGACCTGATGCTATGTCATACACTCCCCTGCATTTAATTTCCTACCACTCTGTAACTTTCCTATCTTCAAAGCGTCTGATGAAGTGGGATTTTCTCCCACGAAAGCTCATGCGATAAATAAATCTGTTAGTCTTTAAAAGTGCCACAGGACTCTGTTGTCTTTCTAGAAAAGAAGTTCTCCTTCTGAAAGCATGTAAATGAAACCCTTAACAAGGATATTGATCAACCATGCCAAATGAGTATGCTCTGAACTGCAAACAGGGTTAAGAATGCAGGTGGTTGTCTGAGTGAACTGATACAACATCTGCCTCTTCTCTTTAGCCAAAGCAAAATTCAACCATCCCTTAACTAAAGAAAGAAAGAAACAAAATATTGTTCTGCAAAACAGGGACAAAAGACAATTTGAGAATGTAGTGATTGACTAGTGGATTTAAATAGGCAACTCCCCTTAAAACTGATTCTGATTAATCAAGTTTGCAAATCTCTACCAACATATAATAGAGAGGGGGAGAAAACTGACAGAAAGCTCCAGAAACCAAGGACAGAGAATAGGACAACCCAATGACTTATAAAATGGTTCCTGTAAAGGTCAAACAAATAATAATGCAAACCTTACTTCACTAAAACAGCTTTTCAGTTCAAGTGCTGAAATATGAAGTAGACATCATGTTTATGTAGACATTTATGTTTATCCTAGCTATAGATAGGAACAAATATTTTCCTTTTGTATTGAAGCTTTTGGAGCTGTGTTAGGACATCTGTGTACCAAACCATGTGAGCATATTTCTTTTAGCACTCCCCAATAACACATATTCAGCTCAATGCTAACTTTTTCTTTAATAGATTTATTTCTTCCCATTACTGAAGGAAGGTTGCTGCATTTCTTAAGGTGAAATAGTAACTAAGGGACAAAAAGTAATTTCAGAACACATGGAAATCTTCTGGGCTACAGCCTCTGGAAAAAAGGTAATTTCAAATAAATTCCCATACTGCATATGAATAGAGGAAGCAAAGCATAGCTCTTCTTGGGTAGTCATATATGTGATAAATGTTATGCTGCTCCTTGGAGCTAAAAAGAGGTTAGAAACCTGTAATTACTAGTATTCTTCCTTGGAGAGGAAAATGCTACTTATATTAGGAGGGAAGCAAAATACAAAGGACATTTAGAAGAGAGAGTGCCAGTGAAGAGAGGTTACAACATACGAAGCTTTTTCTCTCAGGGCTCAATCTTGGCATACTCTGAGCAGCCCGTCTCCAATGCAGCAAAACACTGAAGCACATGCTTAACTTTAAACATTTGAGCAGTCTGCTTTGAGGTCACCTGGCAGGAAAGAGCTTCAATAACCCCAAAGATGAACCAAAAGGCTTTTTTACTTGCCCAGACTTGTGTTCATGGTTCTTCCTGTTTCCTTTGACTGTTCATTGTAATGCTAAGAGCCCAATATTGAACCTTTTGTGTCAATAGGAATGTTGCCATTGATTTCAATGTGGGCCAAATCAAGCTCTATAAACACTTAAAATAGTCCTAAGAGATGTGTTCCAATTCCCACTATACACTGAAATTTATATAATCAGGACAAATTCTCCTCTAATTTAGATCCGTGCAGCCCTAATAATTTCAATGAGGCTGAAATACTAGCTGAAAAAGAAACTGAGATAAACATTTCGCATACTGACTATAACAGAAGAAGCAGAGCCCAAACTTATGTCTGAACAGATAAGTAAAGGACTTTTGCAAATATATTAATTTGTAAATGCTGTTAGATTGACATATTTTTGTTAATCATGTGAGATCTTGATTTTTTACAATATTTTGATTGGCATTGAATTAATTAGTTAAGCCATTAAAATACAACCTATACAATATTATGATAACCAAAGTTTGAAATCAGGGTGGATCCTGTGACCCCTCACACGTGCAAGTAACTTTACTCACTTGAGGAGTTCTGTCAAAGTTAATTGGACTCCCATGGATAAAGGTTTGCAGGATCAGGATTTTAGAGTGCTGTGATGTATAAAAGGCCATACTCATACATATTTGCAGTGTAAAAGTAAAACTTAGGATCAGAAGTAATTAAATAATTTAAGTTAGGGTTTTTTTTTTTTAAATAAGTAACCTTTGAGTTCACGGTCCCAGCATCCACATGGGGGAGTTGTGGCACAGCACTTTAGAGCTCACTACTATTCACACCTCCATACTCCAAATTGTGAGGGCATTGTTGAAAAGCCCTCAGTAACAATTATAAGATATGGCCTCAAATGAGTACCATCTCCAGTTATAATTCATATTCATTGCCCTCGATCATTGCTTTGATCTTCATCCATCTTAGTTTTAAACCATCCTTAATTTTAATCAAATTCAATTTTAATTGTTTTTTTTATTACAGGAAAAAAAATGAAGGGGAAAAAAAAAAAAAGAAGTCTCAAATTAAAAGAATCTTAGTGTAAGCTCCCAAAGAAAGGACTTTTAAGGTTACTGAAAGAGATTTCCATCTGAATTTTATAATGAAGTCCACAAAAAAATGCAAATCAGCCAGCACCAATTTTAGGCTGACTAATTTTAATGCATGAAATTTGCAAGACATCTAATTCTTTCTAAAGAGAAAATGGAATTATCAGAGGCCCCAATTCATTCATGAGTTATCCTTGCACATGCAAATAAGGGGTTGGAAAGTTGACTCTACAGATATTAACGAAGAAGACTCTTCCTTTTCAGTTCAATAGGTGTGAAGAAAATATGAAAATATGAAGCATAAAAGCAGATTTGTATTAAACTGTTAAAATCTAAAACAGTATTATCTAATTCCTTTTTGAAAAAACCCTTTTAAAGGGGAATTAAGAACTACTACATTTACCACATAATGAATCAGTAAATTGTGGATTTGTAAAAGTTATTCATGTGCACAAAAGTGAAAGGATAATATTTTTTTCACAATGAACAACAATTAATCATGATGATACATGACCAGCATATATTTTAATAAAAATAAAGTAACTGTAGGATTATGTGCTAAATACCCCAATTTGAGAGACTCAGGTGGACACTCAGCATAGCTTAACTCTCATTTCTCTATTTATAGAGCACCAATCTGTGTGTTGCAACAGTGTAGTTAATTTATTATTAATGTTTTCAATTTAGCTTTGAGTCTCTGATGTCACCAACAACTCTTAAAGTACAGCAACACACCAAAAATTACCACCATTGAGGCATATTTCCTTAGAAAACTCATTTAGTTCCTTAAGCAGAATAAGGTTTTTGTGGTTAACTAACAGGCCAGGGTCAAGAATCCAGGTGTCTGTGTCTAGTTCTGACACAGATTTCCTTTTTGACCTTGAATAAATCATTTAATTTTCCAGTGCCTCTAGTGGATGGAAGCTACTCAGTAAGTACTAATATATATATCATACTGTGGCATATCCACAAGTGCTGTGAATTCTCCTCGTGTGTGAAGTCAGATTGAGAAAATACTTACTTCTATGAATCATAAGATGTTGTGTAGTTTGGTGCTTTTGTTTTTCAAGTCATATGAATAAGTGCAGATGAATACCTGTCTGATCAATCCATTGAGTGGGTAAAGATTGCTCAGTATGGAACAAAAAAAAAAATGTAAGTAATCCTAGAGATCCTGTATCTTCACAGCTTCCTGGCCATTGTACCCTGCAGGACAGTCTGATTTCTGCAATGATCTCATGAGTAATCCACAGGTCACTGCCTCAAGCCATTGGGGGAGGAGGTTATTTTTACACAGCTTGGAAGAATTGACGCAAGTTAATGGTGACAGGTCAACCTTAATTTAACCTGGGAATCCACATATTGCTAAAATTGGGAAGCATGTTATGGAGGCTTATTATGACAGTTCCTGTTGTCTCCTCCTTTGTGCTCAATCTGCACAAAACACCCTTAAAAGGGTTTCTTTGGGACTGGGGAAGGAATGGGCTTTCAGTGGAGCCAGTACTCTCCCCATTCATACTTTGATCCCCTGAGAATGCTTTTGCTGCCCTCTCCTCACAGAAGAAGCAGGGTCTGGCCGCTCATTTTGAATCCAATAATGAATATTTGAATGACTGAACATATTGCAGGAATTGCATTTTTTTCAAAGTAAGCTTTTTCCATCAAGCACAGCTTGCTTAGATCCTTTCATAACAATGGATGCATTATGATACAACTATGTGTTGTCATTCCACCCTCAGAACTGAAAGCTGTGACTGGATGCCGCACGTTAAAAATAAAATAAAATAACTCTCATTATAAAACTCTTCATTTAAGGATCTCCCAGTGCCTTACAAAGATGGATATCCCATCTAGCTTTTCAGATCTCATCCATAACCATGAGATCTGAGTGCATTACACATTTGTTAAACTGAACACAAGGAGCCAATCCTCAACTGGTATAAATCAGGCTAGCTCCACTGAAGTCAACAGCACTATGCTAATTTGCATGGGTTGAGAATATGAGCCAAGCTTCTTCTCTCTTCTCTAGGGTGTTTGGATGCTTCAGGTTGGGAGTTGGAGATTTGGTACGGAATTTTAAATCTGATAGTGCTGAGACAATCCAGTTAAAGAGGAAATGAGCATACCATTTTCATAGTCTGAGTTTCATAGCCATTCTGCTCTCTTCCAGAAGCAAGTTCTGCAACTGAGACCAGACTTAATGGCAACCTTCTTAATGACTCAAAAGCAGTTCCCTCAATGGAACTAACAGTTAGAGGTGGTGAGAGCTTCCATATCCCCAGAAGCATCATCTCAGTATTTCATGGATTAAGCTGCAGCCAGTTAACTTCCATTCAGTTGCTGGTCTTGGCCAGGAACTTGGAAATTTGGTAAACTGGAGATTTTCCATGATGTGACAATTTAGAGATACATGGACTGTGTATTGATAACAGTTTAGTCCATGCTTCCTTACAGTCTTATTTAGCACTTTCACTGTAATTTTATATGTATATAAACACACAAAAGAAGTTCAAAAAGGAAACTTTCTGGTATTTCTCACCACATTTTAAATAGACGTTTACTTACACATTACAGTTGTTCATTAGATTAGTTCAGCATCTCTCAGGTATTCAGGATGACTTTTTGCTATGAGCATGATCTATCAATGTTGGCATAATGAACTCTTGCAAAGGTCAAATTTAAAGGATAAATGCTGCAGGAAATGATGATTTTACAATAATCCTGTTATCCTCCCACAACTGTAATTTCATTTTGTTGGGTTGAACGGTATAAGGGTGAAAGGGTAACCGCTTTCTTTATTCTAACACCCATGTGACCACCGTCTCCTGAGCATGGCATTATATCTAAGGAACACAGATATTGAATTAGTAATGAAAATATATCATAAAAATAATTATCACCTGCTCTTGTACTCTGTGGACATCAGCAGAAGCGGGACAAAAAATATTTACTCAGCTGTTCCTTGCCTTAAAGTGTTTTTCCCCTGTTTTAAATTCTGTGAATCAAGTTAAAATCAGACTGTTGTGAAGGTTAGCTGCATGTTTTCGTACTAGCCTATGGACAGTCTGCCTCCTGAATTTCTGTATATTCAGCTAACACTGAAGGAAGTTCATAGACATATATATATAAGGGAAGAACATACATAGAGGGTGGGATTTTCAAAAATAGTCCACATTAGTGTAATTCTGCTCTCATTGAACTCAAATGGAGTTTTATTCCTTCAAAGAGATTGCTACTTTCTTGAATGTGTTAGCTGACATTATCCAATGGCATTTTTTATTAATTTAGTTGACACTATATCTTGCTGTTCAAGTTGTCACTGTGACTTCTGATTAGTTAAAAAAAAATTATACAATATCCTTTCCGTTCCTTTACTGTATGAACAGAACTCTCATCACCATGTTTCTAAGCGCAAAAGCACACAAAATCTGATTTTAAAAGTTACTTTTAAAAAAGGGATTTGAACACCAGTGACCTTCAAATTCACTTTGGGAGCATTCTGAGTAGTAGAAGTCAACTGCAATAATGACAGCAAAAACTGAACTCAAAAGAGGCCCAAAGGCAGATGGAGTGAATTTTGTTTTAATATTTGAAAATGTGTGTGTACAAAAGTAGATGCAATTACTTGCTGAAGTCTAAATACTTTGAAACACATACCCTCCACATATACTATTTACCTTAACCAACCCTCTGAATACAGAAGTAATTTTGAGCTCACTGATGGAAAAGGGAAAGAAAAAGGACAGTGAGTTTTGTGTGTTCAAAAGTATCACTGATTTTCTCAAACTGTCTTTGAGCTCTGAAAGTCATACTATTTTCAGAAGTGCTTTGGCTGGACAATTCCCCAGTGACACCGGAGATGGTAACACCAGCAACAAAAGAAGTAAAAGCAATATCATGTCACTCTCTCCACGTTGTTACAAAACTTGCAATGCCTTTGGGACTAAGACCTATTGGAAAGGCTGTGGCCATTAACTCACTCTTTTATGTTTTCATTTTTTTCATTATGTTTGAGTCTCAGCTGAGGTTTGTTCCAGCCCAGTAGCCTATGGCAGTGGGTTAGAGAGATGTGTTTACTCAGATATTGAAAACAGAAAAACTTGAAAGTGTGTGAAAAATTGCAGTAACAAAGTATTGTTAGGAACTTCAAGTGCAGTGAAATGAAATCCTTGACCAATGCCCCAATGAGTCTATCTGGCCAACAGATGTGTGCCTGGAGGTCATAGTTTGGATGTACACCAATTTTCATCCAGCTATAAATACAAATATCAGCCTCTATAACCTTTCCTGCTCTAATCTGACCCAGCAAAAAGATTGTACAAAGCTCCAGCCTTATCAGCATTCCAAATTTGATGCCGTCCCACCTGAAAAAAAATAAATTAATCTATTCTAAAAATGTTTCCAATTTCTTGGATTATAATTTTATGCCCAATTTATATCTACCTACAGCATAATCCCATTAAATTTACAGGGCAACACTATGGCGCTCAAGTGGTCCAGCATATATACATTTCCAGTTGAGACCACCCACTCCCCTAGGGACTCAGTACCTGAGAGGAAGTTCATTCATATGATTAAGGCTACTATGGGCCACTAGGGGGTAAGCTGCTAACAAACAAGTCACCTGAAATTGAATATTGTTTTATGAAAAATGGCATAACTGAAATACACCCAAGGGGTTAGATAGGCGCAGTCGCCAATTTTCCTGACT
The DNA here is from genome assembly GCA_007922175.1 of Pelusios castaneus. NCBI lineage: Eukaryota > Metazoa > Chordata > Testudines > Pelomedusidae > Pelusios > Pelusios castaneus. The sequence goes on from ML685797.1 coordinate 16,056,387, forward strand.
AATGTCAAGTGTGCTACTAACTTTGGGCTGACTCTGAAGGGTACCTGGAAACCACAGGTAGGGCAGACTGATGAGATCACCATTTCAAGATGCTAGACCTTTTCTTTAGGGCTATAACTGTGCTAGCACCTAGCTGTCTAAGAACACTGCCTCTCACTCTCTACTCTACTACAGCAGTTGCGTTTGAGTGTTTGAACATACAGCAAACTGAGGCGGGGAATTCTCCATGGCAGCCTCTCCAGCACCTACTTGTTACATTTCAGATGAGCACCTTTCATGCAGATAAACAGTGTACTCTTCCCACAAGAAGAAGTGCCTGCCTCCAGAAAGAAAAACCTACACCTGCAGTTTCTGCTGACGTGCCATGAGTGAGTTCACAACCACGGCCATCCCATGGGGGGAACGGGGCCCAGGGCCAATTGGCCAAAGCGGGGCCCTGCCCCCCCCAGGGAGCTGGCCCTGGGCTGGGAGGCCGCCTGCGGAGGGGATCCAGCCCCAGCCCCAGGCCAGTAGGCCAAGGCCACCTGCCACGGTGGCGGGGGGAGGGACCCGGCTCCAGTTCCAGCCTCGGGCCAGGAAGCTGAGGCCGCCTGAGGGGCAAGGGGGGTGGGAGCCGGAGCCACCTCCGGTCCCAGCCCTGGAGGCCGCCTGTGGGAGGGAGGCGGTGGCCCCGGCCCCGAGCGGCAGCTCGGCCCAGAGGCCGGACCCCATGTGCGCCACCCCTGGGCCTGTCTGCTCCACCCTGGGGGCGGGGAGGGCTGGCCCAGGGGTGGGGCATAGCCTGCCTGGCCCAGCTCGCTGCCGAAGGCAGCGGGGCAGCCATGGGAGGAGGGGCTGTGGCACACGTGGGCCCCGCACTGCCCCGCTGCAAGCAGGACAGCGCGGGGCCCATGTAACCGCAGGGCCTGGGGTGATCACTCTGTTCCCCCCCCCCCCCCCCCCAGGGATGGCCCTGTTCACAACATCCTTTTGAAGCAGCGGTTCATGCATGTACATGCCCAGTGCCAGTCTTGAGAGAGCAATGGTATACCAGGGCCAACAACTATGTCCTGGCAAAGTGGCAGCAAGTGTGGGTTAGACTAGAAAGACAAGCATGCTGACACCCCGCAGAAGCCCTAACTTACTTCCACCTGTTTGCAACCTAAAAAGAAGAACGTGAACTAAGCTTAAAGGCTACTGAACAGGCAGAGTGGCTGCCTCAATGCAGAAATTTGGCTTAGCCCAATCTTCCCACTATGACCGTGGGGCTATGATGAGAACGTCAAACATGTAATGGAGGACAGCACAATAGCAGATTGGTAGCAATGCCTTGCAACTCTTGTTGATGCAGCTGTTAGATGGCTGAACAATCTACATCACTTTGTGATGCATATCTAGGAAGGCAACCTTCATGCTTTCCTCCATGCCACTCCTCTCAGTTGGGAGAAGCTCCCCATAAACTTCAGAAAATTCATCTCATTGTCCTCCTTCAAACTCTTCTTTGCCATGCACCCTACACAAATAAGCTGACAAACTGTTGTCGAGGTGTGTTGAGACCACCCCCCACATGCTGACCAATATTGTCTCCATGGGTCATCACTTGTCTCATGCTGAGTCTGGAAGCTCTTTGGGAACAGGTCCATTCCTCTAGTTCTCTCTTTGTACAGTGCCGAGCACAATAGGGTGTTACTCATGAATTGGGCATCCAAACGCTACCACAACACCAGTAATAATAATAATTCTAGCAGAGGACTCTCAGCTCTGGACCTGAAGTTTACCTGGTCTCTAGATAATAAAATGATAGCTGCACTGCAGAGAGAAGGTTAATCCTGCCCATTCTGCAGTTCAGTGACATGGGGCCAAAACATCATGGAACCACCAGATTGTGGGGCGCGTGATAGGGGAGAGAAGAGGCCATAATGAGATCAAGTGGAGCCACATTTACAGCTACCTCTGGCCATGAAACCAATCACACTGCAGTTTACTCCGAAAGAGAGAGTAAAGGGGGGTTGTTGGTAAGTCAGGGATATGAACAGTGAGTGCATAAACGGTGCTGATCTAATGGTCCCAAACTGCATATGGATAGGGGAGCAAATTAGCATTCCTGGCATGGTATACTGGTGTCTCCTTATCCTCTCTATGGATTGCTGGGAGGATTTCATATCCACCCAGAGCCCACACAGTTCCCTAGCATAAAACTCATTTACTCAGCCTTTGGAAGAGAGAGGGAGCTAAGAATTTTAATCATAATACTTATCTATGAAAATATTTTATATGATTCACCATAAAACACTTACTAATTAAGGGTCAGAGACTCATGCCAGCAACCAATTTGAATAACTGAGTCCTGCCCCTACCCTCATTTTGCAAACCACATATATAGGAATACACTATATCCCTAACATAGGATGGAGAGCCATGCTGCAGCACATCCTTTGACCCTATCCCTCCCTTGTTCCTTTGTCCCATTCTCACTGAGCTCTTGTACACAGCTAATCCTTACATGGTGGTGCTCTCCCTGAGTAGATCGCCAGTTCCTAACTTCCCATCATCCTAACACACCAGCACCCACCCTGCCCCCCAAAAGGATTCCATATAGCAGTAGAGCAAGGGGAACCATTGCACCTAAATGAAAATTATACAAGATTTTTTTTAAAAAAAGAATTCAAATCTCACAGTTAATGTCTGATATAAAAACATCAAACTTGCTTTAAGAGGAGCTAATTGTTTGGTTCCTTTGAGGCCAAGAAGGAGGGCGTCAGGCAATCCAACTTTAACTGCTCATCAATAGTTTGATGATGGTATCACTGGATTTTTGTTTTTAATCTCTTTATAAAATGGTAGTAAACCAATGAGCTGCACCACTGAAAAAAAAAAAAAAAAAAAAAAAAAGATGATTTCTTTAATTGAACTTTAAAAAAATGTTGATAAAAACCTTTCTCTGTGGTTAGAAGTGCCTTTTCTTTTTTCTTTCTTTTTTTCCCTTTTGGAAAAGGGCTCAGTTTAAGGTACAATCCTCTGGCAGCACCATTACCAGTTGCATAAAATATTGAATGGCGTTGTATTCTAAACTATATATTTTTGACAATGCGTTTCATGCTTTGTAGGCCACCAAAGTTATGAGATTGGAGTGAATAATGAAAGAGTAGCTCAACATTCTTCATGGCACAGAGCTCAGATTTGTTATTTTTCATTGATGTGCCACTAGCTGAATCAAGCCTTGATAATGCATAACTGGTACTTGCTTTGTAGGAATTATATTAAAATATAAAAAGGTCTCAACCTTCTGTCTTTTTCCATGCAATATTAAAATCACATTAATATTTAAAAGCCTCAGTATCCACCGTGAGGAATAAAATTTTAAAGAGCATGTACAAATCATTGCTGGAAAAATTTGATTTTAGAGCTTTAGTTTTTCAAACCCCTTTTATCTGTTCATAAAACAATTGAGTCTGCAAGGCAAGACTATCCGTGCCAGGAAAAGCTTTCAAAATATTTTTCAATGTTTGTAGCAACACTGTAATTTTCAAAAGAATGAATATTGTGGAAAAATATACTTTTCCATGGTTCTATAAATGGCTTATACACACATTGTTTGAACACAAAGGTTTTGAATAGCATTGATTTAAAAAATGAAAAGGTTAGTGTTCGATTCAAGGAAAATATCTAAAGCCAAGAAACAAATTTTAATAAGTTAAATATTGAGAAACAGTGTTAAAATAATGCAGAGGAGCTCATGTCTGACTTAAAGAGACAAAAGCAGGAGTATTCACAAAGAATGATGAAACTGAGAGTTGTTACTCATTTTAAGGGAAGGGTTTTTAAACTTAAATGCCAACATGCCTGTAGCTGTTGTGGGATTGACTGTAAAAATACTACAATCACCATCATTCTATTTCAGTCCAAATGCCAGCTGAATATTTTTTTGTTGTTGTTGAAATCACAACATTTGCAAAGGAAAAGCAGGTGTTTGTTCCCTACTGTTAAGAGACTACTTGCATAACAATACTGCTTCTGTTTAACCATCTCAAAACCTAACATCACAGGCACAGCTTGTTCTCATAGCGTCATGGCAGTTATTGTTTGCTAGGAATTGTCAGATCCAATTGATAGTCGTCCTAGTTCAGTATCTAAATGTGCCAGATGCTTCCAATAAAAACACATAACTCCCGTGATCGGAATTTTTGCCACAGTCTATGTATGTAGTTGCTTCCTAACCCCACTTGGGTATTTCTTCACTGCAAAATTTATCCAGGCTCTTACCAAACCGCACTCCCATCCACACGGAAAAAACACTGATTCGATTTGGCAGTGCCTTCAGCCCAGGCTAGTTTACCAATACAGGTGTATGGGTTAGAATACAGGTTGTGCTTTCACTTGATCTGTAACTTACCCACTTTCCAGTGAAGATGCCAATGCCAATAGGTCTCCAGTGCTTTTGCCACAATTACTGCTTGCCAGAGTTGACTAGGAAAGAATCCCTAGAATGTGTCAGTATAAATAACCATGGGATACCCTCCCAGACACATTTCAACAAGTGCAGAAACAGAAAGGACAAAGTAATATGGTAGAGAATTGCTGTAGTAATGTTCTCACTCAGGCTAGGCTAACCCTGGTGCTCAGACCCGGATTAACTGTTTAGTGAAGACATACCTTGAATGATTGGCTTGGGTGATAGCCCTTATGAATTTTTATCCTAGTAATATATCTTTGGATGCCATCTTTATTAACACAAGTGTCCAATTCTTTTTTTAATCCTACTAAGACCTTGACCCTCAACAAGCACTTGGCAGTGACGTCTCCAAAATGACTGTGTGTTCTGCATACGATTATTATCATTTTTATATGACTTTTTAATTTCATGGCTTGTTTGATTTTTCTCGTATTATTAGAAATGGTAAATAGGAGCCCTTAATTGGGCTTTCTACTCCATTTATTTTATCCCTCGATCTATCTATACACACACACACACACATACCCTTCTATCATGACGTCTTTGATTTGTTTCTTCTCTAATCTAAATAGTATTTGTTGTGGCATCCTTCACAATAAAGTATTAACAACTGGTATTGCTCAAGGGATAGTTTTCACCTGGATCCAAAAATTCTTTATTTTCAGCTGGCAGCAAACAGATTCTGCTGTCTCACTGCATACTCTAGCTCCCTTCTCTGGGTTCGGTTATACACTTTCCCTCCTTGTTCATCCTTAGAGGAAAGGGCTGTATATGTAGCAATGTTCTTTCCTAATCTCCTTCCTCATGCTTCCTTCATCATTCTGGGGTTCAACTGAGCAGCTTGAGAAACCCCCATTTACAAACATATGTGCTTCACACATTCTGCACTACTTGCATTTTGACACCATGTTTCTTCTTTTTGGCTACGTCTACACTGGCAATTTAAGTCGATTTAAGGAGGCTTAAGTCAACTTAAATTAAGCCACATCCACACTAGGCTTTCATTAAGTCGACTTAATGAAAGCTTAAGTCAACTTAGTTACTACCACTCCTTAAGTCGACTTAGGGACAGTGGACATGGAGTAACCAAGAAGTAGGCTTTATTAAGTTCACTTAAGGTGCTTAAGTTGACTTAACAAAGTGGGCTAAGTCAACTTAGTCTGCTTTGTTAAGTCGACTTTAATAAGGTCGACTTTAAGTTGACTTAAAGTCAACCTTATTAAAGTCAACTTAACAAAGTCGACTTAACTTTTGTAGTGTAGACATAGCCTTTGTGCTTCAACACATTTCTAAAATTCCCCATTTAAAGAGACAGCAACCTTCCCAAAGCCATAGACCTAATTAGTTTACAGTCCAGGGAACAACAACAAAAATAATTAAAGGTCTAGAAAACATGTCCTATAAAGCAAGATTGAAAAGATGGATTTGTTTAATCTGGAAAAGAGAAGTCTGAGGGGGGACTTTACAGTTTTCAAGTACATCAAAAATTATTAGGAGGAGGAGGGAGAAAATGTCATCTTAATATATGAGGATAGGACAAAAAGCAATGGGCTTAAATGACAGCAAGGGCAGTTTAGGTTGGACATTAGGAAAAACTTCCTAACTGTCAGGGTTGTTAAGCACAGGAATAAAATAAAATAAAATAAAATAAAATAAAATACAGGAATAAAAATAGGAAGGTTGCAGAATCTCCATCATTGGAGATTTGTAAGAGCAAGTTAGACAAACAGTCCTACAATAAATGCAGGAGACTGGACTAGATAACCTCTCACCAGAATTATGTGGTTACAGTAATCTTATGTTTCCAAGCCCAAATATAGGTGGCTTTGTATCAGGGGGATCTTATCTAGAATATAAAGCATTCTTCTCTATAATAAGTTCTAACATTCAAGCCGGAAGGTCATAAAAACCTGGACCACTGTGGTCATGACTGAATCAGATAGGAAGGGAAGCACTCTTCTGGCCACTCTCCAATGAAATAGGTATTTTTTGTTAACCTGACTCCACTGGATTTAAATAGTCCAAAAGAGACCCCAGGCTATGAACTGACATAATTTGAGAGCAGATATCCCCTCAATGGTGGGATTTCTAGAGAAGGTGAGTTCCTCAGAGTGCTTATCTTTTCCGAGCTACCTCAGTGGCTTGTTTTAGTTTTCAGTTTAACCAACTGCTAATCACACAAGGTGCAGATTTTGGTCAGGAATCAATAAAACCATCTTTTGTTTGCATATTATTAGCAATTTAGTCCAGGCTATAGCATCAACTCTCTCAATAGCTTTACATAGATATAGTAATATGGGGAAATGGATTGGGGAAATGGCATGTGGGATTATATTGATGAGGGCTCTGGAGATACAGGAATCTTTAAAAAGGCATGATCCAAAGGCCACAAAATGGAAAGACTTCCACTGATTTCTGTGATCTTTGACTCGGACCAAAAGTTTGTACCATCCACTTCCAGATTTCACCATCTTACTGCTAACACCTTTTTCAAGAACAAGCATAGATGTATAATACAATATTAATTCCATTGCACCCCCATCCCCCTGGCATTAACCTCCATCCATGATGACAGTTCCCATTATCATAGCTTCTGATTACCACAGGCCATTATGTCATGAATTGTAAAATCTTATATAAACTATTTTGAACTAGAAGAACAGATGCTATGTATTCGCATTACACATGAATTCAGTATTTAAGGCAGTGATAATCAGACTGAGGTTTGCAAGCTGCATGTGGTTCCAATATGTGTCCTGTGGCTCTTTGCGGCCTTGTGTGATTTAATTATTAACCGATCAAAATGATTTCACTGTGTTATTAACTAATTGAAGTTCATAAAAATAATAATAATTGGTCAATCATTTTGCTGAGAGAATAATATATAGATACATATAAATATACAAACACTAAATATTTCTCCTGTCCTATTTTTGAAATGATAGATAGATAGATAGATAGATAGATAGATAGATAGATAGATAGATAGATAGATAGATAGATAGATAGATAGATAGATAGATAGATAGAT
>ML685797.1:16063859-16171057 GCA_007922175.1 Pelusios castaneus
GATAGATAGATAGATAGATAGATAGATAGATAGATAGATAGATAGATCTAGTCATTTACTATTGTAAATGAAACAAAGAATTCACACGACTGTAGATCTTTTGGGTAAAGATGATCACTAAACCACAGGGGTCTTCGTATCATTGATCTACGATTAAAGGCACAGGATACAAAGTAAATGCCCGATATTGCAAAATAAATAATAATAATAATATAGAACTTTGAATCATAAATTGGTTAATTAAATAATTGTGCATAATAAGGAAGAGAGGAGCAAGGGGTATTAGTGGAGTAGAGACAAGAGGAAAAAGTCAAAATCATTAAATAATACCAAAAATAATTGAATTAAATTTTAAAAGGGTAGCACTTCTTCCCAACCAAATTGATGAAATAAGGTTCTTTTATTTAAAAGATGATACTTTCAGGACTTCTCATGGATATTTCACTAAACAATTTTTTTTTGTTCTACCCAGTATTTGGCATCCTGAAAAAAATCACTTTGCTGATTTCACCATATAAAGCCTTTGAATGACTATAACTAACTGAGGAATATTCACAGATACTAATGAAAAAGATGGACAATTCCCCTGACCAGCTGCTTTATGTATGTAATTAATCAAGGGACATCTGACATTGATCCAAGCTTGTTAGTCTGCTGAAATGGAATCCTTAACAGATATTTTATCTCTGTGTGAATTAGAAAGCATTTCAAGACTCTTCCTTGATCAGTTTTAAAACACAGGCACCCTGGGTAAACTCAAGTATACGATGTATCATGGTGTATATGGTGATTCCTGAAGTCCCGGGATGAAGTTGTCCCGGGGACAACAGATTTTAGGCAAAAGTAATCAAAAGTGGTCATGATAATAAGCTCATGTGACAGCTAGACAACTATGACGTAAGCATATGGTTATTCATAGAAACCATTATTTTCAACAGTGACTAATGATTTTGGGTGCCCAGTTTGAGGCACCTTAAAGAAGCCTGATTTTTTAAACTTTCTGAAAATCATACCTCAATAAGGCATCTCAACATGGCTACCAAAACCAACTTAAAAATATTGATCAGATCTTGACCAGCTGATACACAGCATAAAGGATGCAACAGCAGAACAAAATGAAAGAGATGAGAAGTTTAGCACATTTTATTACACTCCATAATTTATTTATTTACCATTTTGATTGTTTAGCTTGTTCACACTCCTTAAAGGAATGATGCAGGGGGAGAAGTGAAGTTAGGAGTGTTTTAAATTAATTAAAATTAATTAACCTTAATTAAAGCGCATCCAAATTACGTATGGTACTTTTAATGCAGTGATGTTTGTTTGTGATATTTTGAAATAGTTTTGCTGTAAACTGACAAGTTTTTTCAATGTACTGCACATGTTGTGTCTTTTTAATGCCTATCTTATTTTTAGGTGCTGTGAATGCTTTTATTTTAATATATCCAGAGCAACTGTTTATTGCATGAAGATTTATTGGAAGTTTAGTTAACACTATATAATGAGTTGTATTTTTTTATAAATAATTTGTTTTTGAAGATCTGATTTAGCAAGAACTAAGTGGGCAATATTTTGTGAAGTACCCTTGGATGTGTGTGTTAAGGTTAATAAACCCTCCAATAATGTGATATAGTAACTAGCAGACAAATAGATAAAATTTCCACTTCAGTGACCTGCAGAGGAGCCATGCGGCTTAACTCCTGAATAGAAAATCTGGACTGGAAAAAGTTATATTCAATGATGTAGTAATGTGATTTTTAAATATGTCATCCCTATGTTCTTCATTCAGATTTTTTATAAGCACTTGCAAAATACTTGGACTCCTGTTGGGTCACATAAAACAGTGGCTTTCATTGTGGCAGGTCATAAATATTGTCCTGCTGTGCCAGACTTTACAGAGGATTGAGGGTAATTGTGTGCAGCTTAAAAACATATTGGTAGTACAACCTCCATGTTTCACATAAAATGAAAGAAAAGCTAACAAAGAAAGTTTCCAATTTACTACGGATTCATAAAAAATACAAGATTACTCCTTAACATGAGTAGACCCCACAGAGATTTAACAGATTTATATCAGAAATATGGGCATGGAAAAAACTACAGTTTCTTAATGCTTTTGAATATGTGCCTAGTCTGATTTCTAAAGGTAAATGGTACCTTCCACATTCAATGATTATACAGAATGGTTTAATCCTGCCTGACTCATTCATCAGCGTAATCTTCAATAGTAGTAAAGCTGTGGGATCAAAAGGTGTATGAGGCAAGCAAAATTTGCCAAGTGTTAAAATTGTGCTAAACTAGATTGCAACTGAAACTGTGCAAACCATAACCTAGATTAAGTGATTCTGCATGTTTCAATGAAGATAAAATGAGTTTTGAGAGAGTTTAGATTAACTTTCAAGAGAACAAATGCCAAATTTTAGTGCCAAATATTTGTGGTTTGAAGTAGAAATCAGGTGAAATTTGTTCTGCACTGTTTTGTCCTAAAACAGAAAAAAACTGGCACTTTTAGGTCTGTATCATGCCTTTGTAAGCCACCACCATGGTGCTAGGTCAGGGAGCAGGAACAAAGAGACATCACACACTAGTACTAATCTCCAGAAGCATTCTGCCTACCAAGAATACAGGGAAACAGAGCTGCTCTTGGTCAAACATATTCAGGCCTGGTCTACACTGACCGGCAAATTCGGTGGCAATTGACAGGAGTTATGCAATCTACGTAGAGTGGCTTGCATAATTATGTTGACTTCCTAACATCTGTTCTACACACCGCCTCCACTATGCTGCACCAATGGGAAATGCATACTCGTCAACACTACATTAATCTTTTTCTTGAATTCGTTTTAATAGATCACCTTCTGGATCGATTGAGGGTGTTTTCGCTGCTGCTCAATCAAACAGATGAGCCTCCAGGTCCGGAGGAGGTCCTGGTAGAAGGCCGACCGCTTGGAGAGGTCTCGAGGAAAACCTCTCGGGTAGATGTAAAAGAGCTGCCGGTCATACTGAAGCCCTCGGTAGCGAAGGAGGAAGGTGCACGCCAAGAGGCTCCATGCCAGACTACCTGCACTATAAAGGAGTCTCTGCAGGGCCTGGAGGCGGAAGTCATGGACTCAGCTGTAGATACAGCACAGGCCCTGCCCTCCCTCCTCCAGGGGAAGACTCAGGACCCCTGTAGAGACCCAGTGCAGTCCTAGCCAAAAAAACTCCAGAATTGTCCTCTGGAGGTTGACCAGGAACCCCAGGGGCAGAACCAGGGTATTGAGCCAGTGCCAGAGCATGGACAGGATGAGCTGATTAATGACCAGTGCCCTCCCTTGAAGGGAAAGGCACTGAAGAAGTCCTGTCCATCTCCGCAGCCACTCAGACACCCTGTCCTCCAAGCCTTGCCAGTTGTCATCCGGGGAGGGATGCGTGGCTGAAAGGAAAACGCCGAGATAGAGTAGTGGACCCGTGCTCCACCGGATGGCTTGTAGCATGGGTGGGAGGGAGCCCACCAGCCACCCCGCCCCTACCATCAGGCCAGAGCTCTTGACCCAGTTGACCTGGGCAGAGGAGGCTGCCAAATAGATGGCCAGGCAGACCTCCAACTGCTCCAGGTCTCCCAGGTCCTGGACTGCAAGGAGCACATCATCGCGTACACTGACAGGACCAGCCTCAGCGCCAGCTTGTGGAGCACCAACCCGGTCAACCTCCAATGGAGGAGACAGAGGAAGGGCTCTACAGCCACAGTGTACAGCTGGCCTGACAGCAGACAGCCTTGACATACTCCATGCCCGAAGCTGTTCAGTTTGGTCAGAGTCCAGTTGAGTTTGACCAGGCACTCTGTGGAGGTGTACAGCACCTAGAGAAACCCCACAAACCACGGTTCGAAGCCGAATGGCTGCAGGGTGCCCAGGAGATACCCGTGATCCATCCTGTCAAACGCCTTCTCTTGGTCCAGGGCCAGGAGGGTAAATGACAGACCATCCCTACACCCGAGCTCCAAGAGATCCTGGACCAGATACAGATTATCGAAAATGGAATGGCCCGAGCTGGTGTAGGTCTGGTCGGGATGGACCGCATTCTGCAGCACAGACCTCAGCTGCAGCGAGATGGCCTTGGCTATGATTTTGTAGTCCGTGCTGAAGAGCAAGACAGGACACCAGTTCCGAAGGTCATGGAGGCCAGCCCACCAGCAAGACAGGGGGAGCACTCCACTTCCCTCGGACTCGGCCCAGATGATGGCGAGGTCCGGGCTGAGGATGTCCCAGAACACGTGGTAGAACTCCATGCTCAGCCCATCCACGCCCAGTTGCTCCCTCTCCATGCTGGGCCAGGGGATAGTCCCTCCAGACGTGCCCTGTGGCCCGGCAGAAGAAGCACTGAGCTTCCCCTGAGGAGTAGTGAATTCTATACTGGGCCCCTTGGTGGATCCCTCGAGTGCCACTCTGTCATGCACCCCTGTCGGCAGCAGCTGTATTTGGACCTGCCAGTTGAAGAACAAAACTTGAGGGAGGGCAGGGTCCTTGAAGCCCAATGGGAGAGGGCTAATAACAGATATTGGCTTCTCCAGGGTGGAAATGAGGGAAAGCAGGGCAGTGTTGGGGAGGAAAGGCAGGATGGAAGTCAACGCCATCCATACGCCTAAGTCCTCCAGGGGCTAAAGAGGAACATAGGTGCCCCCCACCGCCAGGCCCTTCTCGAACGTCTCCTGCGCAGCGGCCTCCGATGCTAGGACGAAGACGACCTTTTCATACATCTTGGAGGTTGCCACAATGGCCGAGGGCCCCACCACCCATGCCAATGCCCACACATAGGTCTCTACATGGGGCGAGGCAGCCACCAGGAGGTTAGGGTGGGAATGTTATCAAGTTGTTATTCAAGGAGGGGGCCCGGGCAGATGGTTCAGTAGTGGTGGTTGGTAGAGGGGTGGCGGCTATCTGGGCATACACTCTAGGGGCAGAAGTGCCCCCAGAGCTGGTGGAGGGGATGGCAGGGGAAAAAGGGGCTGCAGCCGATGGTGGGGCTGCGGCGGCCGTAGACCAAATCCAAAAGAGCTGAAGGGACAGAGCAGGGAACCCAAACAAACACTGAAGGACTGGAGTGGGGCAAGGGAACTAAACAAAGTCTAAAGGAGCCAAAGGGAAAGGGAAAAAACATAAGCAAACAGGGTAGGCAGGGCAAGCTGTAAGGGACCTGTGCAGGGGGGGAGGGGGCGTGGAGGATAGGCTATTCTGTAATGTACCAGCTGGAGGGCAATGCAGAGGGTGGAAGAACTGTGCCTCAGCTGGCTGCCACTACATGACGCGCAGGACCCATGGGGACTGAGAGTGCTCAGTTTGCCACAACTGGTTTCCACAACTGGAGTGGGATTCCATTTGTGCAGCAGCCAGAGGGGTTTTCTTTCCCCATACTACCATGGAAGACATAGTAAAGGCCCTGATACAGGCCACAGCGGCTCAGCAAGAGGCCACTTGGGCACAAATGAGACTAATCAATTGCTGATAAGTCAGGCAGTCCAGGACCGTGCCCTCTTGTGAGAAATGGTGGACTAACTGAAGGCCCTGGCCACCCAAGCCCATGGGCCGGATGGGATCAGTGCCCTATGGGCTACTAGCTTCCTATAGAAGATGACAGCTAGAGAGATGTGGAGGCCTATCTCCTCACTTTTGAGAGGGTTGCCACACGTGAAGCATGGCCCCAGGGCCAGTGAGCTAGTATTCTTGCCCCCTTTCTGGGTGGGGAGGCCCAGAAAGCCCCACCAAAGCTGCAGCTGATTATCACCAATTGAAGGTAGAGATCTTGGCTCGTTCTGGTGTAACGATCGCTTTACAGGCCCAGAGATACCATGAGTGGAGGTTCCAGACTTGCACATAAATGATTACAACCCGAGGCCAGCTGTCCTGAGGAGATTCTAGAGACTCTCATCATTGACCGGTACACAAAGGGGCTACCACCAGATCTCTGCGTCTGGCTAAGCCAAAATGAACCCTCTTCTTATGATGAGCTGACTGCACTGGTGGAGAGTCGACTTATGGCCAGGAGTGCTACCCGAGCAACCCAAGAGGACCCAACTCGAATCAAGTGACCCCCTCCAAACCCAGGAGTTAGGAAGATGGAGAGAACAAAAAAAATGGAGGGTCAGCCAGGAGTCCCCACAGGGCAAAGAGAAGTGAATAGAAAGTACAGGGTCAGACCCTCAGCCCAAAAGACAAGGGTGTATCTAGGGCTCCTCTCAGATGCTATTCTTGTGCGGAGTGGGGACATATAGCAGTCGAGTGTTCTAACACAGAAGAACCCATGCAGTGTAACCTGGGAAACAGAATACATCCTGTAGCCTGCTCAACCTAGTGGGCATTGCAGTAACCCCACACAAATATACAAGGCCGGTGAAGGTGAACGGGATTGAAACCATAGCTCTGATAGATTCTGGGACTGCTATCACATTTGTCTCGAGGAGATTAGTAAAACATAGCGAATTGCCTCAAGCCAAACGTACAGAAGTAACCTGCATCCATGGTATTGTCAGATATTACCCGACAATTCCAGTAAAGATTGAGACACAGGAGGGCATCACAAAAGTAACAGCCGGGGTGGTCTATAAGCTTCCCTACCCCACTAGAGGAAGTTTTGGAATTAATTGATAAACTCAACATTAACAAGTCACCGGGACCAGATGGCATTCACCCAAGAGTTCTGAAAGAACTCAAATGTGAAGTCGCGGAACTGTTAACTAAGATTTGTAACCTGTCCCTTAAAATGGCTTCGGTACCCAAAGACTGGAAGTCGGCTAATGTAACGCCAATATTTAAAAAGGGCCCTAGAGGGGATCCCAGCAATTACAGACCGGTAAGTCTAATGTCGGTACCGGGCAAATTAGTTGAAACAATAGTTAAGAATAAAATTGTCAGTCACATAGAAAAACATAAACTGTTGAGCAATAGCCAACATGGTTTCTGTAAGGGGAAATCGTGTCTTACTAATCTATTAGAGTTCTTTGAAGGGGTTAACAAACATGTGGACAGGGGGGATCCAGTGGACATAGTGTACTTAGATTTCCAGAAAGCATTTGACAAGGTCCCTCACCAAAGGCTGTTACGTAAGTTAAGTTGTCATGGGATAAAAGGGAAGGTCCTTTCATGGATTGAGAACTGGTTAAAAGACAGGGAACAAAGGGTAGGAGTAAATGGTAAATTCTCAGATTGGAAAAGGGTAGCTAGTGGTGTTCCCCAAGGGTCGGTCCTAGGACCAGTCCTATTCAATTTATTCATAAATGATCTGGAGAAAGGGGTAAACAGTGAGGTAGCTAAGTTTGCAGACGATACTAAACTACTCAAGATAGTCAAGACCAAAGCAGATTGTGAAGAACTTCAAAAAGATCTCACAAAACTAAGTGATTGGGCATCCAAATGGCAAATGAAATTTAATGTGGATAAGTGTAAAGTAATGCACATTGGAAAAAATAACCCCAACTATACCTATAATATGACGGGGGCTAATTTGGCTACAACGAGTCAAGAAAAAGATCTTGGAGTCATTGTGGATAGTTCTCTGAAGATGTCCGTACAGTGTGCGGAGGCGGTCAAAAAAGCAAACAGGATGTTAGGGATCATTAAAAAGGGGATAGAAAATAAGACTGCAAATGTATTATTGCCCTTATATAAATCCATGGTACGCCCACATCTCGAATACTGTGTACAGATGTGGTCTCCTCGTCTCAAAAAAGATATTCTAGCACTAGAAAAGGTTCAGAAAAGGGCAACTAAAATGATTAGGGGTTTGGAGAGTGCCTCGTATGAGGAACGATTGAAAAGGCTGGGCCTCTTCAGCTTGGAAAAGAGGAGACTGAGGGGGGACATGATAGAAGTATATAAAATTATGACTGATGTGGAAAAAGTGGACAAGGAAAAGTTGTTTAAATACTCCCATAATACAAGAACCAGGGGTCACCAAATGAAACTGATAGGTAGCAGGTTCAAAACAAATAAAAGGAAGTTCTTCTTCATACAACGCACAGTCAACTTGTGGAACTCCTTACCTGAGGAGGTTGTGAAGGCTGGGACTATAACAATATTTAAAAGGGAACTGGATAAGTTCATGGTGGCTAAGTCCATAAATGGCTATTAGCCAGAAAGGGGTTAAGAATGGTGTCCCTAGCCTCTGTTTATCAGAGGATGGAGACGGATGGCAGGAGAGTGATCACTTGATCATTGCCTGTTAGGTTCACTCCCTCTGGGGCACCTGGGCACTGGCCACTGTCGTTAGACAGATACTGGGCTAGATGGACCTCTGGTCTGACCCAGTACGGCCTTTCTTATGTTCTTATGTTCTTATGTTATGTTCATACTCATTGGGAGAGATTTCCTGGGGTTTGAAACCTTACTTTCCCCAGAGGGACAAGGGAAGAGGAGAACCTCAAGACCCCTGAACTAACCCTTATAGACAGCCACCCTCCAGCATTCTCTGAGTTTGCCCAAGAATTGGTCATTCCCCCTTGGAAGGGCTGAAAGACCAAGGCAGAAAGAAGGGCACCTAAGGCTCTGGGGACCAGGATCCTGTCACAGGACCGCAAACCCAAGCAACAGCCCACAAGTGCACCCAACAACAGAAGAAAGGGAAACTGACCCTGACACAAACCCCACCTACCCAAGAGAGGGAGAAGAGCTAGGCCTTCTTGGACTCAGTCAGCTGAGTCCAAAACAAGGAAACTTTGGAAGGGATCAGGTAGAGGACCCAAGACATGATAATGCCCGGAAGGAGGTGGCAGAAATTGATGGGGTACCTGTGGAGGGAAAAACCTGGGGACCAGGACCATATTTCATGGTGAAAGGAAACCTGCTGTACTGTGTTGCAGAGGTACCGGGAGAAGAGGTACCACAAGTCCTAATGCAAAAGAAACACCAAAGGGCTGTACTGAGCCTAGCCAACAGCCACCTCTTTGGAGGATGTGTGGGGTAGAGAAAACCCTTGCAAGAATCCTGAGGAGGTTCTTCTGGCCAGGGGTACCTGAAGATGTTTGGCGCTATTGTGCTAGCTGCCCTGAGTGTCAGCTGCATAGCCCCAGGCCACGTTTGAGGACTGCACTAGTGCCCCTACCCATCATCAAAGTACTTTTGGAACAGATTGCGATGGATCTAGTGGGACCCCTGGAAAAGACAACCCGGGGACATCAATATATCCTAGTCATTCTTGATTATGCCACTCGGTATCTGGAGGTCACCCCCCTGCAAAATACTACTTCAAAGGTGATAGCAACTGAACTAGTGAAAATTTTTGCCAGAGTGGGACTCTCTAAGGAGATACTGATGGACCAAGGGACCCCATTTAAGTCACGAGTAATGAAGGACTTACGCACCTTGCTTCATGTGCGGACCCTGCGGACTGTCTGTCTACCACCCTCAGACTGATGGCCTGGTAGAAAGATTTAATAGAACTCTTAAGGCCATGATAAAAAAGGTGATGAGCCAAGATGGAAAGGACTGGAACTCTCTGCCCTACCTCATGTTTGCCATCTGGGAGGTTCCCCAGGCCTCCATGGGGTTTTCCCACTTCGAATTATTATATGGGTGACACCCGAGAGGTAATTTGGATATCACCAGGAAGGTCTGGGAGGAAGAACCCACCCTAGGAAAAAACGTGGTTGAGCATGTGCTATAAATGAGAGAGCGAATAGCCTGGGTCACCCCATTTTGCAGGAGCACTTGGAGAAAGCTGAAGAGTTTCAACAGACCCACTATAATCACCAGGCAACCATCCAACAGTTCCAGTCAGAAGACTGAGTAATGATATTGGTGCCCACCACCAAGACTAAGCTGTTGGCCCAGTGGTAGGGGCCCTACAAAGTGATTGACCCAGTCAGGGAGACCAACTATAAGATACGCCAACCATGATGCCACAAACAGAAGCAAATACACCACATAAAATTGTTGAAGCTGTGGAAGGACCAAGAGGCATGTGTGGCCCTTCCCCAGCAGGTACCTTCCTGGTAACCAGGAGCCGCCTACTATAGGACAGACCTGACCTAGAAAACAACAGAACACCACTGGTTATAACCTACCGCCCCCAGCTAAAATCTCTCCAACACAACATCAAAGATCTACAACCTATTCTAGAAGATGATCTCACACTCTCTCAAGCCCTGGGAGGACAGCCTATCCTTGCTCACTGACAGCCCCCCAACCTGAAGCAAATACTCACCAACAACCGATCACCATACAACAAGAACACCAATCCAGGAACCTATCCTTGCAACAAACCCCGGTGCCAACTCTGCCCGCATATCGACTCCAGTGATACCATCACAGGTCCCAACCACATCAGCCACACCATCAGGGGCTCATTCACCTGCACATCCACTAATGTGGTTTATACTATCATGTGCCAGCAATGTCCCTCTGCCAGGTACATCGGCCAAACCGGACTGTCCTTACTCAAAAGGATAAACGGACACAAATCTGACATAAAAAATGGCAACATCCATAAACCTGTAGGAGAACACTTCAACCTCCATGGACACTCAGTAGCTGACCTGAAAGTTGCCATACTTCAACAAAGAAAACAGACTTCAGTGTGAAACTGCAGAGCTGGAGCTGATTTGCAAGCTTCACACAATCAGACTGGGTCTGAATAGGGACTTGGAATGGTTATCACACTACAAAAAGTGATTGTTAGGGCCCCAGGCCCAGTGGCCTGTTGGGCAGAGAGCCCAGCCCAGGGCAGGAGAGACTGAGGATTCATAGCGCTGGGGGTTTGGAGGTGGGAGAACCGTGCCTCAGCTGTCTGCCACTAGATGAAGTGCTGGACTCAAAGTGCTCAGTTTGCCACACCATGCTCCCTATCTCTCTGTAAAAGTCTATTGGGCACAAGACACCTGTAATTGTACTGTAAGAAAAACTAGGGGAGGTCAACCACAAATGAGGATATAGTTCTGATCTAACCTAGGCAACTCTTGGTAAAACTTTAAGTGCTTTGTCTCCACTAGGATTTTTCAGAGTGAACTATCATATCTAAGTTATGTTTCTATAAACAACCTACCTTTTTAGTTGTGAGAACATAGCCTGAAAGTGCCAGTAGGAATTTGAGTCCATATGAACTAAAACAAAAGGTTTTACACACAGCCATGTATCAGTTTGGCAAATCTCAACTTGGAAGAACATGTATTTAATCATTCATTTCACTATACTTAATGGGAGCTGAGAAAGAACCCTTGAGGTGGTACCTAGAAACCCTTCTGGACAAGAATCAGAGGCGGCTTTTGGGTTAGGTGAAGCAGGCACACGCATAGGGCCCCGAGCAGTAAGGGGCCCCGTCGCCTGCTTGGCGTACCCCAAAAGCTGCATCTGCCTTGGTCAGCAGCAGGAGGAGGAGCTCAGCTCAGGGGGCCAGGGCGATGGGTTGGGAAGCTGGGGCAGGAGTGGCGGGTGGAGGGGCAGGGGGAGCAGAGCCATAGAGGGGTACCCCCGTGGGCCTATAGGAGACCTCACAATGGGCTTTCATCTAGGGCCCCCAATAGCCAAAGGCCACCTCTGAGAAGAATGCCAAGTGAAATATGCAGGAGTGAAAGGAACCCCACACTAACACACATAGAGCATAGTTGAGTCTAACAAATAAAATATGGGCCACAATTAAGACTATATGGAAATGCACCTCAAGGTACAACAGAGTCAACTTCAAGGAATAGGAAAAATTGAGAAGGCAAATATAGTGGGATCAGATATATTGTGTATGCTCAAGTTATGATGTCTAAAGGAAAGAAGTGTGCACAAAACTATGGCAGATGAAGGCCAAAAAACATAAAACATATATGCAGATAGATTTAAAGACTAAACAAAAAGAATGATGGAAGAGAAAGAACACCCCATACTGGTAATAATGAGGAAAGCTCTCACCAAAGACACAAGCCTGAAAGAAATCAAGCGAGATATAAGATGCATTAAGAAAATCAGGTACTGTACAACTTCATTACATTTAGCTAAGACTGCAATTATATTCCAGAACTTCATCTATAATTACAATCTTCAAGGCACAATCCTGCCATTTTTATTATTATGAATTATTATTTTGATTAAAATACCAACACTTATAGACAGCATAACTGAAATAACTTCATGGGGTGTTTTATTTCAATTATTGGACCTCACAAACACTTAATCTGGAATCTTTTAGATTCTGCAGAAAATCCAACTTCTCCCCAGTTTTTGGCTAATAACCACATCAGTCTTCAGAGTTTCCTAATTCCCGCACACCGTTGAAACAGAAAACCTGTATATAGACTTTGAGCCAGGGGAGGAAGTGGTGGATAGGACCAGAGACGTATGGAGGCAGAAGCAAGGGTAGCATAATAAGACAGAGAGAGAGAAAAAAGTTCCTTAAGTCGATTGAATGAAAGCTTAAGTCAACTTAATAACAACTGCCCATTAGGTCATCTTAAGCCTTAAGTCGACTCCTTAAATCAACTTAAAGATGGTATAGAGAGGGAGTAACCCTTAAGTCAACTTTATTAAGTTGACTTAAGGCCAGTTAAGTCAACTTAACTTTAAGGCGATTTAGTCCACTTTGTTAAGTCGACTGAATAAGGTCAACCTTAAGTCGACTTAAAGTCAATCTTATTAAGTTAACAACAAAATTGACTTAACTTTTTCTAGTGTAGACATACCCAAGGGTCCTTTAGAAGGCATATTTGATTTGCCTCTGTAGATGTATACATGTTTAAAATGCTAAGAAAGCCAAAATTGGGACTGAGGATGAACTGGTAAGCATTTCCTCACACTGAAGAAGAATCAGGCAAAAGATTGGTCACACGTGTTATTTATGAAGTGTAACCATCTTATTTGCAGAATTCATTAAACCAGACAGAGTTTTTCTTTTTTCTTGTTAAATATATCACCAACTTTTTTTATTTTTCTAGCTAACCTTTTTGGAAAATGATGTTCTGCTGATCCTACTGTGCTCAATTTGAAGACTGCTGTTTTTTATCAAGAATAATTTTGACTGCAGCACAAACAGTCCACTTCAGGATTTCTGCACAACAGGGAGACCCATTGGGTAATTCTCTGAAGAGTCAAAAGACAGAGAGAAAAGTGGAAAGAAGTATTACAGTGACATTCTTCCATAGAAATGATAGCAGGGACAGGAGGCTGCTGTGAATAAGGGTATCTCATTTACACTACTATAGAGCAAGAAGGGAGAAAGAGAGAACTCAGATAAAAAAGGCAAGCCAATAAAGGGAATTATAACAATGTGCTTACATTTAGTAACTTTATGTTACTATAATTTTGTATTTAATCTAAGTTTCAAAGATTCTTTATTCCATCTCATTTGCTTTACTTTTTTAACAAAGACAGGTTTTAATAAAGGTTCCTCCTAGAATAAGAATATTTAATAAGTCTTTAAGACTTTCCAAATTGTTCTGAATATGCAAGGTATTCAGTGATTAAAAAGCTCAAAGGTTACCTTCAGTTATCTTTAAGTCCTATATGAACATGAAGAACAGACTCTTTTGAGAATTGGATTGATAGGTTTCTTTAGGCATTATTATCTTCAGTTGTCTCCCTTCCCTTTATGCCGTTGATATACTAAATTAACTAGAATGTGACAAAGATTAAACAATCCAAGAAATACTCAGAATTGACACATTAGTTGCTGAAATTCAATTTCTGTGCACTGTCTAGGAAAGAATCTTTCTTCTAATACTCCCTTTAAATGAAAAGTCTTCAATGATTTGGTATCACCACTATGCTGAATCCCATTTCAGATAAGACTCAGTGGGTGCGTATACGCTTGTGAATTAAGTCGACTTCAGCCTGCTTAAATTGACTTAATTTAATCTGCGTCTACACTACAATCTCCTTAATTTGACTTAAGATGCTGCTTAAGTCAACCTCAGGAAATTTTAAGTCGACTTTATTAAACCTACTTTAAAGTTGACTTTACTGGCTAAGTCGACTTTAGAAAGTCGATTTAGCCAGTGTAGGCGCAGATTAGCCCTAAATCGACTTTAAATTGACTTAAAGGGCCCCAGGGCTCCGCCATTGACCTCCCTGTCAGGGTGGCTGGCATAGCCAGAGCCTGGCGTGCCCACCCACAGGGCAGGACACAGCCCTGCCCACCCTGCTCCTATACCCTGCCCCTGTTCCCGTCCTGCTCAGCCCCCATTGTACCAGGGTACAATGGGGCAAGTGCTGAGCCCCCTGGCACTTTGGAAGGGGTGCCCCTCCTGCCACCATGGACCAGTCCCAGGTCCACCTAGCTCCTAGAAGTTGACTTAAGTGTCCAGTGTGGATGCTCTAAGTCGATTTGGCAAGGTCCACTTTAAGTCGACTTAATTTTATAGTGTAGACATGCTAAGTCGACTTAAAGTTGACTTATTTTGACAAGAGTAGACATAGCCAGTGTGATGTAGAAACAGTTAGGAAGCCCAGTTCATTTTATGGATCATGTGCTACACTTAGAACCCACAGGACAACTTTATTTAAATATTGAAAAAAGCTGTAACAATAAGGTGCACTTACTAGATTATTGGACCTTGATCCACAAACGTATTCAGACACCTTATCTCAGACTTAGACATCTAAGTCTCAGTTTTAGGCACTACTGTGAGCCACAAAACTGCTATTTGACTGCCACCCAACCCTGTAGTTGCCTAAACTTACTTTGCAGTGTAGAAATGCCTTTGGTTGTCATGTGAGCCCAGGTTTAGTGAGAGTCAAGTCAGCTGATCCAGGTTAGGGAACCATTGGCGTGAGCATCTACGTTGCATTTTAACCCTATATTTAGACTTTTCTATGCTCAAACCTAAGGCTTTGAAGTCCACACTGCAGTGAGCAGACTCAAGTCAAAGTAACTACACCCCAGAGTCCCTAGCACCTTTCCTGAAATGTGGTCTCTCTAATCTTAGGATCATGTTGCACTTTGGAAAAACTTGCCCACCTTGCTCATTACCAGGAAGCAGATCAATTTGCAAAAAGCTTGATCGATTCACTCTTGATTGCAAATCCAGGAGGCTCTCTGATAGTACACTTGCAGATTAGTGATTGGAAGAGAATGGATGAATGCTGACCTGAGCTGTTGCTGTTCACCAAGGAGAGGTAGTTTCTATTTCCAATATAGTGGATTGTAGATAGCTGGGATAAAGAGGACTAACTAAATTGTCCCATGAAATTGCAGGATCCTTTAACTGATTGCCACAACCCAAGTCAAGAAGGACTGCATCTACACTGTAGAACAATTGGGCTTGGACACTGGGTCATCACTTAACTTGATCTTAGACCCTTCAATCCCACTGAGTTCTGGGACCCAGAGCCTGAGCCCCAAGTTAGTGTAGTATAAGGCAGTGTAGACACAAAGCTGAGACAGAGGGGTTAGACTTGAACCCAGTTTCAAACATGAGCTTACATTGCAGTGTAGACATATCCTAAGATTTCAGGTAAAAGGAATGTAGATGTCTAAGTTACTGCCTCTGGCTATGTACACTGCTACCCACTAAGCACCTGGACATCTATCTCCTGTTTGACAGAATATTCACAGGAAGTGCTTTTACAATACTTGTCCAGATTTAGTTTCGAGCTATAAGACTGAAGTCTTTCTGAATCTTTTATCTGTTGTGTGAGCTGTCAAAAGTGACTTCCCCCCCTCAGATAAGCCTCATTTACACTAGGAAAAATTTGTGAAAATTTCCTGTCGTCACAAACACCAGTACAGTTCCATCAATGTTTATACAGCCATGTAAATCTAGTTCAGCAAAATAAGCAACGAGTCATATGGCATTTCTAAAAACTAAAATTTATTTATAAAGAATAACAAACAAATACATTTGTTAGTGTTTGAAAGTGACACAGGACATTTTGTTTGTTTTATCTATTCTTTGCTATCTAAGGTGAGGTATGCTGTTCTGTATTTTTTCTGACATTACTACTGAGAAACAGTTAGTACATCATTTTTGCTTTCATTAGCTGATAGATAATTTTCACTTCTTTGACATTTAGAAACAAATTCCACATCTGGAAGGTTTGTTTAAATTAGTTCTTCAGATCTTGTGATTGGTTTTGGCTCTGGAGTCTTTTAATCTAATAACTGAACACACAGAATTCTTCATTCATTTGATCCATATTGGTTATCATTCCTTCTTCTAATGGACACTTGATTACATGGATGATATCTACTTCTCTGATAAGTTGAGCTGCATAATTACAACTGCCAACATCCTGCGATGATTTGCTTTAAATTATCTTGATCCATATCTCCAAGACAGTTTATATGATATAGTACATAAGGTTGAGAGCTACATAAACGAGAGATTAATATCTGCCAATAGAAGTTTTACTTTTCCATTGGGGATATTTTGGAGGCTTTTCATTATTATACTCTCTAAACTGTCATTTTCTTCTTTACTGAGTTCCCCAGAAGATTCACAATGAAAGACAGCAACTCATTATTGCAGGAGAATGGCAACATTGCCTTTTAAAATGTAACATAATACCAACTTTGGAAGTGTATGGACCCTTTCTGTTTAACTTGAGAGGATTCAAATGTAGATGGAACCAAACAGGAGAGTTGCATGGACAGGTCAACAGACAGCAATTCTGGGCCCCAGGACAGAACAGTCAATAGGCTCCCTAGAAAGGGATGGCTGAGACCCAAGTAGGCTTCTGCTGGAAGTTTTACTTATTTATTATGTGCCATGCAAGATCCCAGATGGCTGAGGAGATGGTCAACTTCCCAGGTCTCTTGGGCTATGTCTACACTGGCAAGTTAGTTAGAATTAAGGAGGCTTAATTTGAACTAACTAGAGCCATGGCTACACTAGGCTTTAGTTAGTTCAAATTAAAGGTTTCCTTAATTCAAACTAATATGTTCGAATAGGGTATTCGAACTAAAGGGTTAATTCGAACTAACTAGCTCAAATTAACCAATGTGGCCATGTTAATTCGAACTAATTTCTTAGTTCGAACCAACCAGCCATTGAAATGAATGGGGATCACTAATTCGAAGTAAGTTTTCCTAGTTCAAATTAAGCTAATTCGAACTAACTAATTTTAGCAAGTGTAGGCATAGCCTTGAATTCCCCAGAAAGATGACTGATCAACTCAGGAAGCTGATTGGCAGATATCACCTCCTCAGCTGCCTGGGAACCTGAATTGAGCATAATGAATAAGCTTGGCTCAGGGAAGGGGCATAGAGATCAAGCAGCATGGGCTTTGGAAGAAGGGAGTATGTGGAGGAGAGGAGGACATATTTATCTTCCCATCCACACGGGCCCTTTTAAATCATCAGTCCCCTGGGCAATTCACCCCTTGTCCCACATCTCACGCCCCCACCCCCTACTGTTGGGCCCGTGCATGGAAACACTTCTCCACTTCTCAGAATTCACCATAAATCATATGTTGGTCTTTATGAAACCAATATATATCCACAATAACGCCTCTGACATCAATCTGCTTGGGATTTTCACCCAAGAATTTGATTTAATATCTTCACTTTTTGTTCCAACCCGATGAAGTCCTCCACTTACTTTTCAGTACTTTTGAAACAACTATGAGTATCAGAGAAGTCAAGTGTTTTCATACAATCTACCTCTACTCATGAAGAAATCCTTCATAGTGTCTGGAGCTTAGAGGACATAGTGAAACACTTACTTTTGTATAAGTAGAAATAGTCTTACCCCTGAAGAGTGGTAGAAGTCCTTTAACTTAACACAAATAAAACTAGATTGGCCAAAATGCTAGAAAATGAGCAATAAACAGTTATCTTATATTGGAAGGGAGATGGATTTGGTGATTTAATGTGCCCTTTCCATTTCTAGGTTGTATGATTCTGTGATACAGACCAATGACTGTGCTGAACATAAGGTTAAATTCAGACAGAGTACAAAAGATATAAAGCTTGAGGAAATTTTGGCTTACAAAACTCAGTACCAGCTAAATTACTGATTATGGTTAGGGAAAGATTTATTTTGTATTTGTTTACAGAATACACCGTTATGAGTATTCAAAGCTATAGTAGCCATTAAATTTGTCAGTTAATACCACAAGGGCAATTTGCTCTACATAAAGCTAATCAGAAAACAAAATTTCTGTCCTATGGGAAATTCTGACACTGAAAAATATCATTCTGGCTTAGTGTGAAAAGTTAGTGGAATGGAAGTTGTAAAATATTTTGATTCAGAAATAGCTAAATGACCTTATCATCATTTTAAAAGTGCTATATTTATGTATTTTGTATATATATATTGCTCTGACATGATCAAAATGAAGTCTTTTGATAGTGTCGGAACAATATAAAATGTTAAATACATAAATATAGTAGTTTAATAACATTACATAATACAATATTAAAAATTGAAATAAAAGATCAAATCAAAAGGAAACAAAAGAAAGTCAAAAAGAAAATATTCCATTTCAATTTCAAATCAGTTTGATATTTTTCCATTAAAAATGGTCTAAATAGATATTTTCCCACAAAATGTTAGATCCTAAAATCACCAGCATTTGCTGACAGAAAAATGTTCCACGAAAAGCACCACCTTTAGTTCTATATAGGCAGTCACTACAGAGTAACTCAGTTTTAGCAAAAGTGTAAATACATAATAGCACTATACCTATACCACACCTGCTGATGTAGTGTTAGATAGTCATGTTCTACATTCCATTAATAGCACAGCTTTTCAGAAATACCATATAGAAACTGTTACTTTCTCTCTTGACAAATTGATCTTTGATTGTTGAACCTGAAGTTTCCTCAAACTACCACCTAAACATGGTCTTAAAAATGTCTATTATCATTATTGATTAGTTATATAGTGCCATCCATGAGTAGTGCTTTATCGATATGTAATATCTGCAAATATCTTTTTCAAAACACTTCCAGAATTAATAAGGAAGGATCTTATAATATCCATCTCTTGGCCTCAGAGACCTTTAACAGTAGTGGGCAAAGTCATCCAAAGCAAATCAAATATCTGCACAACATTTCCCAGGCTAACATTATTTCTGATACCTTCATTTTCATGGGACTAACGTTTCCTCATATCTAGTGAGCTTATATAATATTAATTATATGAAAACTTTTCAGAATTACTCCCTTAAGCCATAATGTTTGATTGATACCATTTAACCTTACCTAAACTACATTTTAGCACAAGGTCTCTCTCTGATCTATTTCAATCATTAGAGTCTCCCCAACATTAGTCCCATAGAACACTGTATATGTTTATTTGAATTCATATTAATTTTTCTAGATAAATTAAGGTTGGGCTTATATTAAATATCTACTATCTTATAAGCAAGCAAACAAGAGAAGGATGTAACATAAAACTTTATCTCTTAAAATCTCCCACCTTATTTTACACTTTATTACTTATTCATTATTTTTCCTGCTATTATCCTGCACTTCTACGTTCTCAATATGTGTTCTAAATTACATGAGCTTAGCCTCACACCAGTTTTTGTATCCAGCAGGATTGTACAATTTACAAATCCATTTATGTAACTTCTGAAGTTGCTTCTTAGGGTCAAAATCAGTCTGAAATAAGTCAGTGCAACTCTTGCAGGACATTGTGGGCCAAATTTAATACTATGTAAATGGATTTTATACCAATGGTAAATTGTTAAAAAGATTGTGAAAGTGGTAAAGTAGCACACACCTAAGAACAGCTTAGTATTATGCAACAGTGTAGACAGAGTATAATTTGCATGTTTAGTGATGAAATGAGGAGAGGGGTACAGGAAAATCAACAAGACGAGCCTAAGATAATACAAGCTACTTCCCACATGCTCACTTTAACTTAGACCTTCTGTTAGATGCTTTGCCACTCAACTCTTATGCCTTTAAAATGATGTACTTTATATTACAATTTGTAAATTACAAGAAGGCTAATGGCATATTGGGCTGCATTAGTAGGAGCATAGCCAGCAGATCGAGGGAAGTGATTATTCCCTCTATTTGGTACTGATGAGGCCTCCTTTGTAGTACTGTGTCCAGTTTTGGGTCCCTCACTACACAAAGTATATGAACAAATTGCAAAGATTCCAGTAGAGGGCAACAAAAACAATTAGGGGGGCTGAAGCACATGACTTATGAGGAGAAGCTAAGGAAACTAAACGTGTTTAGCCTGAAGAAGAGTAATTTGAAAGTAGCCTTTAATTACCTGAAAGTGGGTTCCAGGGAAGATGGAGCTTGTCTCTTCTCAGTGGTAGTAGATGACAGAACAAGGAGCAATGGTCTCAAGTTGCACTGTTGGAGGTCTAGGTTGGATATTAGGAAAAGCTTTCTCACTAGGAGGGGAGTGAAGCACTGGAATCGATTACCTAGGGAGGTGGTGGAATCTCTATCCTTATAGGTTTTTAAGATGCAGCTTGACAAAGACCTAACTGGGATGATTTAGCTGGGTTTGGTCCTGCTTTGAGGAGGAGATTGGGCTAGATGACCTCCTGAGGTCCCTTTTCAACTTTCATTTCATATGATTTTATGATTCATTTTCTGACCATCTGACATTTACATAATCCTTCTGCCAGTGGAGTTGGCAGGGAGAAGGGCCAGGTTCAATGTCTAGTGGTTCCTTTTCAACAATACAATACAGAACAAGCTCAAACTCCCACCCAGGAACCTAGGCACCTAGGAAAATTACACACTACCCTCTGGGTAACTCTAAAATGCAGTGCTTCCCCTCTCACAAGCACAAAGTCTGAGTGTAGAAAAGAAACATTTAATAAAAATAAGGAAAGTAACCCAGCATTAACTTGAGAAAACATCACAAATAGAATTCATAAGTACAAAAACATGAGCAAAACACCTACCTCAGAATACCTTGGGCAATGTCTTTTGCCTCAGGTTCTTAAGTTCAACACCAAAAGTTCCTTCAATAAGTCCCTCCATCTCACCCCACTCA
Source organism: Pelusios castaneus (assembly GCA_007922175.1). NCBI lineage: Eukaryota > Metazoa > Chordata > Testudines > Pelomedusidae > Pelusios > Pelusios castaneus. The sequence continues at coordinate 16,084,723 of ML685797.1, forward strand.
CACTTGTTGCTCTAGGTCAATGAAGACCCAGAGCTCCGAGAAACACCTGAATGAGTTCTCCTCCTACCCTGGGGAGATAAGGAAAGGCACCTGCTTGCTCAGCTGATTGAGCACACACTCCGGCATCAACCGTTCTGCCAGCTGTTCACCACTCTGGCCACTCCACTGTCCACTCTGCATCCTCTGAGTGTCATGAGGTACCATCACTTAACACATCTCTCAGTGATTTCATCTATTAATGGAAGAGCCTCACTGCTTTTGCAGGCTGGGCACATTCTTTCATCAGAGAAACTATCCTAAAGCAGGTCCAATGTTTAGTCCTCCTTTTCAATTACTTCAGCTCTACTGGTGTGCAAACAACACCTCTCAGTTGAGTCTTAAACAGCTCTATTATTACAAAGTGGAGAGAGGAAGTGTCAAATAGGGCCTCAGTTCCTTATGGAGAATCCACGGCACCAGATAAAGGCACCTATTTTCACCCTTTCTCAACTTCACTGCTTTGGCACCCTTGTCCCCTACCTAGCAAGTGCAATTTACTTGAGGGTAATTCTCTCAATCAGGCTATGCTAAATATAGTTGGGCTTCCCTAGGTTCACCACACAAAGATAACTGTTATTGCTCCTGCCCCAAATAAAGTGACACCAGCTGTGACTGGGGCCTCCTGGGATAACCTCCTGGACATGAAACAATCAGGGCAAGCTGCAAAACCAGGAGCCAAACTCCCCAAACAGTGATGGATGATACTGAAATCGGTCTCCCTATCTGTCACAACCAGGCTTCTGGTTCCCCATACCAGGTACCAAAAAATCTGCCCAAAATAGAAACAGCCTCCTTTATTGCACTCCAGCTCCTCTGGCTCCCACCTAGCCACACGGTCCCTTAAAGAAATAGGTTCTCCTGACCACAAAGGGCCAGCCACATCACACTGAACAATATAGGTTTGGATCTTACCCAAAATACTACACTGATAGCCAATCCAATAATCCAATCCAATCCAAATCCAATCCAATTCTATGGATTATTGTGATTATGAAATATTAATAAGAAATAGTATCATAAATGCTCCCCTAAATCCAGACAGCGTCACACCAGCCAAAAGCAATCATTTGGGCAAAAACCCCCTAAGAAGCTATGCATTTAGGCAGAATGGGATTATCTATGCAAAGAAGCTCAATCCATGAAGTCTTCTCCCCACCTCATCACTAGGTGTCAGAGGAGAGCTCATGCAGACCCTGCTTACAATTAATGTGTAACTTTTACAGCAGAGTTGACTTTGACACAGAAAGTGTGGCCTGAGAATTTCTGGGAACAAATCTTTACAAGATTTTTTTTACTTAATCAACCAAATTTAGGCCTAATTTCCATGCAATGAAAATCCATTGAAGTCAATAGGCTATACTCAGAATTGGCCTCACTTGATAATTCCATTGAAGTTAATGGAGTGTATCATTCACTTGTAATAAATTTGCTTCAGTCCCATTACACACGGTGCAGATCAGGTTAGAACTTGCTCAGCCAGCTACCATTAATCCTGCCATATGTATCAAAATTTCACCTGCTGCTGCGTAGCTGTGCCTGCACAGCAGATCCTCGCCAGATGCTGATCAGGTCCAGCACCTCGGCCTGGATCCACACAGGTGCGCGTCTGCCACATTGAGCCGCCATTGCTAGTGGAGAAAAGAGCTGCATTCCACAAGCAAGAGAACAGGAAGTGACAACACGGGAGCAATTTAAAAATCCCGGGACTCAAAACAGAGCTGGGACAGTTTTGTCATGGCCACAGAGACGGGGGGGGGCGGGGGGGGAGGTAGGGGAAGAAGGGGGAAGACCAGAGAGGATGACTTTGGAATGCTGGGACACTTCTGGAGGCCAATCATAGCCAGGTAAGCATACACACAAGTCAGAACGCGGAACAACTGTTCCGCGTTAACTGCTACCAGCCTCGTCGAGGTGGTTTTTCTGTTGCGCTGCAATAGGGATGTTGCCGCGCAACAACCCTATTGCACGTGTGTACGCTGTTGTTGTTACTGCACGATAACATTATCATGTGTACATGGCCTAACATACTTGGAATACACAACTGTAATGCCAAAAGCCTAAACTCAATTTACTCAATCAATAGACAGTTCACAGGTCAAAGCAGAAAGGAGGCAGAATCTGCTATGTCTACACCCACAAACACTGAAGCAATCAACACGAGCCTTTTTGGCAGCCCACAATTAAGTGCACTGTGGGAATCCAAACTGATGTCACAAAGACACAGATCACAGGTCAACGTGAGGGTGATAAATATGAAGTCTGATCATTCCATAATGTTTGAAAGATATGTCAGGTAATTACTGGGCCACAATGAAAGCTACAATAAAACTTGCAAATACAACCAAAATATCTGCAATTGTGAGAAGCATTTTATATCTGGACATATTATATTAATATAATAGATTGATCAGATGTCCTATTTTATTGGGCTGATCCCGGCACTTTTTCTTGTATAGGTGCCTATTACAGCTCATCCCCTTGCATCTGACTAAGTAGGTTGGAGCCCACAAAGCTTATGCCTGAAAAAATTTGTTAGTCTTTAAGGTGCCACAGGACTCTTGTTGTTTTTACCCCCACCTCGATTTTTCCCCCTTGTTAGTTGGGCATCCTATAATTGAGGGATACACAGAACCAAATATAAACATAAATCAAAAGAAAGGCAGTTTGGCTCCCTGAAAAATTCTCCTACCCCCAGCAGATTAATGACGATGTCCAAAGAAGGCCTTCATAAAATATATTACCAGTTCAAAGCCGCAAAATATTGTGTGTGTCTTTGTGTTCAGAAGCTCCCTCCACCCAAACAAAAACAAAAATAAGAGTGACCCGCTCCCAAACATTCCAGGGACAACCAAGGGCTTATGTGTATAAGGCTTATGAAGAGCACCACAATTGTTTGGTACATTTTAATTCTGAGATTAGTTCATGTTTTCCAAACATGAAAAATTAGTTCGTTTTTTCAAACTGCATCTTGAGATTGAAAGGCCAAACCCAAATGAAAATTAAATCTTGTTTTGTATTCAACAGCAAATAGGGAAATGGGAAAGAGAGGCAAGTGGTAAAGCAGGAGCAGCTTCAAAACAGGTAATGAGTTCAGGAAAAGAGGCTTCCATCCGTTTTGTCTCTTTTACTAGAAGGATAGGAATGAGGCAACAAGGCAACTATTGCCACCTTTTAAAGAAACCACCAAGCTGTGTTCTGAGAGTAAGAATTGATAACAGACCACTCCAATATTGTGCATATTGTCCTCACTATTTGGTTCTTAACTCAATGGTGCCCGTAGGAATTATCCTAAAGAAATTGGAGACGAGGGGGCGGGGGTTGTATGGGTTTTTTTTTAATTTTTAAAGAATTCATAACATCCTGATGACAACAGCAGCAGCTTCCAATACCATCCACAGTTGTCTCATCCACAGGGACTTTATGATAAAGTTCCAATCTCCATTCTCCTCCAGCAGCACCTTCACAGTCTCTCCCTGACCCTGTAACATCAGAACCTACACTCTATGGATTTCGGCAGAACAGCAACATCCCAGAACTCCAGTCACAACAGACAGTGATTTTATATGCTCCCTTCTCTCTGCCCTGCTCTGCCATGACTTCCTAACCCAAAAAGGAAACATCCCTCTGTCCAATCCTCATCTTCTTCCTGCTCTTCTTCTTCTTCCTGCTTTTCCATGTCACTTCCTGTACTTCTGTCATCCCAACTTTACACTCCTCTAAAAAATGTGCAAAACAAATCACTTTAAAACATCATTAGAACAAAGGTTTAGATGTCTTGAAACTCTAAAACTTACACATGATGTACTAAAGTAATGTGTGCTTTTATTTGTAACCCCCAGCCTTTCCTTTCCCCCATTTTCAAGGTATATCTACATTACCAGTGCTGCATGGATCGATGCAGCAGGATCTATTGAGCAAGCTGTGGAGACCTCCTCCAATTGATCTTGGAAGTGCTCCCCAGTCAATACCATAAACCCACCCCTGCCCGGAAAAGAGTAAGGGTGCATCGACCAGAGAACATTTCCAATTGATATGGAGCAGTAGAAACACCACAGTACAGCAATGTAAGTCAGTCAACAGGAGATATGCAATCTACATTATGTTGCTTGTGTATCTCCCATTGATGGCAGTGTAGGCCAGGTCTCAGTCATTCTAACCTATTTCATCTTGTCATTTTTACACTGCAAGCCCTTCAGCCAGTAAACAAGTCTTATTTATGAGGTACTGGTCCAATTTTCAGTGCTCTAAATGTAATTAGTAATGGTAATTTTAAGTGTAAAATATTCATACTTTCACCATGGTTGCATAATAGAGTATGGCAACACCACCTTCTATACAATCTGTTGTTTCTTTAAATGTATCTAGGGATTTTAAAAGATTACATCTTAATAAACTGTGTCATGAATAAAGTATGAAAAGCAGCAAAGAATCAAAACACAGAAAAGCAAAACTCAGTACCTTACCTGACCTATGCTTTTCAGTGTGCAATTTAATATGCATAATTTTCATCAGTCTATAATGAAGCAAATAAGCATAGCCCATAAATACAGTGATGCAGTAAATTATGTAATTATTTAATATATACATTCTCTCACTTTTCCCATCTCTTCAACAGTTACACAGTTCACTTTAATTGCAGTTCCACCCCGTCAGACACTCACAAATTAAAATGTCAAGGAACAATATCTTAACCAGTTGCCTAATTAAGGTTATGTATCACTTTTACTGAAGGAAAGAATTCTGGTTTCTGGCAAGGTCCACAGTTATCAGAGGCAATTGATTTAATTTAATAGCAATAATAAAAATAAAATAATTGGGAGGGAAGAGGAAATGGCTTCAAAAATTTATGAAATTTTAAGTTTTAAAAACTTTTTCATGATTTTCTTTGTTCACTGATCACTCTTCATTTGGCTTCTCTCCCTGGCCACCTTCCTCAAATACTTACTCTCTCCTTCTCTGTCTCTTTTTCATTCTTTAGACAATTGTGAGTAGATGACATTTTGACGGTTTGAGAGATACATTTCTGTAGTTATTTTAATGTAAATAATAAGCCAGGCATGTGTCATAGATAACTCAGATACTGTTTATTTCAGACTGGCAGGTTCTATAGAAGAAACCCAAGGTTGATAGTTTGGGGAATTCTGAACACTCCTTGCCTGCCTTCACAGTGATGCAAATATTAAAAAGGTAAAACTAAAATTCAATTTTATTTTTAATTTATTACCCAGTTAGAGAAAAACTTCTTTTAGCCACCAGGGAATGTTGTCCCTATAGAACTCTGTGAAAATTATTTAGCACAATATGGGATTATAAGTTAATGCTACAAGTAGTAATATTATTAGTTATTTATTAATATACATTTATATGGCAATGTAAGTATACATGACACGTTACAAACCACATTTTTTTCCTGAATCCAGAATAAGAAATTTTTGTGGTATCTCAGTTACCATATATGATAGTTGTTCACAAATACTGACTTTTAAAGGTGACCACTGAGGTATGGCAAATTCCAAAGGGGTCGCCGTGTTAGTCTAGATCAGCAAAAACAAACAAAGAGTCCTGTGGCACTTTTAAAGAACAACAAATTTATTTATCGCATGCGCTTTCGTGGGAGAAAATCCCACCACACACTAAAATATGAAAAAGTCACTGAAGCAGTTGGTTTTATGAAGGGAGGAAAAAGACAGAAAAAAAGCTTACTGCTGGACAGGAAGTGTGAGACTGATCCTAGCATAGCAATAACTTGTGGTCACAGAGCAGAGTAGGAAACAAAAGGAACAATAAGAAGCTATAAGCAGGATTTTGATTATAACATAGGGTGCATCTACACTTACAAGTTAGGTCAACTTAAGGAGACTTAAGTTGACCTAACTTACTGTCCATCCACACTGGGCTTTCATTAAGTCGACTTAAGCAGTTCCTTAAGTTGACTTAATGAAAGCTTAAGTCGACTTAATAACACCTCCTTTTAGGTCATCTTAAGTTGACTTTATTAAGTCAACTTAAGCCATTGTAGAAGGGGAGTAGCCCTAAGTCGACTTAAGTGCCCTCCAGGCCTCTCTCCCTAACCTCCCTTCCAGAGTTCCTGGCACAGGAAGAGCCTGCCCTGGCCAACCACGGGGCAGGACTCACCCCTGACCACCATGCTCCCCAGAGCTGTCCAGACCTGCTGCTTGGGAGCATGGCAGAGCAGAGCCAGCACCACAGGCAGGCCCCATCCTGGAGCCACCAGGAAACCCTGGACCTGCTGGCCATATGGGGGAATGAGACACTCAGCTCTCAGTTGTGGGGCAGTCATTGCAACTGGGAAGTACATGTCTCCATCTCCCAGGCCCTGGATGCCAAGGGCCACACCCAGAACACCAAGCAGGTCTGGATGAAAATCAAGGACCTGCGGCAGACATACCACAAGGCCCAGGAGGTATTACGAGCAGCTGGATGCCTTTCTGGGGAAAGCAGGAGAGCAGCAGCCTGCAAACCCACACTATCATCTCTGCCAAGCCCCCCTCCATTGATAATGACCAGAAGGAAGACTCAGTGGACAAGACTGTGGTGCTGGAGTAGGGAGAAGCCAGCGCCCAGCAGGAGGCAGGAGGGCACCTCACCAGCCCTGGAGCCAGCTGCCAGCCTGGAGCTGATCCCTGCCCCTGCCAAAGACACCTGCTGGTGAGTACTCCCTCCCTCTCTCCCTGAGTGCAGGGATGTGCACACCTGTGGGACAGGGACTGTAGGAGGATATGGCTCAGGGACAGGCAGGACAGGTAGGGTCGGGCGGGGGGGGAAGGCACTCCCGCAGGGGCAGAGGGGCTGGGGGCTGTGTGGTGGGGGGGAGGGGGACCCGGAGGCAAGCGGTGCAGTGGTGTATCTGGAGTTGGGGTGGGAGAACCGTAGGTGGGAGCTCCAAGGCCAGACAGCATGTGCCCGACACTGGTGGCACACCGCCTCAGGAGAGACCCCTGAGGCAGGGCACCCTGCAGGTCACCACCATGGGCATTGCACCCGACCTGGCCAGCACAGCACGCCAGCATGTACCAAGGGCTATGTCTACACTGGCAAGTTAGTTTGAATTAAGGAGGCTTAATTCAAACTAACTAAAGCCATGGCTACACTAGGCTTTAGTTAGTTCGAATTAAGGGCTTCCTTAATTCGAACTAATAAGTTCAAATAGGGCTTTGGAAATAAGGCTTTAATTCGAACTAACTAGTTCGAATTAGCCAATGTGGCCATGTTAATTTGAACTCATTTCTTAGTTCGAACTAACCGGCCATTGAAATGAATGGGGATCACTAATTTGAACTAAGCAAGTGCCATGAATGGCACTTGCTTAGTTCGAACTAACTTTTTCTAGTTTGAATTAAGCTAATTCGAACTAACTAAAATTAGTTTGAATTAGTTAATTCGAACTAACTAATTTGAACTAATTTTAGCAAGTGTAGACATAGCCAAGGAGTCCCTGTCCCAAAGGACAGATTGGGAAGCAGGGGGATGGTCAGGAGACAGCAGCTGCTGTCAGGCTGCACACCGCACCAGCTAATGGGAGGAACTCCGTTCTCTGCTTCTCCACAATGCCCCCCACAGTTGGGGAAGCCGAGGCCCTCGAGGCCGTCAAGGTGGTCGTGCAAGTTGCCCGGGGTGATGAGACGGGCTAACAAGACCCGCTTGATTGCCCTGCACACCTGCATGAGAGCAATTCCCATGGTGGCCTTCCGGATGCCGAACTGCTGGCTCAAGGAGCGGTAGGAATCTGGGGTTGCCAGCTTCCACATGGTGATGGCCCCTTGCTTGTCCACAGGCAGGGTGGGTTATAGTTGGGTGTCCCTGCGCTGCAGAACTGAGTGAGCTCGCAGACCAGCTTGAGGAAGGTCCACTTGCTCATCCTAAAGTTCTGCAGCCACAGGTCGTCGTCCCAGGTGGTGAGGACAATCCGCTCACACCAGTCGCTGCTGGCCTCACATGCCCAGAAGCGATGAGGCACAGCGTGCACTGTTGTGAGCATGGCAGCTTGCTGGGGCAGCAAGGTGGGGGGCAGGATGTCATCTGCTTCCGCGCTAGCAGGTTGCCAGCAAAGCCTGCTCCACAGCGAAAGAAACCTTGCCAAGGGTTGGCAGGTGTCACGCAGCTGTCTGACAAATCTCTGGAGAAGAGGCTGGTCCCTGACCTGCTCAGGCTCCATGTTGCCAGGCACAATGGGAAAGGTACTGAGCTCACTTCCTCTTTTAAAGGAATGGCCAGGGGAGGGAGGAACTTATCTGCTGCCATGCTGGCACACTTCCCACAATGCACCTCTCCAACCCCCCCCCCAAGTCGACGTAAGAGTCTAGTGTAGACTCTCTAAGTTGACTTACTAAGGTCGACTTAAAGTTGACTTAATAAAGTCAACAACTTTCTAAATGTAGACATAGCCATAGAGCCTTATGGAGAGAACAAATGGAATAAATTTAATATAATGGAGAGCAAGCCAGTACCAGGATTCCAGGAACATGGTTGTATGGGAGAAGATGTGTTCAGGATGAGCAGGAGTGGGGAAGACAAGTAGTTTATTATGGGATATAGGGAGGAAAAAATACCTCAAGATTTGGATGGAGGAAAGGAGGGAGACTACAAGCTTGGGAAAACAGTAGGACTATCAATAGAGAAAAGGTGAGAAGCTCACATTTGAAAAAATGAGCTTGAGATGGTGGTGGGACATGCAAGAAAACGATGTCAGAATCTGGATAAGGGGTGAAGAGGAAGATGATTGGCACAGAGTATGTTTGTATGCTGATTTATTGCAGTATTGCCTCATATTGTTGTCCTATCAAAATGAAATAGAAAAGCAGGATAAGGTTGCAACTGAAATTGAATGGGAGATCTCCCAAGGACACCTAGGTCATCTGTGACTTTTGCACAAGTAGCAGATCACACTTTTCCCATAGAATCAGCATTGAATCAATGCTACAGCAGAGTGTTAGGCAGAGGGTATTTTACCTTTAGAAGTGCAGTTTTTCAAATGGAGAAATAAAATCAAGTGTAATAGTGGCAAAACATCAAACCTCATTAGTGGAGGTTGATCCTGCTGGTCAAGACCTGAGTGCATTCTGCTGATTCACTGAAGCAAATGGCTCACTATCTAATCTGGATAGATGAGAGGTGAGAGTGGTTTTTTGAGGGTAGGGTGCAGAGTATAGAATCTATACTCTTAGACTGAAAAAAGAAGGGAAATCAGACTGTACTCAAGCCTGAGAAAATGAGATAAACTTTAATTATTAATTAAATCACTGTTGATTTGTTTGTTAATAAAGCCAACTCCCAGGAAGGTTGAACTGATTTGTTTTGTTTTGTTTTTTTTAACTTACACGAGTAATCTACACTCAGTTGAATAGTGCTATTGACTTAACTGACAACTCATGATTTAGTATTACATTTCAAAACAAAAAAATGCAACTTGATTTCTAACACTACTACTCTAAACTAAATGTCTGAAACAAGTTATGCAGCAGGACTGATTCATCACCAATATTTTGCTTGCAGTTACTTTATAGTCCTGTGGTTTTCCATGAAAAGTTCAGGGTCCCTTTTCATTCCCACCTCTGTTCCTCTTTTCATTCATATTTCAGGCCAGCCAATCTGTTAGCAAACTGCGTTGTGTGTGAAATCAGTTTTCTGAAAGGTTCTGGAAAACAGCTTCTCTTTTTCCGCTGGACTCAGTTTCTGGTTACTGCTAGTTTCACTGTAAAAATCTGAGTTCCCTAAGGCAGAGTCTGCCTTCAGGCAACTTTGCTACTCATTACATCTAAAAGACTCTGCAAATTATTCTTTTCTTCTTGCACCCTCTGAACTGACTATTTTTCATGTCTTGGTACTTGACACATAGGTAGAATTGGAAATCCAACTTGAATGAAAAACATTTTTTGTATGCTTTGTCAAATGGAAAGAAACAGTATGAGTTCACATTGAACGAAGGGTTCTACAACTGCCAGACAATTAAAAAACAATGAGCATTTACTTTAAAAGTTCCTCAATTCATTTATAGTAAAAACAACTAACAGCAGACAAAATGTAACAGCTTACATTATATACTCAAATACTATATACTCAAATCTTCTAAGAATCAGAATGCATTTGTTAATCAAAATACATATTTACTCATTGTTTTTCTTTCATGGCTTCTATTATATCTTTTTGAACATACAAAAGTTTATGATTTTTCAAAGGATCATAAACCAGACCTCTTTGATAATGAGCCATTTAATGCAATTTTAATTCTGACACTAACATCAAACAGAGAGCATTACTGAGAAAAGATTTGGTCAAACCTGTCTATTCTAAATCATACAGAACAAAAATTTATCTGCATATTTGAACTGAAGGCTTTTCATAGGATTCAGCTCTTTTTCATTGCTTACTAATAAAGAATAGCATCTAAATTGCTTTGTGTTTGAAGTATTGTTATACAAAGTTGAGAGATAATCTTGACTGGATTTGCCAGCACCATTGATTAGATTCAATTTACAAATGCCAACCCAGTAAACCCTAATTTTATTTAACTATTATTATTTTTAATTGTTATTATGCAGATCGGTAAAAAGGTTATTTCATTTTCTTTCTTAAACGCTTATATTAGTCAATATTTTCAATGAAAATATGGATTTTTAAGGAGCTGTCTCTAAACACTTTCAGTCCTAAAATGGTCCTGCTGACACAGAATCTGGGCAAATACTAATGTTTTTCATCAAATAAAAAAAATCTAAAAAACTGGGAACTTTTTATCTGCTTACAACAGATTATCAAGTTGAAGTCCATTGCTGCCTGGTTCTGATATTGGGCCACAGAGAATTCTATATAAACCTTAGCAGAGCTTTGCAAACACAGCACTTAAATTGTTGTGATGAATGGCTGCAAATCATTCCCTCTCCGAAGACTTCTAGGTGAAATGTGCTTGAATCCGTTTCTTTTGGATACAGCCCAAATCTAACTCCCTTAAGCAACAATTATCACTAAACTTGACAGATTCAGGACTAAAAAGTTCAAAGAAGAATAATAACTAAGAGATCAAATGTAGGAACCAGATTCACTTTTAGGACTTGATTTTGGAAGGGCTGGCCTCAACCTCCCACTTTATGCCTGTAATTATTCTGACACACACACATTCATGGCAGTCATATAAATGTGGCAGAACTGATGCCATTTTGATTATCACAAACCTGATTTGCAGTTAAAATGTCAACAGGTACATCTACACTAATGACTGAGCACATGTCCATTGTTGGCTTTGTGCCATAACTTCCCTGTTGTCCACACTAAAATCCCTGAAGCACGTGTCTCAAGAAGGGTGAGTAAACGAGCACAATTGTGGGGTGTTAGTAAGTACACACCCTAGGCTGTGGCACAGCTGTGTACACATGCCACCGTGCGGTGTGAACAGCAGTCAAGGTGACTCCTTCAAGGGCTCTTTCACCTGCTTGTCCACCAATGTGATTTATGCCATCATGTGCTAGAAATGCCCACTCCCCCCCACCACCTTATATATTGGACAAGCAAGACAGTCTGCACAAAAGAATAAATGGACAGGTGTGACATCAGAAATCACAAAGTTCAAAAACCAGTAGGGGAACACTTCAATCTCCCTGCTCACTCCATTGATGACTTGTTAGAAGCTGTGCTCAAACAAATGAATAACAAATCACAGCTTCAAAGAGAAACTGCAGAACTGGAATTTATATGTAGATTCATCTCCATTGCTTTAGGGTTAAACAGGGACTATGGATTTTTTTCTCATTACAACAGGTGATTTGACCTCACGTTCCTCTATATGCTGTTCCCCAGTGTTTGAATCTTAACATCCTCTTTGATTTGCTTTTACAGCTTGACCTGATCCTATGTCTTACACTTCCTTGCATTTAATTTCCTCCCACTCTGTAAATTTTCCATCTTCAAAGCATCTGACAAAGTGGGACTTTCTCCCATGAAAGCTCATGCAATAAATAAATGTGTTAGTCTTTAAAAGTGTCACAGGACTCCTTGTTTGTTTTGCTGAACTAGAGTAACATGGCTACCCCTGTGGAGCTTACCAGATTTTGAGTTTCAGTGGTCCTCCACTTTATTACCACAATGCACTGAACTCTTTTCTGCCTGTCAAATCTACGGATTCCCCTGTTTCAACAACAGTAGCAAGCCGTGGAGATCTCATCAGAGTAGCTTTCCACAACACTTCTTAGATCAGTACAGATGAACATGGATCCTGCTGTGAAAGCAACAACGTGGCCAGTTGACCACATCCAGGTGCCGATCAATGTGTGGTCAGAGTATACCACATTCCTCAACTCCTTCTACAAACGTATCTCTGCAAGAAGTTCCCCAGAGATACTCACTAATTGGCTAACTCTGTTAGTCTCTCCTTTCCCATCTGTCATTGTACCACCAGCCACATATCAGTATAGTATCAAAACTGTGGTCTTCTACAGCAGAGTTATGTTACATGGGGATATTTCTTAGCATGTTCCAAAGGCCAAAAATATAATATTCTCCTTCTCTTTGAGATGATAGAACCAATTGACATCTCCCAAGAGCAAGAGCATGCTACCAAGAGTACTGAAGCAGGACTCCCAGAGACAGCAGAGGAAGACAGAGAAGGACCCTGATAAGAGTTGCTCATCAGCATGGACTTGAAAAACTAGGAGAAATTTGAATTCCTAAGGCCATGGGAAAAGCGGCCTATTGCGGGAATGGGAAAAGCAGCAGGAGAAGATACTTATGAACTGGTTCATGGAGAAGGAGACATGCCATAGAGACCAGGAACATTCCTTAATGGAGATGCTCATTGAATTCGTGGCCTCCTCTAGTTGCAACCCAGAGTGCTGCTAGACCAGAAGATCCCATAGAATGACCACTGCCCCAACTAATCAAGAGAAGAATGCTGAGCTTGCAGCAGTCCCAACACACCACTATGTGCTAATCCCCAAAACATCTCATGGGAACCATCAGCAGTTTTCACTAAGACTTATTTTTCCCTGTTGTTCACCCCATTTGAGAAGAAGAAGGAGACTGATATTAAACTTTGAGAAGTATTCTTAGTTGTGAACTGTTAATTTGGTAAAAATGAGTTTTGCTTTCAAAATCCCTCCCTTAAATCTTCTACCTCAGACTTTTAATAACTCTCATGCTTTGTTCAACTCTCCTTGGTTGCTACTAGCTTTATTAAGCATGCTAAAATCAAAACCCAAGAGCACTACCAAAGAAAAGGGAACATGTCTGCAACAACAGTGTCTGCCAGTATCCTGTGCTCGGCGCACCTGCACCAAAATCTGAAGCAGTTTCAATTGCACTAGGGTTTAGTGCTCTGTAACAACTGCTGATTACAATTAACAATGCTCACAATATTCAAAACAAAAAAAGGTTTCAGTACTCTCTCCCCTAACGCAAAACTTTTTAAAATGAACTTATGAAGATTAAGTACTCCTGACATATGTTTCTAAATAAGTATGAATAGTGACAAAAGAATCTATTAAATAGTGACCACATAATAATTCAGCTACCACCTTCCAACTCCATCCACACCCCCATTCCCGAGGTGGTGACACAATAAATGTGCCCTGTTATAGTTGTCTTTACTGTATGCAATGCCATGCACACAAACTACTAACAATCTTCAGCTACAGGGGAGCAAAACCCTCACAAAGGCTATGTCTACACTTGGAAATTTAAGTTGACTTTAGCTAAGTCGACTTAGTTAAGTTGACTTAGTGAGTCTACACAAATTCTAAGTCAATTTGGGGGGGAACTTACAAAGTCTACCTAGAGCGTCCACACTGGACGCCTAGGTCGACTTCTACGTGCTAGGGGGACCTAGTGTAGGTCCATCGGGGCAGGGGGGGCACCCCTTGCCCAGTGACAGGGGGCTCAGCCTTTGCCCCATTGTACATAAGGCAATGTGCCCCTGTGCCCCCCCCAGCAGGGAGGGCATTGGTGTAGTCCTGGGGTAGCCCTAAGTCAACTTAGGGCTGCCCCACGTCTACATTGGCTTAAGTCGACTCTAGGGAGTCAACTTAAGGACTAAGTTGAATTAAAACGAGGTGTAATAAAATTGACTTAATTTTCATTAAGTTGACTTTATTTTCCTTAAGTCGACTTAAGCAAGTTGTAGTAGCCCGCTTTCACAGGAGCAATACCAACTTGGTTCTGAACCAGTATGCCTTTCCTAAATCTAGTGTTCTGGTGCTGGAAGTACATGAAGATTTGTTTTCTCCGTCAGGCATTCTGAAGCCACTGCTGATCATCCCATGTTGTGATTACACCATCCTCAGCTAGTTTTCCTGTACCAGAACTCACAATCAAACAGACCATTACAATTCTAGCTTTCCTCATAGTTGTGCAGTGTGAGCTGATCAAATTGTTATTGGCCCTTAAGGTCAGCAATATCTGATGTGTCAGAACATTCTGCCCAAATTCCATCCAACATCCCTCCATTCACCTACGCCACTGCATAATCATCTGTCCCACAATAAGGAGCAGAAATAGAACCATTCTATCATCCAAGGCTCCTAGTCTACCACCCAGTTTTCCAGTAAATATAAGTGAGGGGTGACATGATCAGGAACTGCCATCAGCTGATGTGTGAGGGTGGAAGATAATACCAACAACACGCAGAAAAGCAATTCCTAGAGGTTTTTTCTTGTGATGCACAGAAGCATGGAATACCACCTTTGAAACAGTAGTTCTAAAATTAGTACTCACGAGCAGTGTAGACAATGCTATACATGTACACAGACATTTGCAGCACAGCAGCCATGGACTTTTGGGTATGGGTATGGGAAGCATATGGGAGCATTTACATGATCCAGTTCTAAGGCATGCATCCATGTATAAATGTAAACTACACGAAATAAATTGCATCTGCAGCTAATCGTGCCAGAATTTATTTGTACACCCAAAATTGTCAGTAAATTAGGAAATTGCTGCCAAAACTTAGGCTCCCTCGTCCCCTCTCCCAAACCCACCCACCCCCCGCACACAAGAAAAAAGGACAAAATTAAATTGCAATAGATTTTTCTTATTTTTATCAAACCATAGCTCATGTTTCAAACTGCAGTACAAAACTGTTAAACTAATAACATTTTGCACCTAATTTTTCTTCTTGTTATAGGTAGGTTGATTTAAGAGGGCTTTTCTGTTATACGAACTGCATTTTTATTTGGTACACAGAAAATATTTCAGTTTATCAGATCTATTATTTCACATTAGTTTACCTTCTGGTGCACTGAGAGTTTATTTTTTTCATAGCTTTATTCCATTAATATGTGCTTCTTTTAAAAGATTTCATGGTACTTCTGTATATATTTTGATGGATAAGAAAATTGATTATTTTAAATGAACAACTGAGTAAGCTACGTGAACAAGAATGAAAGGGAGACAAATGTCGATATGAACTTCTAACCCTTTGAATTTCTATCTGTTTGACATTCTTAATGGCAATAATTGTCCTTTTGGGGTAAAAGAGAAGAAGTTAGTTGAGATGGGTTGGAGCTAGTGTTGTTACAGTCTGATTCCATTTCTAGAAGACATTTACTAGTTTTAACATCTTAAAGTCCAATCTGCAAATCCTTACTGAAGTGATTGATTTTATTTCTTAGTAAATCGAGACAAGGCCCTAACATAGCAAAATATTATTTAGTGATATTTAGGCAAAAATCCATCACAGATTGTGTGTTTAGAAATCTAGTTGACAATTGCTCAGCCCTAATGATACCTGACTGTGTGCTGGCCTACACTGGAAACTTACAACAGTGTAGCTACTTCTCTCAAGGGTGTGAAAAAGTCCACTCTCCAAGGGACGTACCTATGTCAACCTAAACTGTGTAGAGAACATTAGGTTTGTGGAAATTTTCTTCTATCACTGGAGAATCCCTCCCTTTGCTGGAATGAAGGTCTACACTGAAGTGCTACAGTGGTGCAGCTGTAAGTGTAGACACCAGCTGTGTCCTTCCTCACCGTTGCTAAACTCCAGCTTTATACTGGTGTCACTCTACTGAAAAAACTGAAAATAACAC
The DNA here is from genome assembly GCA_007922175.1 of Pelusios castaneus. Classification (NCBI taxonomy): domain Eukaryota; kingdom Metazoa; phylum Chordata; order Testudines; family Pelomedusidae; genus Pelusios; species Pelusios castaneus. Next base: position 16,100,790 of record ML685797.1, read on the forward strand.
AGTAGTGAATTAGGCCAGCTTCTTGATGCTGAACAATCCACTGCAATTGTGCTGGATTTCCAGCTGAATGTGTCAGCATGCCTAATCACAGGAAGTGGAGGAAGGTAATGGGTAACAAAAACACCTTTAACTACACAAGTGTGTGTATTCCAGCTTCCTCTGATCTCCTCTGTTAGACGTGGAGCCTACTAACCCTCTGTCCATTGAACGACAGACTGTTACTAAACACTAGAGAAATGAAAATGGGGTGAGGAGACGGAATGACTACTGAAGCAGAGGCACTAAACAGGCAATGTTACTTATAGTGAAGGACAACTGACGAACAAGCTTTGTGTTGATGACCTTGCCAGTCTCATATGAGATCACATCAAAGGCTTCTCTGTGGTTGTGGATTCTGTGACAAACAGAAGTTGTAAACACAAAGCTAAATAAATTATATAATAATATACTGTATATTCTCGCCTATTAGCCAATCCACATATAAGCCAACCCTCATTTTTGAACCCTAAAAAACCAGAAAAACGCACCACCTGTGCATTAGGTGCCCCCCCCCCCACCCCCGCGGCCCCCCCCCCCACCCCCGCCTGCCCCCCCCGCCCCCTCCCCAAGCCTTCACACACACCCCCACAGCCCCCCTTACCTGGCTGGAGCCCCAGAGCTGCAGCAGTGGCCGGCAGAGCCACTCCTGGGCCAGGCCCCTTCTGCCCCAAGCACACGCTGTCTGAGCATGCTCAGGGCAGGAGGTTAGAAACTTCCAGTTTTAGCTGTGATCCTCAGATTAGCTGAACACAGCTTTTGGGGCATATTTTGGAGCATACGGTTTATACGAGCATATATGGTACTAATTGTTTGTATTACCATGACACCTTAGAAGTCTAGCTGTTCCATGGTGCTTATAATCTAACCACAGTTTTTGCAGGCCTCATGGCAAACTGTAGTTTTAAGACAACAGAGTCCTGTGGCACTTTTAAAGACTAACAGATTTATTTATCGCATGAGCTTTCGTGGGAGAAAATCCCACTTCAGTTGATGGATTTCCACTTCAAATGGCTGTATTCAGTGCCATCCATGCAGTCAAAATCCAAAGGGGTAGCCATGTTAGTCTATTGTAGAAAGACGACAGAGTCCTGTGGCACTTTTAAAGACTAACAGATTTATTTATCGCATGAGCTTTCGTGGGAGAAAATCCCAAAGGAAGATAATAAGGTAGTTTTGCCCAAACTTGAGAGCAAACACAACGTTGCTTTTTTTGAAAATTTAACAAGTAGGTAATAGATTTTTACAATAGTAAGGAGTTTGTATCTCAGCATCAGTGATTCTCATACCATCAGAACAGCTCTCAGTCAGATTTATTAGCCAGAAAGGCCCTAGCAAAAATAAGCAATACCCATTTGTCCTGCTAATTGTGCAAATGTTGCCACAACAGAAAGAAAACAATTGTATTCCCCATTTCTACATTTTCAGGGGAGCCAACCATTCTCAAACTGCTAACCAGCTCATCTATCTTATACTGTGCAGGGTTTTTTTCTGCTTGTGTTAGACTGCTCCATACAGCACAGGAAGTTTTCAGCTCAGCTCCTTTATTTTCAAATTCCTGTTAATCTCTAGGGAAAGAGACAACATCTTCTCTGTAGGAGAAGAAGATTAGATTCTTGTTTTAATAAGCAAATCCATTATTTGCATAATTTCTCGTTTTCAATCAAGGAGTACCTTCTCTGAGCTTGAAGTGCTAACAGCAGCACCAACCTCCAGCTTTCAGCATGAGCCCTTTGGAAAATGGTGAAAGATTATTCTCAAGTGTTTTTACTGACCAACAGCTTCTCCTATGTGCCCATGTCAAAACCAAAACTATCCTAGCAAGGTATTGAGCAAAAGGAATTCCACCACCATAAATACCAACCACCGTCCATAGGATGGAATGGCTCAGAATCAGGTCTGCCCACCATTCACATATCTACATTCTCCATTCAGAAGTTATTTCAGAAGTTCATCTGTCTCCTACAGGCAGTTAAGAGCAATAATAGCAGTTAAGGAAGGAAGCGTGTCTTAACTTTTACTTCCCTTGCTTTTTCTGCTGTGTCATATCACTTAACCATGATTTCTAGTATAAGAGTAACCCTAGATATACATGATGGAGGGAGAGTTGGCTGAAATCAGTCTGTAGCCAAGATTTGAAAAGATTTTGAAATCCATTATTTGCATGATTGCTTATTTTCAATCAAGGAGTCCCTTTTCTGAAGTTCTAACAGTGGCAACAGCTTCCAGCCTAATTCCTATAAACAATTCTTTAGAAGGTGGTGAAAGATTGTTTTTAATGACCAACAGCACAACACATTATGCTCTAGGACATCACATCTGTTGTATTATTTAGATTGAATGTCATGATGTGTGTAATATAATAGAGGGCATCTATACTTGTAAATTAAGTCGACTTAAGCCTACTTAAATCAACTTAATTTACTCTGCGTCTGCACTACAATTTCCTTAAGTCGACTTAAGCTGCTGCTTAAGTCAACTTAAGGAAATTTTAAGTTAACTTTATTAAACGTACTTTAAAGTTAACTTTACTGGCTAAGTCAACTTTATTAAGTTGACTTAACCAGTGTAGACGTGGATAAGCCCTAAGTCGCCTTTAAGTCGATTTAAAGGGTCCCCAGGGCTGCCCCACTGACCTCCCTGCCAGGGTGGCTGGCACAGCCAGAGCCTGGCGTGCCCACCCACAGGGCAGGACACAGCCTTGCCCATCCCGCTCCTATGCCCTGCCACTGTCCCTGTCCTGCTCAGCCCCCATTGTATCTTGGTACAATGAGGCAAATGCTGAGCCCCCTGGCACTTTGAAAGGGGTGCCCCCCTCCACCATGGACCAGTCCCAGGTCCACCTAGCCCCTAGAAGTTGACTTAGGCGTCCAGTGTGGACGCTCTAAGTCGATTTGTCAAGGTCCACTTTAAGTCGACCTAATTTTATAGTGTAGACATGCTAAGTTGACTTAACAAAGTCGCCTTAAAGTCGACTTTGTTAAGTCAATTTAACAAAGTCGACTTATTTGGCCAAGTGTAAACATAGCCATAAAGAGCTACTTGACTTATTATAATCAATATGACATTTTGCCACCTGCAAAGGTGAGTGTGCTACTGGGTAATGATTCTTATCTTTAATTTTAAAGATTTTTTATTTTTTATGATCAAGAGTGTGAAATATGCACCACTGTAGAAAAATAAAGCAAGGAATACAAGAAGGGAGATGTAAAGTATTTTGAAGATTTCCCCTGAAAGTACTGTATATAATACCATAAAACTATTACAACATACAAATTGATCCTTAGCTCACATTCTTAAATATTTTTGAGATTGAAGATGGACCATTTGGTCACCAGCCAAGGCCTAGGAATTCAGGATTATATGCTTGTGAGCAAGTAGGAGGGAATTTGGGACCACAAGCTTATCTCAAAGGGTGAGGGGTGATATAACAGAGTAGCACTAGAGAAGTTAATTGGTTTTGGACACTTGTTATGAGCAAGGTAGTAGAAGGGTTTCTGCAACTCAGAAGGAGAGCAGTTAGGCTGACCAGACTTTCGGGGGGATGGGGAGTGCTACTGTGAATAATTGGCAGCTGATAATTTCAATTTTGATGTTGGTTCTTTAGGTGGCAGAAGTGTTGGCCATTTGGGAGAGAAGGATATTAATTCAGGGCAAAAAAAGAGGGGAAAGACAAATTCCATTTTAAAAAAATTTCAACAAAATTTTGAAATTTGAAAATGCTCTAGCAACTTTATAGTTTATTGAAAATGGAGAACAGCTTTAGCAAAAAAATCAAACTATTTTGAATTTGAAATTCAATTTTTAAAAAATTGACTAGCTCTCTAAATAATCTTCAGTATTTCTAGGTAGATTTACTAAAGATGACATCAGTGACATCCTCAACCCACCCAACAACATTGTTAATCTTTCGTGCTACACATTTACTCCAGCTCAGACAGACATATTGATCAGTGTTCTAAATGTGAAGGAACATATAAGAATATAAAATATTTATTTTTTAAAATAACGAAAAGCTTGTAGATGGAAAGAATTCACAAAGAAAGAGCTTACTTCAAATAAACATCACAGGAAACTTAAAAGCCAAAGAAGAAAAAACAATAGATTGGCTCAACCAAGCACAGAGAAATAATAGAAGAGATATAGTTCTGAAATTAGCTGATGATGGACTGAAGACTATGAAAAACTGCCACACTATGTCAGCAAATGGCCATGAAGTAGCCTGATTTGTCAAATAAAAAAATGACTGTTTATTTTGACTGACAAATTGTTCATCAGGTAAGACCACAAGGAACTCAATAACTAAAATTAGCTAATGCCAAATGAGAGCTCAATGCCAACTGAACATGAAACTAGAAAAATAAATATAATGGGAAAAAAAACAACAACAAAGAAATGAAATAATGAACTTTTCCTGCCAAGCTGAGGGAAAAAATGCATTCTGTGGAACTTCTTGAGTTTAATTCTATTTTTATATTCATTTCTCTGTAGTTTGTTTAAAGATTCATGTTAATGACGTTTTCAAGAAGTGGGATTTTGAGAAACTCTCAAGGGTAAAAACAAAACTGAAAAGAAAGTTTTCTAAACTTGCTGCTTTGGGTGTGCAGGCGTTGGAAAATATGTCATCTCCTCAACCTGCAAAGGCAGAGTGTCCACCATCTGGTCCCATGTGACATGTTTTGATGTGATTGCTTTTAAAGTCCCAAAGAGAAAAAGGAGGGGGGGCGGCGGGATGGGGGCAAATAAGAACAGGAGATTAAAAAATAATAGAGGTAAGCACAGTGTAACGTGGCAGCAAAATAACTCTAAAGCAGAAAGTTAAGTAATTAAATGAAGTAACAGTAAGTTATTGAAACTGCACTCCAAAAAGCATGGTGAGGGGTCTTGGGCCTATGAGATAGGGTGAGACCACATGGTCTTCACCAGCTGGGGTTTGACCTTGTGGCCCTCATAGGTTGAGATCCTCAGCCTTCTGTACCCTCTGTCCACGTCACAGAAGGGATGGTGCTGGGACTTAGAAAGTTGAGTCCTGGGGAGTGGGATGGTAGCCTGAGGACATCTTACACAAGTTATGGGTTAGATGATAAGGAGCTTTGTAACCCACCACTGGAACCAATTAAATGCCTGGTATAGGAGAGTATGGATGATGACTGGGTAATACCTCTCCATTGTGATAAAGCTTAATAGAAGTTGCATCCTGCCCCTTCATTCCAGGCATGTGTATGTCTTCCTTTCACCACTCTATCCACATCAACGTATTCTGGTATTAAGAAGGAACCGCAGAGGACTGGAAAACCAGAAACACAAATTCCTTGGGAAGTAGGTTATCATGTTCTTGCAAAGAAGGCAATGTGATTAAAAGGCAGTAAATTTAGTGTGGTGGGAATTAGTGCTGGTAGAATATTGTCAATTCTTTTTCATGGCAAATTTAATAATTTTTTTCTACAAAATTTCCCGTAAAAGAGAACAACTGTCCCTTCCCCCAACAATAAATCCCTACTTTTGGTAATTTTCGGCTTTCATAAATCCGTAATTTTTAACAGAAACAAATCAATACACAAAACATTTCATCAAAAAATTTCCAGAAAAATCTTCACATGACTTGAAAAGCCAATTTATCATTCATTTAAAAAAAATTCAGGAAGATGTACTGGGACAACATGCAATACAGAACTGAACAGAAAGAGAAGACAAAATGCACCAAGTAAAGATTACTGATCTGTCTCTGTATTTATAGTTTCAAATTACAGTCTATTCTATGCAAAACACTCTGGTATTTATTCATGTCTGGTAGGGTCCTCATGATCCCATTAGATTCCTTGGACAAAGACTGCAACTTATACAACAGTAAAAAACAAAATAAGATGAACTAATATGTTTTATTTTTTTCCCCTACAGGTTTCAGTCCCAGAACAGAGGAAGGTTGCTTAGCAAGTGAAGAAAATCTATATTTAAAAAGTGTGGAAATACATGGAAATTAAAATGAGCTGTCAGTTTTCACTACCTTACATAACAGAACATATTTTTGCATTGAGAATGATGCATTCTACATATTCTCTCCTCTCCTCACTTCTTAACATTTCCTCACACATGACAAAATGTGAAAATCTGGGGTTAGTGGGAATTATCGTTTTTAGAAGCAGATCTATAAAACCTCTCAATTATACCTCATATAGTCATTCAACTCTAGGGCTATGTCTACACTTGTAATTTTAAGTCAACTTAGTGAGTCTACACTTAAAATTAAAGTCAACTTTGGGAGGAACTTACAAAGTCGACCTAGAGCATCCACACTGGATGCCTAGGTCGACTTCTAGGGGCTAAGGGGACCTAGGGTAGGTCCACAGGGGCAGGGGGGCACCCCTTGCCCAGTGCCAGGGTGCTCAGCCTTTGCCCCATTGTACATAGGTACAATGGGGCAAAGGGGGACAGGGACCCTGGCAGGGCATAGGGACAAGGTGGGCAGGGCTCTGCACTGCCTTGTGGGGGGGGCATGCCAGGCTCCCTCTGTGCCCCCCCCCCTGCAGGGAGGGCATTGGTGTAGTCCTGGGGTAGCCCTAAGTCGACTTAGGGCTACCCCACATCTACACTAGCTTAAGTCGACTCTAGGGAGTCGACTTAAGTCGAATTAAAATGAGGTGTTATAAAGTCGACATAATTTTTATTAAGTCGACTTTATGTTCCTTAAGTCAACTTAAGCAAGCTTAAGCCCATTGTACCTGGGAGCCTCTACAACCGTTGTGTCAATAATGGTGAGGAAGCTCCCAGGTACAATGGGCCCAGGGAGAAACCTGATTAGCCATTAAGGAGACAGTGGTTGTAGACAGCCTCCTGTCTGGGGCGTTTCCACAGAATCACACAAGTTAAAGTATAGATATAACAACCATATTCCTAACTTCTAATACAAATACAATTCCTATACATAAACTATATAATAATTCCCAGCAAATTACTACCTTTCTATTGATACCAAACATGACATAGTTCCTATGGATTATAGGATTATAGCATTTATGAGATATTAATAGAAAATAATATCATAAATGGTTCCCTAAATCCAGACAGCGTCACACAGGGCTCTGCCCTGTCCTTTGGGGAGCATGCAAGGCTCCCGCTGTGGCCTCCCCCAGCAGGGAGGGCATTGGTGCAGTCCTGGGGTAGCCCTAAGTCAACTTTAAAAAGTCAAATTAAGCCTTAAGTCTAATTAAATCTAGGTTTAATAAAGCTGACTATTTTCCTTAAGTCGACTTAAGCAAGCTGCTTAAGTCGACTAAAGAAAACTATAGTGTAGACACAGGGTAAATTAAGTAAGTCGACTTAAGCAAGCTTAAGTCCACTTAATTTACGAGTGTAGATGCAGCCTAAGTGTTTTAACAGGAAAGATAGATGTTGATACCCTGATGCTTCAATATAGGTTACTCGGTGTAGTAAAAAAAGAAATTTATCAAATGTTTTATCCTGTGTACCTCTTTTCTTTTTTCTCCATTACAAAAAGGCCCAGAACAAACTAGTCGCCGCATCCAGTATGATACACTTCAATGAGTGATAAGCCAAAATTATCCATTTTTGTGACAAAAGATTTAGCTGTATTCTTGAAAAATGAAGATGTCTTCAACTGCCAAAAGCCCTCATTATTGCTCAAGGAATCCATTATAATTAATTCTGAAACAGCGTTTGTTACCTGCAGTACTTTTTTCTTAGTTCTCAGACTGGAATAAGAATTTTACTTGCAGTGAATCATTTCAGGAGCCTTTGGAATTTTTTTTTTCCTTTATAATTGAGGTTCGTTGTACAAGTAGTGAACAGGCCACTGGCTTCAAGTCTCTTTGGGGACAACTTTAGAGAAACTTCTTACTGAGTAGAAAATACAATTTAAAGGACTTTAAGGAAGATCTCCCCAATACACTGAAAAAAGTAGAAAGGTCTTCATCTGTCTGGGCAGCCTCAGAAGAGTAACTCACATAACAGCAAGAAGAAGTCAATAAGATCATTCACATAAGTAAGCAAGCAAGTAAATAAGAAGATCCACTAATATTGAAATTAGACAGAAGAACAAAAATGGCAGTGTGTTTTAGTCTTAGGAGGTATCTTTGAGTTTTCAGTACTGCAAAAAAATTGCGGTCCTTGACCTAAGATGTACATCAAAATAGATGACTATTTCATAATGGTCTACATATAAAAATCAGACTTATTTTTGTCAAGGTGGCAAAGCCAGTTCCAGCTGCTTATGTCTACAAGCAGCTTCTGTCAACTAAAAACATTCCAAACATCTACACACCCTGCAAGGGTTTGTGTAGAGACAGCTTAGAAAGAAAGCAAACAGATGGTGGGGCATTTTATCTGCTGAGCGACAGCTAAAATGAGATTATTCCTTTTAGCAACAATGTTTCATGCTCTTGTGACTCTTAACATGTAATCTGAACATGGTATAGAGGATGACCAATTGTATGAATAATACTCATTTTAACAGAGTAAAGATATCTTCCTCTGAAGCCAAAACAAGCGGGATGTAACTATATAGGAGATATTTTCTTAAAAAAAAACAAGGCCATTGGACAGTTTTATTTTCTGGTTTAGCTGGAGTTCTCTATCATTTATAGAGTTGGGACGGGAGGGAAGTGTGTGCAGATGAATAGTTATTACCGTAGATATTGTTCATCATTTCCAAATCTAATATAAACTGTTTGCTCAGTCATAGAATTCAGAGCAAAAATGTTTCATTCTCAAAGTGCTGACATTCTGTTGATAGGGATTTGAACAAACAAACATTGCTTTTTGATAACCCTCATTCTATGCAGTAGCATTTCACTACTGAGACAGAGTTCTTCAAAGATCTCTGCTGTGAATGAGAAAAAGATGACAGTCAGATAAAAAGCTTTCAGAGAAAACTTGAGTTTTATGTTAGGATGAAAGATGGGGGGGGGGGTTATTTTCATGTCAGCATTCTCATTCAGGATATTCACATTAATCTGGATTTATGCAGTGAGTGAAATAGTGCTACCTTTCCAGGCCTTGACACAACCCTATATTATGTGCATCTTTGCAGATACACTTAACAGCTGTTGCACAGCACCATCCAATTAGTTCTACTGACATCACAAAATCATTCCATGAAGTAGTGCTTTGGGGAGTGCTATTTCCAGCATACAATAAGAAATATGGCCAAAGTTTTGGCTTTAAAATAATATCCAAAGAGCCTTTAGTACACATCTGACTGAACCACCATCATAGCATTTTAATCTTTAAATTTGCATATATGCCTAGCAACAACCACTAGTTGAATTCCAAATGAATCATATAGTCACAAAAGGAACACCTGACCTTACATGCATTTCTTGGTCTACCAGACCACTCTCAGAATTGAGTTGTATTTTCCTTTCCCACATGCTTCTCCCTGTAGTCTTTATCTATCTTAGTTGCTCTCTTTACCTCATGTCTTCAGGCTGGGGCTAAAGGAATCCACCTCAGAAGTGCTCTCTAGGGCTGCGTCTACACTGGTAAATTAAGTCGACTTAAGCTTGGCTTAAGTCGACTTAATGTGCCCTGCGTCTACACTACACTTTGCTTAAGTCGACTTAAGGAAAATAAAGTCAACTTAATGAAAATTAAGTTGACTTTATTAAACCACCTTTCTATTCGACCTAAGGCTTAATTCGACTTTCTAAAGTTGAATTAAGCCAGTGTAGCCCTGGGGTAGCCCTAAGTCGACTTAGGGCTACCCCAGGACTACACCAATGCCCTCCCTGCCGGGGGGGCATAGGGGGAGCCTGGCATGCCCCCCAAAGGGCAGGGCATGTGGGCACAGTGTGACACTGTCTGGATTTAGGGAAGCATTTATGATATTATTTTCTATGGATATCTCATAAATGCTATAATCCATAGGAACTATGTCATATTTGGTATCAATAGAAAGGTAGTAATTTGCTGGGAATGATTATATAGTTTATGTCTAGGAATTCTATTTTGATTAGAAGTTAAGAATTTGATGTTATATCCACACTTTAACTTGTGTCATTCTGGAGAAATGTCTTAGATGGGAGGGTGTGAACAAGTGCCACAAGACTCTGTTGTCTCCCTAAATCCAGACAGTGTCACACACAGGGCTCTGCCCTGCCAGGTTCCCTGTCCCCCTTTGCCCCATTGTACACAGAGGGTGCTCCCCCCCACACCACCATGGACCTGCCCAAGGTCCCCCTAGCCCCACAAAGTCGACCTAGAGCATCCAGTGTGGATGCTCTAGGTCGACTTTGTAAGTTCCCCTTTAAGTCGACTTTAATTGTAAGTGTAGACACACTAAGTCGACTTAGTTAAAGTCGACTTAAAAGTGCAAGTGTAGACATAGCCTAGTTGACACCATTAATCCACAGCCTTCAAAGGAATAAAGCTGCATTGACCGAAGGACGTCTCCCATGAATGAAGCACAGTGGAGACACTGTTGTACAGCAATATAAGTATGTTGATGGGAGATACACAAGTTGCACACTGCCATTGACCACTGCCCGCAGTGTAGAGCAGGACTTATGAATGTCAGCTTCATGTCTCTTTCATAATATCTGCTATGCTTAGAAAAACTTATTTATAATGCATAGTAATGCAGAGGCCCCAATCACAATCAGGGCCCCATCATGTTAAGTGTGAGTTAAACCAAGATAGTCCCTGTCCTAGAGGTTTCACATTCTAGGATTTTGACAAGATGCCACAGATGTATAAACACATAAACACGTAGGGTGAGGGAAAGATAATCATAAAGATAAGTACAATAACACAAGTAGTCTTAGTGATCAAATAGTCACAAGGGGCTGGAAGCCTCACTGGCTATGTCTACACTTGTTAATTTAAGTCGACTTAGCATGTCCACACTCAAAATTTAAGTCCACTTAAAGGGGACCTTGCCAAATCAACCTAGAGCGTCCACACTGGATGCCTAGGTCGACTTCTAGGGGCTAGGTGGACCTGGGACAGGTCCACGGTGGCGGGGGGGGCACCCCTTGCCAAGTGCCAGGGGGCTCAGCCTTTGCCCCATTGTACCTTGGTACAATGGGGCAAAGGGGAACAGGGACCCTGGCAGGGCATAGGGACAGTGTGGGCAGGCTGTGCCAGCCACCCTGGCAGGGAGGGCAGTAGGGAAACCCCAGAGCCCCCTAAGTCGGCTTAAAGTCAACTTAGGGCTACTCCATGTCTACACTGGCTATGTTGACTTTCTAAAGTCGATTTAGCCAGCAAAAGTTGACTTAAAACTAGGTTTTATAAAGTCGACTTAATTTTTCCTTAAGTCGACTTAAGGAAAGTGTAGTGTAGACACAGAGTAAATTAAGTCGACTTAAGCAGGCTGAAGTCGACTTAATTCACCCACTGATACCAGACAGAAGTGATTTGAGGGCATCAAATCATTGGTGGTTTGTGCTTGTATCTTCTTTGATTCTAAAAGCAGGATGGGGAAATTCATTAGTATAAAATTGCTGTTCTTGACCCCAGTTACGGAAAAAAAGTTAGTAAAAAGAGAATTTTATCAAAAGTTCTTTGCATTTCTTTTTCAGTTTTAAATGTCCTAAAGGTAATAAGCAGACTGTCAATGTTTAGTGAAATGTTGCTAAGTGCTACACTTGAGTGGTGTGATAAGACTGGCACTAGAACTGAACATTAATCATATTATGTGAAGCTCTGGTAACATATGGTATTATAATTATAGCCAACATGTTTACAAAAGATGCAAACAGGTGCTAATGCTTATGTTCCAAATGTTGACAGGCCTTCACAGGATGTTCCCATCTCCAAACTGTGCCACACCAACAAAACAAAATGAAAAATCTCATTGCAATGGCTCATGTGATAATTCAAGTAATTTCACTGTTCCATAAAACTTTTTTTTTTTTAATTGTTTCAAAGTCAATTGGCGGCATGTTTTGGAAAAGAGAAAGCTAGGGTTGCATTATGCGGGGGAGCAGCTCTGCTCAAAACTATACAAGAAATACAAGGTCAAAAAAGTTGTATTAATACTGAGCTAACATTGCTTGCTGGTATGTTGCTGTCCCCTTGCAGAACGCTGAGCTGAGCAATACTCAAACTTTTGGCAACAGGGAAATACACAGTTAAAGTTGACCATGCAGCCTCAATTCTGTGCTTCTTCAGCAATGCTCCAAGAAGCCCTATTAACACACATACCTTTACTCAGCTAACCTCACAGTTGCTGAAATGTACAAGTTGTTCATCACCATTTACTTTCACCTACAGGATTCCAACCAACACTATTAAGGAACAAAAAAGAGGGAGAGGTGGCAGGTTGCCAGTGCCACCTTCTCTCTGTTACCCTGGAGCAGGTAGTTGTCAGAGGAAATATATGCATATACTCCACGTGTACTTAGTGTGGTACATGTGTCTACATTAAAAGGTGAAGTCAGAAGTTGGGCCTGCTTGGTAAATGAGCTGAGCTGAGGAGATCTATTTTTTTTTCTTTCATTTTCCAATGTGTATCACAAAAGGAAATTCCTGCATGCATATTTTCAGGATTGAGTATGCCTCATTTCAATGAAGAACAGTGTACATAACATATGTGAGAGGGCACAGAGGTTGTATTCAAAGGGTATTATCCGCAGGGAATTGGGATATGAGAGTATTTTAATGCTTTAATGATGGTTAAAGTGGAAGTGTAGGTTGAGATGGGTTCAGTGAGTAAGTGCAAGGAGCTGTAAAAGAGTGGTGAATGTTTTTTACATTATACATGTATAGTATTCTTTCTGCAGAGTTAGCTAAATGTGAACTCTCCTGAATTTTATTGTGCCAAGGGCTAGTGTGATTATGTGCATATTGAGGCATTGCTTAAAGAGGGTGCAGGGAAGGTTGAATGGACATTTCTCCCCCGACCCCTGCTTTTGTCCTTTAAGAGTGTTAGATGAAATCTTGTGGGTGATAATGAATGGATTGTAAAAGAAGGTGAAGGACTTGTACATTTCAACAGAAGCAGGACTGGAAGAGTAAAGGTGAATATGTTAATGGGACATATTGGGGGCATTGCTGGTAGTTAAATATCTCTTTTGCTATTACTTCCTGTCCCTTTTTATAACCTTACTCACAAGCAATTCCTGGAGTGTATTTCACAATGACTCCAGCTTCTTCTTACCCTATATAACAGGGGTGTCAAAGTCATTTAGCCTTGGGGGCAACTGAGTCAGCAACTCAGTCTGGTGGGCCACAAAATGATATATGAAAAAATAAACCTCACAGCAACTACTTGTACACATGGTCTATAATCTCTTGACCATTGGTATGGGGGGAAAAAAACAGTTACTCTAATGAAGTTAGGTAAATCTTTATGTAACTTTCATTTGATATGACCAAATACAACTCAACAGATTTACGCGGGGAAAATCCTGGGCTGGTCCAACCAGTGTGGGCTGCAGCAGAGTGGATTGCAGGCCACAAATGGCCCACGGGCCACATGCTTGACATCTCTGCTATATAACAAACTATTTGGTTAGACTGTCTGCTGACTTTTCTGCTGTGTCTACAGTAAAACTACCCATGAAATAAAAAACATGTTACAACAGAGTCAACTTCTAGTAAGCCATGAGTTATTAAATCTCTTATACAGATGTTCAAAGGGTCAGGTTACAAAAGTCAGTGGTCTAAATTTCACCAAGTACAGTGGTGTTAGCACATTCCCTCATACAAACAAGTGGCCATCAAAATGCGCTCACAGGGTTTTGGTTTTTTTGGGTTTTTTTTAAATTGGCACATCCACACTGCATTCCTTCCAGACTTCATTTCTACACAAGCAAAGAAGTGAGTATCTTCTTAAACAGTGTTCACAATTTGGGTCCTCCAAAGACTTGGTGAGTGCCATGTATTACCTTGAACAAAGCTGTATCATTCATGTTCACCCTTACAATGTAACTGTGTATTGTCTCATGCAAAGTATGTCGTTCCCGGTATTTTTGGAATGCTCATGACATAATGATCATTACAGGTATGGTAGCATGTCTCCTGCAATGTCACACACATGTACAGATATGAAACTCTTGTCATGTCATGTCTCCAAATGTGCATCTCACATGGCTTGAATACATGGAGGCAAACAAAAAAACTCTGTTTCCACACCCAGAGGAGGAATACATACAGGAACAATGGACTGGCCTAAAGACCTGTGAGCACGTTAGCTCAAAACATGCCAATTGCTAGACATGGCCAATCACCTGACCCCAGAGGGAGTCAAGGAAACTTGTTAAAAGCCAAGGTGTTTGTCTCTAGGTTCTCACCAGGAATCCATGTTCTAAGCAACACCCAAGATTGGGAATCTACCCAGATGAGGAAGCTAGTTGCAAGACTCATCACAACCAGCCTGTATGGTAAGCTGATTTCATAGAGTGAAAGAGACTGGAATATTAATCTTAGTTTAGTTTATGAATTATCTTTTAGTTCATGGTGAGTAACTCTGACTTATTAATAATCATCTGATTTATATTAATCTGATTTAGATTCACTTAAATCTTCCTGTAGTTAATTAACCTATTTGTTTGTTTTTATATAAAACAGTGCATGTGGATTGAGTGTGTGCAGAGACCTCACTTAGTGACAGAGCTGGTGCATAGCAATTTCTTTGATAAATTGATGGACAAATGTATATGAACTTGCAGGGTGCAGTGTACAGAACTGAACCCTGCTTGAGTGCAGTTCCCAGGGTTACATCTGGGACTGCAGGTGTTTGAACAGCTAGCCAGAAGTGTTCCTTCTCTAGGTGAGGGAATGATTACATACAGGAGGCTGGACATAGGCTGACCCAGGAGTGGGTGGTTTAAGTCGGGGCCCAGGAGTGAAGAATTGGGTTGACACAGCTATAAGCCAGTCCAGCTTGTGGGGGTGGGGGGGAGGGAGAGAATGTCATAACATTATTAGTATCATACTAGCACTTGGAGGCCCTGACACGATAGTTAAATAAAAGACAGTCCATGCCCCAAAGAACTTACAGTCTAATGGTCACAGCCCACTAGATGTACAGTCATGTTTACTCAACAGCAGGGAATACTTGCCTAGGTGTTAAAAATATAGAAGGGATTATGGAGGTTCTAGATTCTATATCAGAAATGAAAGCAGTCACAAGACCTGTACTCTAACAACTGCACATGCATGAGTTAGTTATACATTTTCAGTTCTACTTCTTATGTTGTCTTTCCTTTGGCTTAATATAACTATAGAATGTTACTCCATTTATGCACTCAAATTGAGACCAAGGCAACAGTGAAAAATCAAAATTCTGGATAATCTGCAGAATGATAAAAAGCTTCATCCCCACATGGCGAGGCTCATGCTGTCAGCCTTCCACAGCAGGTTTGGGTTTCAGCTGAAGTCCAAGTTCCCCCACCTACAGTGACTGCTCAAGATCCAGCACCTGGGGCTGACAGCTCAAGCCCTGCCACACCTGAGGCTCAGGCTGTCAACCCCAACTTGGTTTATATGGAGATCCAGATAATGGAGGGTTGAAGAAATGGGGTTGTACTATATTTTTAGCAAGTAGGCAAGTATTCTCAGACATGTAGATTACTCTTTTTATGGAGAAAGGTAGTGAGTAAGCTATTACTCTGGGGATTCTTTAAGGAACTTGTGAATTGCTTATCTGGTAGGGTGATTGGTGTAGTATTACAAGCTAGATAACGTTATGTTAGAATGGCCCATCTCCATAAACACAAGCAGATCTGGCCCACAGTGGACAAAGCAGATACTGCATTTTTTTTTTCTCCCTGAGTGACAAGGCAGCAATTCTCCATTTGAATCCCTAAAGTAAAATGCTGGGGCCACTGAAGCTAATGGAGATATCACAGACTTCAGTGAGGCCAGGATTTCAGCCCTGGACTTCATTGTGGCTTTCTGAGGTTCTATGCCTCAGGCAGAAATTTCAGTTCACCTAGTGTCTTTGCATCGCTCCATGCTGAGGGCTGCAATTTAAGGTCACAACTGAACCCATATAACTGAAAGTGTTGTATGTTGATCCACCATGTCAGAATAAAACTCCCTCAAGATTTAGCTTATTTCAGACACTGCAGCCAGCTAGTCAGCTGTTTTAAGCAACTGTTATTTTTCTCTGAGATCTGAACAGGTGGTTGCAGGTAATGGCTCCTCTTCCCAAAGAGCTGTAAAGACTGCCATTTTCTCACCACTCCTGTTCAACATGTGTATGGGCTCAGAAGGAGAGTTAGTACACGCAGGCATGTCATAAAGTGTTTTCTGTACCCTGAGGATACCCTACTGTACGTCTCTGTCTCATCAGATTTGGATGCTCCAGTTCATCAACTCATCCAGTGCCTAGTGAAGGCTGGGGCATGAATTAAAACAAGCTGGCTGAGGTTCAACCTAGATGAAAACGGAGGTGACAAAGGTTGTTGAGGGCAGCCAGAGGCAATGATAGAAATAATATAAGTTCCTTCAGTTGAGGAAATGTATCTGCCACAATTTAGGGGTGATTTTAGACCTGTTGCTACTATGATACTAGCAGTAACTTAGTCAGTTGTTTACCATTTATCTCTGGCTAGGTGGTCAACACCTTTCCTTTTGTGCGTGGCCCTTACCACCATTACCCATGCTTCCGTCACCTCAGAATTAGATTATTGCAATGTGATGTTACACCTTAAAACCACTGAGAAACTGAACTTGATTCACTTACTGAGCACAACACCACTCTCTGAGCCCATGACCCCTATGGGGTCAGTGATGGCTGGCCATTGGTCTCTGGATGAAGTTTACGGTACTGGTATATATAACACCCTGAATGATCTGGGACCAGTGTACCCTGAGGGATTGCCTCTCTCCCAGTACCATACTGCCAGAGCTGAATTCAGTCAAGGCATTCAAGCTGGATTTCCTTGCTATAATAGAGAAGGGATGGCTGGCAGTGTGTTCCCTGCGACAGCCCCAAGGCTCCAGAATTTGTGTTCATGTTATGTTTGAACCATACACACAGAGAATTTAGATAAAAATCATAAATATAGTACAGCCTTCTAGCAAGAGTAACACTATTTTATTTCTTATAGGCAGAATGCTAACATACAGGCACCAAACACACGGAGAGACAAAGCAGACTGCTCCCTAAAAATAAGAGGCGCAACTTACCCCATCTTATTTTACGTCGTATTGCTGCAGACTGACTGCTGCTTGGCCTAGGACACACAGGGTGCGTCTACACTTGGTAATTTAAGTTGACTTTAGCTAAGTCGACTTAGCATGTCCACACTTAAATTTAAAGTTGACTTAGGGGGGAACTTACAAAGTCGACCTAGAGCATCCACATTGGATGCCTAGGTTGACTTGTAGGGGCTAGGGGGACCTTGGGCAGGTCCACGGTGGCAGGGGGGGCACACCTTGCCCAGTGCCAAGGGGCTCAGCTTTTACCCCATTGTACCTGGGTACAATGAGGCAAAGGGGGAAAGGGACCCTGGCAGGGCATAGGGGCAGGGTGGGCAGGGCTCTGCCCTGCCCTTTGGGGCGGCATGCCAGGCTCTCCCTGTGCGAGCCACACTGGCAGGGAGGGCAGTGGGGGAGTCCTGGAGAGCCCTAAGTCAACTTTAAGTCGACTTAGGGCTACTCCAGGTCTACACTGGCTGAAATCGACTTAAGACTAAAGTCGAATTAAAAGGAGGTTTAATAAAGTTGACTTAATTTTCATTAAGTCAACTTTATTTTCCTTAAGTCGACTTAATTTTCATTAAGTCAACTTTATTTTCCTTAAGTCGACTTAAGCAGCTTGCTTAAGTCGGCTTAAGGAAAGTGTAGGGTAGACGCAGATTAAATTAAGTCGATTTAAGCAAGCTTAAATTGACTTAATTTCTAAGTGAAGATACACCCACAGAGTCCCCAGTTCCATGATCAATGGAAGACAGAGAAGTCCATGTGGTTTAATACAATTCTACTTGTTCAACTCAACCTATGTTCAGTTTCACTCTTTGCACCTGAAACACCTTCTAGGCCAAAAGCCAGACCAGGTAAAGCTTCTGGGCATTTAAATTGATAACTTATAGCATCTAATGCACCTCACTCTTACTCCAAAATAGCCAGAATTTGGTGAGTTCTCAGGAAAGCAGAAAATGATAGCTGTTTGAGAGGGTTTCAAGAGAGAGCTGAGGGTATGTTTACTAGATTGTGAAGGGGGCAGATAACTGGCTGGCTTGCCAGACAAGTTCCTGTCGCACTGAATTCAATGTCACTGAGGTTTAATTTAATTGTATTTATTCCATGATTCCATGGTAGGGTGCCTAGAATCCAGATTTGGAGTCTTTATTATTTTATATTTAAGTAAATATGTTTTTGTTATACCTAAACTCAGTTTAGATTTACTGAAGTAACCCATGTAGAAAACATATTTTGATATTATCTGACTTCATTGTGCCTCCTTAGCATTTGTTTGCTCTGTGCAGTTATTTCAAAAGGCCACAGAATGGTATCTTATTCACAACTGGTTATCAGTTTTCAATGAGTGGAGTCCTGGATGGCATTTACCTTGCATGTACCACACAGTGATTCACAACAGTCAGTCCCAGGAGATACTTGTAGGCACACAGTCTCCTCTGGAACTTTAATTAATTGATCTGAACCCCAAATGTCATTAGTCTTAATCTCATAGTCATAATCATTATTATTTCTAGGCTAGCTGAGCTTTTGCTAACAGAATTAGCTCCCCAGACAAGTGTTTATTTGTCTGATACTACAAAATCCCTCTTTCCCCACTACTGATTGAGTTTCTGTATAGTCTGAAAATGGAAAGACCTGTGCATATACACAGAAGTATTTTTATTAAACACAGATAACACTTCATTATAAATGTCAAGTCATTTTTCCTTCTCTTTCCATCTACTTCTTTTTCATGTGTAAAGCCTCAGCATCGCCATGTGCAATAAGGGCTAGAAGTGAATTAGTGCACACAGCAGCTGGTTTAACTCTGGCCCTAGGAGCAGGAAGTGAATTCCTTGAAAATTTCATGTGAAATTCATTAGCACTAATGCATGAGCTCTTGGCCTACCTGCCTCCAATGTTAATTCCTTAACTTGCAGCTGCATTTGTCTGGGAATTTAAGTACTAGCCAGCTGCATGATTCCACACATTGAAAAACTTCAAATGGTTTATACTGTGCTAAATGCTTTATTGGGGGAATACCCCCTCTTAAAATGAATGAGTATTTTAGTATAACCATACACATGAAGAAATCACTCCACCACCACTAAAATGCAGCCACCTCTGGATTGATTATTTAGACAAAGGAAATGAGGTTGATCTAATCTACCTGGATTTCATCAAGGCCCTAGGTAGTGCTCCACATGGGAAATTATTAGTTAAATGGGAAAAGATGGGAATTAATATGAGAAATGAAAGGTGGGAAAAGAACTGGATAAAGAGACTGCAACAGGTCATGCTCAAAGTGAACTGTCAACCTGGAGGCAGGTTACTTGTGAAATTCCTTAGGGACTGGTCTTAGGACCAAACTTTTTTTTAAATTGTATTAATGCCCTTAGCACAAGAAGTGGGAACATATTAACAGCATTTATGGACGACACAAAGTTGGGATGTATTGCCAATACGGAGAAGGACCGGAATATTACAAAAGATCTGGATGACCTTGAAAACTGAAATAATAGAAATGGGATGAAATTTAATAGTGCAAAGTGCAAGGTCCTGTAGTTAGGGGCTAAGAACAAGAATTTTTGCTATAAATTGGGGACTTATTTGGAAGTGACAAAGAAGGAAGATTATAGGATGACTATGAGCTGCCAATGTGAAGTAGTCAATTAAAAGAGTTAATGTAGTCTTAGGATGCATCAGGCAAGTTATTTTCAGTAGAGATAGGGATGTGTTAGTACCATTATACAAGACACTTGTGCGACCTCATCTGGAATACCGTGCTTAGTTCTGGTCTCATGTATAAGAAAGATGAATTCAAACTGTAACAGCTACAGAGAAGGATTACTAGAATGATTAAAGGAATGCTAAACCTACCTCATGAGAAGAGACACAAAGGCTATGTCTACACTAGAAAAGTTAAGTCGACTTTGTTAAGTCGACTTAATAAGGTCAACTTAACAAAGTCGACAACTTTTCTCGTGTAGACATAGCCCCTTGTCGACCTTATTAAGTCAACTTATTGCTTTAATTCTACTTAATAAGGTCGACTTAGGTGTAAATCCCCACCCACACTGGCTTTAAGTTGACTTAAGGAGTTGACTTAAGACTTAAGTCGACCTAAAACAAGGTGTTAGTCGATTTGAGCTTTCCTTAAGTCGACTTAATAAAAGCCCAGTGTAGACGCACCCAAAGAGCTTGGCTTCTTTAGCCTAACCAAAAGTATGCTGAGGGGAGATAAGATTGGTCTCTACAAATATAGCAAAGAGGTAAATACCAAGAAGGGAGAGGAGTTAAGTGCTCATGTTGATGCAAGAACAAAATGAATATAAACTGACCATCAACAAGATTAGGCTTAAAATTAGATAAATGAAGTTCTGGAACAGCCTTCCAAGGGGAGGGGTGGGACAACAATCCTAAGTGGCTTCAAGATTGACCTTGATACATTGATGGAAGGAATGTTATGATGAGACTGCCTACAATGCCATGTTGCTGATCTGTCACTCCTAGTAGTAAATATCCTTAATGGCCAGTGATGAGACACTGGATGGAGAGGGCTCTGAGTTACTAAAGAGAATTATTTCCTAGTGTCTGATGGTGGGTCTTGCTGAAATGTTCAGGATTCAACTGATCACTGTGCCTAAGGTCAGGAAAGAGTTTCTCCTAGGTCAGATTGGCACTGAGTTTGGGAAATTTTCACCTTCATCTTCAACATTGAACAAAGGTAACTTGCAGGTTTAAACTGGTGTGAATGGTGGATTCTCTGTAACTTGAAGTCTTTAAATCAGTGTGCCATTGTTGCAAAAAAGGCCAATGGCATATTAGGCTGCATCAATAGGAGTATTGCCAGCAGATCGAGGGATGTGATAAATTCCCCTGTATTCGACTCTGGTCAGGCTGCATCTGGAATACTGTGTCCAGTTTTGGGCTCCCCACTACAGAAAGGATGTGGACAAATTAGGAGTCCAGCGGAAGGCAACAAAAATGATTAGGGGGCTGGGGCACATGACTTATGAGGAGAGACTGAAGGAAGGCTGACCTGATCCTATGTCATACACTCCCCTGCATTTAATTTCCTCCCATTCTGTAAGTTTCCCATCTTCAAAGCGTCTGACGAAGTGGGATTTTCTCCCACGAAAGCTCATGAGATAAATAAATCTGTTAGTCTTTAAAAGTGCCACAAGACTCTGTTGTCTTTATTGACACACAATAATTGTTAGTTGCATGTTTACTATTCACTCATTCGAGCATTGTGCAGTACACGCGCCCCACTAACCCCTTCCCCCCCGTAATCAGCACCCAGTAGTGTGCAGGTACACTACTGCCTAGTGATGCAATATGTCCTATAAGTCCCTGTAAGCCAGGCGACTGGCCCTCCACGGCTAGGTGCCTGGCCTCTCTCTTCGACTCTTTGCCCGACAATCCAGGCAGACGCACAAGCGGGGTTGCCTCATGCCCCGCAGGCGGGCAGGCAAAGAAACACTGTCTCTGGCCCCTGGGTGGGGCAGGCAGGAAAGCAAACTGTCTCTGGCCCCTCTGGCAGGGCAGGCAGGAAAGCAAACTGTCTCTGGCCCCTCAGGTGGGGCAGGCAGGAAAGCAAACTGTCTGGCCCCTCGGGTGGGGCAGGCAGGAGAAACAAAACTGTCTCTGGCCCCTCAGACAGGGCAGGCAGGAGAAACAAACTGCTGCAGGCCCCTCGGGCAGGGCAAGCAGGAGAAGCAACCGGGCACCTAAGTCTCCACAGCAGGAAGGAGAGACTCGCGGCCTGCCAAGGCTTCTGGGGGTTTACCAGAAGGGGGGAGGCAGGGGGATGCAGGCCCACCCAACTCCACTGCATCCCAGCCCAGGTCCCTATCCGTGGCAGAGAGGTCTACCACAGGCCTGGCGGAATCCCCACCAGGGCACACGGACTCAGGCTCAGGCATCACCGAGTCATGATAGGCCTCCCGGTCCCTTGGGCCACTTCCTGCCCCCATTCCTGCTGGTACCTGCTATGGGCCCCCGTCATAATCCTCCTCACGGTAGTCACCCAGTGGGAGGCCACAAAGCCCATCCACGTCGTCCGCTGAGGGTAACTCCTCCAGGTTGCAGCCAGCCTCCTGGGGATGTTCGTCCTCTCTGGCCAGTGGGAGCTCCTCCAAGTCGCAGCTCGGTACAGGGAGGCTGTCGTCCGAGGGGTCCGCAGGCTGCGTGGGTAGCGGTAGGTCCAGGAACTCCTCTGGGTTCAGGCTCCTGTGTGGTCGGTCTCGGCGGGCGGTCCCGGCGGGATACAGTTGACCGTCAGGGCCCCAGGCCGCAGGCAGATCTTCAGCGGGGTAGTGGTCAGGTTGGTGCTGGGGAGGGAGCAGAGAGACACCCTTCCCCTTCAGTTGCCTCCCTCTCAATGAGCTTTCAGGCTTCCCCTTTATACTTCCTGTCCTGCCCACCTGCTTCTGGCCTGACGGTCAGGCCGCCTCCAGCTCCGCCCACCCAGGTACAAATGGGCCCAGGCTGTCTATCTCCGAGGGGGGCCACACTCCCTCATTATAGTTCCCATGACTAAAATGCTCCCTAAGTGCCTCCCTTATGTGGACGGCTCTCAGCTGTGCCCCCTGATACTCCTAGTGGCTGGCTGCTGGAAGGCAAACTCTAGCCGAGCAGCCTCCACATCCCATGAAGGGGGAAATTTCTCTCCCCTATTTTCAGAGGTTATGCAGGACACAGCACGCCACAATGACAGCTGGAATGTTGTCCTCATTCAAGTCTAGCCTCCTGTACAAACAGCGTCAACGGCCTTTTAAGCACCCAAAGGTGCACTGCACAGTCATTCGTCACCAGCTTAACCTGTAATTGAAGCGTTCCTTGCTTGGATCCAAATTGCCAGTATAGGGCTTCATTAGCCAAGGCATCAGTGGGTAGGCTGGGTCTCCTATGATTACTATGGGCATCTCCACATCCCCAACAGTAATTTTATCATCAGGAAAGAAGGTCCCTGCCTGCAACTTCCAGTACAAGCCTGTGTTTTCGGAAAATGCGAGCATCATGCACCTTACCCGACCACCCCACATTTATGTCCGTGAAACGTCCCCTGTGATCCACGAGTGCCTGAAGCACCATGGAGAAGTAGCCCTTCCTATTAACATACTCAGTCGCAAGATGCTCTGGAGCCAGAATAGGGATGTGCGTGCTGTCTATTGTTCTTCCACAGTTCGGGAATCCCATGGCTGCAAATCCATCGATGATCTCCCGCACGTTGCCCAACGTCACTGTCCTCTGGAGCAGAACACAATTAATGGCTCTGCACACTTGTGAAAGTGCTAACCCAACGGTCGACCTGCCGACTCCAAACTGATTCATGACCAATTGGTAACAGTCTGGAGTCGCCATTTTCCACAGTGTGATGGCGACACGCTTCTCCACGGTGAGGGCGGCTCTCATTTTGGTGTCCTTGCGTCGCAGGGCAGGGGCTAGTCCTTCACACAGTTCCATGAATGTGGCTTTCCACATTTGAAAGTTCTGTAGCCACTGCTCATCATCCCACACCTGCAAAACTATGCGGTCACACCACTCTGTGCTTGTCTCTCATGACCAGAACCGACGGTGCACCGTGTTCACATGCTCTGTGAAGGAGTTCAGCAATGCAGTGCTGTTGTTCTGCATGGCAGTCACCAGTCTAGGGTCATCTGAATCCTGGTCTGATTCAGAGCTGAACACATACTGTGCCACCAGACGAGACGTATTCATTATGCCGAAGGCAACAGTCGAGATCAAAGCTGGATCCATGTTGCTGCAAAAAGGAGTTCCAGGAAGCAACGCGAAAATGGCGCGAGTTCACGTGACGCAAGGGGAACAGAATGCACCATGGGAAACCAAGACTTTACCCCTGGTGCTCAGTGCTACTCTCCTTCTACCCAGGATTCTTAGCACCAAATCAGGATGGATGGAACTGTGGGATAGGTTCCCACAATTCAATTGGGTTTCTTGTGAAATCGCAAATTCCGGGGGGGTGGGGGGCGCTCTGTTCCGTCACAAGCAGCTCAGTGTGGACACGATACTGTGCTACAAAAACCACGTGACTTTTAAAGCGCAACGGTCTTATTGCGCGATGATTCCTGTTGTGTGTACATGGCCTTTCTCTCCTCCACAGCAGAAGCAGTTTAAATGAAGAGTTTACTAGCATGGTATTACAGTTTAATATGAACCTCAGACTTCAGAATTAGCCCTGGTTCAGGTTTGAGTCTACTCAAAATGCAATATCAATGGTTTCCTCTCAATCTTGTATGTGGACACACACTGCCTGTTGGAGGTTTCTGCAACTCTTCCCTCCCGCGCTCATTCACTTACTCACTCTCTACTGGATCCTGACAAACTTTTTCAGGCTAATATTTATAGTGTGTTTTGCCTTGGAGATTTTGTTCATTGGTGTGTGTCAAATGGAGCAAGTCACAAAGCATTTTTCATATCCCTAACTCAGTGAGGCTGACCCTTATGATGAGGCAGTTCAGTCCAGCTCAGCAGAAGCCATTTTCAGAGATGATTTCTCAAAGAGGCAGGCTGCATTTAAAACAATCTCTCTGGTCAGCTAGAAAAACCTAGGAAAAAATAAAAGCATTATGTCTGACTCCAACAGGCAGTTGCCTGCTACATTTATTACCTTCTGCAACTCCTTTGAGTACTTGTTTTATTTTCTATTCACCTTGAGATGAACATCTTCCAATTTCACAAGGGCAAATTTATTTGTTTCACTAATATCTAAGTTATCTTATGGCAGCAGCCTGATTGTGACACTGTATCATTCCTGGACAGAGATGACACATACCCCAGCTCCTCCTGTAAATCCACAATCAGAGGGAAATATCTTAATATTATTACCATTCGATGTTGTCTAAACATAAATGTTTCCCTCTTTTACAAGAGGAAATTTATTGTTTCATTGGTATCTGAATTCTTTTTTACCTTTAAACTAAAACGATCTATTATTCCTGAACAATTCAAACTGTTGCCTGCTAATCCACCAATAGTGGGAAGTTGACCTAGCATTATCAATCAGTATTTTGCATGATGTATTTTGTCCTCTTCTTACCAAAGGAGAAATTCCTTTCATTATCTGAATTCAATTGTTCCATCAGACTGAGGGGTAGGAAAATGGAATTTAAAAAGGCAGAGAGAGTAAAATGAGTAAAGAGCAGATTAGACCAGCCACATCACCAGTTACTATATCAGATAACTTTTTGTGTAGCTCTCTCAGTATTTCAGAAGAAACCATACTTGTTTTTTGTTTTTTCCTCTCTCCATGTGGGTGAATAATAATTGTCTTCAGCTACCCCTTTATACTTAAAAATCATCTTCATGCTGGGTAGATGAGACTTGCAGAGTGACTGCAAATGTAGGATTTTGCACTTGTGCAAATGCAAAGACAAAATTTTCCATTTGTGTGAACGTAAGACATTTATAAATTTACAGCATGCAGTCTGAACAAGAACCAGACTGATGGGAAACTTTCCACAGTGCTGATGAGTCAGATGCAGGTGGGTTCACACACCTGTAGAATACATAATATTCTAATTTTACAATTATTTAGCTTTTTCTTTCTTAAAGCACTTATATTTTTCTCTTTCTAGCTGATGGCAAAACTGATGGAATCTCCAAAAGCAAAACCATCCAGTAGAATAGAAAGCACTATAATATCCAGAGAACATTCACGTGTTACATATTCCATTAATGTATATAGCCAGTAGCAATCAAATGATAATATCCTCATGTTAAGTCCTTGAGGTGACAATGTATGAATACTACTACTTTGCATTTATAAAGTACTATTCATCTGAGGATCTCAAAGCACATTACAAACCATTATTCCTCACAGCCTTCTGAGATACATATGTATTATTACACTCATTTTATAGACATATAAACTGACGCCCTGGAGGGACTTGCCTAAGATCACATAATATAACAGAATCAGGCATAGGATCTTGCATGATGAATTGGGAGTTCTGGTTGTACCACTTTGGAATTGTGGATAATTTTATAAAACAGTATGATGATGTAATTGGTATCATGGAAAGACTATATGTATGTAAAAACAACGAGAGTCCTGTGGTACCTTAAAGACTAACAAATTTCTTCAGGCATAAGTTTTCGTGGTCTCCAAGCCACTTAGTCAGATGCATGATGTCGTGCATCTGATAAAGTGGGTTGAAGCCCATGAAAGCTTATGCCCGAAGAAATTAGTTAGTCTTTAAGCTGCCACAGGACTCTCTTTCTTTTTGCTGTATACAGACTAACACGGCTACTCCTCTGGATATGTATATAGTTCTCCCCCATTGAGCCTGCAGAGTTATGTCCTGTCTCTGCCAAGCCAAAGACAGTGGTGCATAATCAGTAGTCAGGGAATGTCTATTCAAAGTAAAACACTTTGGGACTCTCATCTGATGAAGTGGGATTTCACCCATGAAAATTCATGTGAAAAATCAATGTGTTAGTCTTTAAAAGTGCCACAGGACTCCTTGTTTGTTTTGCTGAATTAGACTAACATGTCTACCCCTTTGAAACTTGTCAACTTCCCACTCAGTTTGTGGGCTTTTGTAAATCTCATTTTGAGAAATACAAGCAAATAAAGCAAACTTTTACATTACAAACATATAAAACACATGACATCTTGCTGAACAACAATATGCTTCCAGATATGTAAATCTAGGCTTTTGTTTAGCTTTATTATTAAAGTTTGTATAAACTAGGTGGTGTGTAGGAAGCCCGCTTAGGAACTTTCTGTGTATACGTAGATCTTTGTGAACTCTGAGTTAGTTATTAAATTGTAGTAATCCTCAGTTTGTGGCTGCTGGCAACAAGCCATTAGAAGAGGAATTCTTGCATATTTCTGTCTACCTTTTTAACCAATGAGTATTCCTATAGGCAATTTAGATTCATAGGCTATGTCTACACTTGAAAAGTTAGGTTGACTTTATGAAGACTTTAAAGTCGACAAAGTTGACCTTATTAAGTTGACTTAACAAAAGTCAACTTTTCAAATGTAGAGGTGGCCCCTTTTAGACCTTATTAAGTTGACTTAACGTTTTAAGTGGACTTATTAAGCTCCACTAAGGCACTAACCCCCATCTCCACTGGCTTAAGTCGACGCAATAAAGTCGACTTAAGCTCTAATTTAAATTAAAATGAGGTGTTATTAATTCGAACTAATTTTTCCTTAATTCGACTTAAGGAGCAGCTTAAGTTGACTTAAGGAAAGCCCAGTGTAGAAGCGGAGTATTTTAAGTCGACTTAAGACTCCTTAAGTTGACTTAATTTGTAAGTGTAGACGCATGCATAGACTCATAGGCTATGTCTACACTCAGAAAGTTAAGTCAACTTTATTAAGTCGACTGTAAGAAGTCGACTTTATTAAGTCCACTTTAAGTTGACCTTATTAAGTCGACTTAGAGAGTCTACACTAGACTCTCTAAGTTGACTGGATAGGTTGAGGGAGAAGGAACCTCCCAGACCAGGGGAGCCGCAGCCCCTGGGGACAAGAGAGCCGTGGCTCCCTGCAAGAAAGGAGAGGCAGCTTCCCCTGGGGAGAGCCAGCCACACACGGGGGGCTGTCCCTGAGACTGGGAAGCCATGAGCGGCTTGTTCTGGGGAGAGCCAGCAGCTCGTGCCTTCACCCGGGAAGAAGGGAGCCACTGGTGCTCACAAGCCAGGGCTCCAGCAGAGAGAGAATACCTTTCTGGGGCTCCGGTGGCGGGGATTCCCTCACCGCTGGAACCACGGCTGGGGCAGCAGGGATTCCCTCACCCCCCAGCCAGGGTGGCGGGGGAATCCCTCACCGCCGGAGCTCCAGCAGGGTATTCCCTCCTGCTGGAGCCCTGGCTGGGGAGCCCTTCTCCCCGGACCTCGGCTTCCTGGCAAAAAAGGAGCCATGGCTCCCTTGCCCCCGCCCCCCCCCGCCCTAGGTCAATTTATGGAATAAGTCGACTTAGGGTGTCCATACTGGTTTAAGTCAACTTAAGAAGTCGACTTAAGCCTTAAATCGACCTAAAACTAGGTGTTATTAAGTCGACTAAAGGAACAGCTTAAGTCAACATAATAAAAGCCCAGTGTGGACAGGGAGTAAGTTAGGTTGACTTAAGGAGGACTTACCTTGTAAGTGTAGACGTACCCATAGACTCTAAGCTCAGAAGGGACCAATATGGTCATCTAGTCTGACCTCCCGCACAATGCATGCCACACAACGTCACCCACCCAGTCCAGTAGTGAACCTCTAACCTATGACTCAGTTATTAAAGTCTTCAAATCATGATTTAAAGACTTTAAAATACAGAGAGTCAACCAGCAAGTGAGCCAGGCCCAATGCTACAGAGGAAGGCCAAAAAAAAAAAAAAAAATTAAAAGCCTTCTTTGTTTGCTGTTGTGTGTATATGATGTAAGATGTACTGAGCACTGGAATTTTTTTTTCCAGCTCTTGTAAGGTTTTTTATGATCTAGTACCTATCTGCTCTATTCACATCTGCAGTGTGGTTATTGGGTAGTGCTGGTCAGAAAGTTTTTGATAAAACATTCTCAGAATACATGATAATTCCTCAGAACAATCTTTGTGGGGGAAAAGAATTAGTTTTGATACATTTCTTTATTGAAATTTTTAGAAAAAAGTCTCAAAATTGTCAGAATGCCCTTTTGATGTTCTCAAAAATGGAATAAAAAATCATTTTTCTAGTTCACAATGACTTTTTATTTTGAATTTTAAGCTAATTGTGTTACAAAATCTTTAAAACAGTAAAATAGTCAAAAAGGTTTCTATGGATTTTTCCAGATTTTCAGTTTACAGAAATCTTCATTGGTTTGATTTTCTCGTGATCTGGGATGGAAAAAAAAATCCCAAAACTTGAAAATTTTGGTGGGACAGGAAAACCATTTCCCATCCAACTCTATTATAAGACTTCATAAACAAATACGTTTGTTACACACCTATCATATGTGTCATCACTATTAAGAATCCACCTAATTTTCTGGGAAATAGAGAGAGAAGGAAAGGTGCAGCCAAATGTCATATGTGCAGACCACACCTCCAATTTTAAGTTATTTCTATCATGCACTGATTGATATATTTTCACTAAAATTGCATTATAGACTGGTTTTCTTGACTAGAGAGTTGACACCTTGGTTTACATAGAAAGTTTTATCAGCTTTGTGTAATTTGGTAATTATTTTCTTTTGTTGCCTGTTAAGCATAATAAAACACTCTCTTCTTCAAGGCTCCTAAACTAATTCTTACAAATTAGCTTCATGATCAGTTTTGGTAATTGTCCTCTAAACATACTAGAAGAGCTATCTGGTAGCCAGAACTGGCTGTCATGTTACTAGTGGGCTCCCTAAATGGATTCTAGAGTAAAACATGCCCTGAGCAGAATCCTTGCTACACAGACTTTTACAGAAAAACATCTTGCATTCACGTTATTCCAGAACTGCCTCTCTAACAAAATCATTTTTTCTTGACTATTGTCTCAAACATTGCTTTTCTTGTTGAATGACTTCAAGACTATAAACTATATTTCTCTCATCAGTCAGATTATTAATAAGGTTGCTCAGTTCCCCTCTCGCACTCTCAATATGTAAGTATGGACTGCTATGCAAGACAGGATACAAGACTACAACTGGACAGGAAATGGCATTCCCAGGAAGAGTTTCAGGATTTCTTCCTGTTCTACATCAGGACCTGAGAATTAATTGGAGCGCTGACTTGAGACTGCTTTTTCCACATGCCAAATGAGTACCCTAGCCATTAGATTATAGAGTCAGTTTCTCTTAATGAGTATTTAATTATACAGAGTGGAAGAATGCCAACAGGAGAGATTTACCCACCCTTAAATAGCTAGAGAATTAGAGAATTCACCTGGGAAATGGGAAACCTGGCTACAAGACTCTGCTCCTATTAGTAGTTAGTTATTCAAAAAAGAACAGCTTCAATAGGGGAGACTGAAAGAGACCCACCACAGAATAATCAATAAAATAGCCATTAGGCACTCCCCTGGGATATAGGAAACATGGGTTCAAGTCTCTACCCCAAATAAGATACAGTAAAGGTATGAATCTGATTTTCCCATGCCCCAAACGAGGGCCATAGCTACTAGGATATTCTAGGGAGGATGAGTAAATTGATCTCTCTTTCGTGCATGTGTGCATGCGTGTGGTTTTTACTAGAAATACCATCCTGGAAAATGTTCCCTATTAAAATTTTGTTCAAACTAGTATGTTCCCACAAAAAGAGAGGGGGAAAAAAAAGTCAGAAAATTACCATCCACCAGTGTACAAGACTATGTAGAAAGCCATATTTTACTTAATTATCTTACATCCTGCATCCCTGGGCAAAAGGTATTGGAGATTTATCCTTCAGGACACCATTCCAGGAGGTTTTACTAGTTCAGCAGTATCTTTTCATGTGAGATGCATATATCCTCAAAATAGATGGTGATCCACTGTCACTAATCTAATCCCACTTCCACAATCTAATCCTATTTGACTGATTATGGATGTTCTCTGCTTCTGCAACAGAACTGTTGAATTGACATTATCTGAAAGTTATCTGAAAAGTCATATTCATAGCATTTTCTGTCTTCCCAAGTCAACTGATGGATGGCTAGGATGCTGTGAGCTGCAAATATCATGAGGGCAGATATGTGGTGTAAATGTATCAGATATAGAATCATAGAATCTTAGGGCTGGAACCTCATGAGGCCATCTAGTTGATCTCCCTGCTAAAAGCAGAACCACTCCCACTAAATCATCCCAGCCAGGGTTTTGTCTAACCGGGCCTTACATGTTTCCAAAGATGGAGATTGCACCACCTCCATACGTAACCTATTCCAATGTTTCAACATCTTTCTAGGGTGTGTCTGCACTTACAAATTAACTTGACTTCAACTTGCTTAAATCGACTTAATTTAATCTGCGTCTACACTACATTTTCCTTAAGTCGACTTATAAAACCTCATTTAAAGTCGACTTTACTGGCTAAGTCGACTTTATTAAGTCAATTTAGCCAGTGTAGATGCAGATTAGCCCTAAGTCGACTTTAAGTTGACTTAAAGGGCTCCAGGGCTCCCCCACTGCCCTCCCTGCCAGGGTGGCTGGCACAGGCAGATCCTGGTGTGCACCCCCACACACACACACACACAGGGCAGGACAGAACCCTGTCCACCCTGCTCCTATGCCCTGCCAGTGTCCCTGTCATCCTCAGCCCACATTGTACCCAGGTACAATGGGGCAAATGCTGAGCCCCCTGGCACTTGGCAAGGGGTGGCCCCCCCCGCCACATTGGACTAGTCCCAGGTGCACCTAGCCCCTACAAGTCGACTTAGGCATCCAGTGTGGACATTCTAAGTCAATTTGGCAAGGTCCCCTTTAAGTCGACTTAATTTTTGAGTGTACACATGCTAAGTCGACTTAAATTAACAAGTGTAGATATAGCCCTAGTGAGAAAGTTTTTCCTAATATCTAACTTCGACCTCCCCAGCTGCAACTTCAAACCATTGCTCTTTGTTCTGTCCTCTGTGACTACTGAGAACAATCCAGCTCCCTCCCCTTTGGAGCACCTCTTCAAGTAGTTGAAGGTTGCTATCAAATCCCACCTCAGTCTTCTCTTCTGCAGACTAAATAAACCTAGTTCCTTCAGTCTTTCCTTGTACGTCATATGCCCTAGCCCCCTAATCATTTTTGTTGCCCTCCGCTGGACTCTTTCTAATTTGTTAACATCTTTCCTGTAGTGGGGACCCCAAAACTGGACACAGTATTCCAGATGTCGCCTCACCAGTGCCGAATAGACGGAAATAATCACATCCCTCAATCTGCTGGCAACACTCCTACTGATGCAGTCCAATATGTTACTGGCCTTTTTGGCAACAAGAGCACACTGTTGACTCATATCCAGCTTCCCATCTACCATAAACCCCAGGTGCTTTTCTTCAGTGCTGCTACCTAGCCAATCAGTCCCCAGCCTGTAGCAGTACATGGGATTTTTCCGTCCTAAGTTCAGGACTTTGCACTTCTCCTGTTGAACCTCATGAGATTTCTTTTCGCCCAATGCTCCAATTTGTCTAGATCTCCCTGAATCCTGTCCCTGCCCTCCATCCTGTTTACCATTTCCCCCAGCTTGGTGTCATCCGCGAACTTATTGAGGGTGCAATCTATCCCATCATCAAGATAATTAACGAAAATATTTGTACAGAACCAGCTCCTAGGGCCTGACCCCGGGGGCACTCCACTCATTACTGGTTGCCAACTAGACATCGAGCCATTGATTCCTACCTGCTAAGCCCAATGATCTAGCCAGTTTTCTATCCACCTCATGGTCCATTCATCCAACCCATACTTCCTTAATTTGCCGACAAGAATGCTGTGGAAAACCATATCAAAAGCCTTGCTAGGTATATCACATTGACAGCTCTTCCTGCATCCACAAATCCAGTCATCTCATCATAGAAGGTGATCAGGTTGGTCAGGCATGATTTGCCCTTGGTGAATCCATGCTGACTATTCCTGATCAATCTATTTTCTTCCAAGTATTTCAGAATGGATTCTTTGAGGACCTGTTCCATGATTTTTCCAGTGATTGAGGTGAGGCTGATTGGTCTGTAGTTTCTCGGATCCTCCTTTTTCCCTTTCTTGAAGATAGGTACTATATTTGCCTTTTTCTAATCATCTGGTACCCCCCCCATTCGCCACAAGTTTTCAAAGATAATGGTCAGCAGCTCTGCAATCACATCGGCCAACTCACTCAGCACCCTTGGATGCAGTTCATCCAGCCCCATAGACTTGTGCACATCCAACTTCTCTAAGTAGTCCCTAACCTGACCTTCCATCGCCGAGGGCCGCTCTCCTTCTCTCCATTCTGTGTTACCCAATGTAGTTAGCCTTGGAGCTGACCCTCCCTGTGAAGACTGAGGTTAAAAAAAGCATTGAGTACTTCAGCCTTTTCCGCATCATCCACCACAAGGATATTTGCCCCATTCAGTAAAGGACCGATACCATCCGTAATCCTCTTCTTGTTACTGACATACTTGTAGAACCCCTTCCTGTTATCCTTCACATCCCTTGCTAGCTGCAACTCCAATTGCCCTTTGGCCTTTCTGATTTTATCCCTGCAGGCCCGAGCAATATCTTTATATGCCTCCCTAGACATTTGTCCAAGCTTCAGCTTCTTGTAAGCTTCCCTTTTATGTTTCATCTCACTACAGAGTTCTCTGCTAAGCCACCCTGGGTTCCTTCCATATTTGCTGATCTTTCTGCACATCAGAATGGTATCTTCCTGTGCTCTTAGCAGGGTTTCTTTAAAATACAGCCAGATCTCTTGGACGCCTTTCCCCTTCAGTTTAGCCTCCTAAGGGATATAATGGCATCCTGAAAGTGCCTACTAGCAGCAAACTGAGAACCTGTATTCTCCTCATGCTCATTTTAAACAAAAGAGATCACAAACCTTTTACTTTTATTTTTGAACAGTTAGTCTTATAAAAACTAATGGGACCACTCAGGTGAGTCACTAGTGGAAATAAGAGCTTTACAAACTTGCCTCAGTTATCCCCAGCTTTTATCTTTATCAAAACATTGTGTCTAATCTTTATATTATTTCTGATATAATGTCTAAGCATTGCCTACACACAAAAGTTTTACCATTTTAACTTATGCCAATATAGTTAAAGATGTACAACTCCTCCAGTGGATATGTAGTTATCATCATAAAGGTGTTTTATATCAAAAATTTTAATGTATATATAATAGAAGGTACTGAAATTTCTATGAAACATTAAAATATGCAAGTTGGTAAGGTCTATTAGATGGAAGGAGAGCAAGGGGAATAATGGACAGTGAAGTGTTTCCTACTGCCATATTAGATTGTATTGTTGTGCTGATCGCCTCTTACATGCACTTTTGCAGAAGAGCATCTTACTTTTTTCTCCAGAGCTGAACATCCTGAAAAAAAAAAGTCAACCCCCCAGGCTCAGTAGTTGTTCTTGTATCCCATGGCAGAGATACAAGACATAGTAATTACAAAAGGCTAGAACCGATATATCTCTCTGATTATGAATGAATGTACATTGATACTGGAATAAACAATTAATCCCCTAGTGGAAATAGCCACTCTTCTCTTTTTAGCACTAAAAATTCAGCATAATTCAAATGTAACACATTTTATTAAAAAAGGGCAATGACTAGCATATGGCTTCCATACATTTTTAAACATCATTAACATACGAGTATCTTGATTATTTCATTGTTCTTAAAGTAGCTATTCTAATTTCCGTTTCCTAATTGTGCAAGTGTTCTATCATTTTTATAACATTCATAATCACTCCGGAAATAGATGCACATATGAGATAGTAAACCTGGAAAAGATTTAGAAACTGAATTTGGAAACTAATACTCTCTATGAAATTGATTACAGTTTGTGGCTGAACTTTAAAACATTAAAGAAAAATCTGTGTGACATGATATTCAACTTTCTATTTGACATTAAAAAAGATTATTACCTTTTCAAATTGATTTGCTTTTAATCAGAAAAGGACCTTTCCACACAAAGGTTACAGTAATATTCATATTAGTCTTGCATGCATACCATCTGTACCTGTTTCTTATACTGCCAGGGCCATAAAAGGGGAAAAAATACCATTGCAAGAGACCTTTGACACCCATTTTCCTCATGATTTTACAGCTGACTAAGAAAATGGCACATTAAAGGTTCTCCAGTTCAAACCTCCTTGTTAGATGATGACAGTAAATAAGAGGAACTGAGCAGTTCTTATGAACACAGTTAAATATTCAAGGTATCAGCAAAATGCACACATGAAAGATGTTAATATTGAGAGTAGCTGCGAACTGTGGACACATCTGCTGACTGGCTATTTTATTGTGATGTGCCTCTAAATCCAAGCAGGTGCAAGATAAGCCTTTTCTCTACAATAGGCTAAATAACTTCATAGCTATGGTGAATGCCCATGGCTCTTTTAAGGTTCTTAATTTGGAACAAGAATTTGAAACATCTTAAATTGCTTAAAAATTTTTTTTTACATCCAAGAACTGAGTACTCAACAGTTGGCACTGAGGGAGAAAAGAGATGAGGCAGAGTAAGAGCATATATAAGAACTGGACAGTGTGAAATCAGCGATTCCATGACACTTTTCACATGATTTGGTATGATTAAAATTATAATTCCAGTTATGTTACAGCTTGACTAATTACATTCTTCCTCTTCAGTTTCCCAAACAGTTTCATTTGGATGCAGTATTCTTCATTTTTCATTCTAAATTATTATGAGAGAGGTGGTGATGCAAGATCTTTTATTGGACCAACATCTGTTGGTGAAAGGGAAAAGCTTTTGAGCTTCATAGAACTGGTCTTCACATCTGGAGAAGGTAACCAGAGTGTCACAGTTAAGTTGGAACACACTATTAAGCTTCAGGCATTCACACATGTTGTAAGAGATGATTTAAAATGAAGTGGGCAATCAATATCTCTGCAGTTGTAGAATTAAAGAGGGTTAGTAGATTAGAGTGTCCTACAAATTGTTGTAATGAGCCATAAAACCAATGTCTTTATTCAGTCCATGATTTTTAGTATCCAGCAGAGTTATGAATTTAAGTTCCCAGGATCATCTTTTGAAGGTATTGTGCAAATCTCTTTTAACGATAAGGACCGAGAACTCAGATACTTTGTGGAAAGTCTTCACCCATTGGTGATAGGATGCTTTCGTCTTTTATCATTTTTCTAAATTTTTCATCCAAGAGCGTAGTGATTGTCTTGTTTCACCCACCTAGTTGTCATTAGGGCATTTGATGGACTGGATGAGGTACATCACGATATGATAGTAGTGCGTAGGAACTTGAAAGTTGTGCTGTAGAGGTATTGGTCATTGTAGCAGTGAAGACATATCTGCAGGTTTCGAAAACTTTTTTTTAAAAGGTCTGGTACCGTTTTTTGTTCGTGTGGGGGACCTTGTTTCTGTTGAGCTTGGTGATGCTGTGGGGAGGGTGGGTGTTTGAAGGCCAGAAGAAAGAGGTTGGGAAAAATGTATTTCAGTATGTAGTTCTCTTCAAGCTGCAATTGTTTGA
This sequence comes from Pelusios castaneus, assembly GCA_007922175.1. Taxonomy (NCBI): domain Eukaryota; kingdom Metazoa; phylum Chordata; order Testudines; family Pelomedusidae; genus Pelusios; species Pelusios castaneus. The sequence continues at coordinate 16,136,996 of ML685797.1, forward strand.
TAATATCCCATACGAGTTCCAGTTTTGGGAGATAGGTGACAAGTGGGGGTGTGCAACTAGTAGGGAGTTTTGTCTGTATTGAAGAAGGTTCTCTCAGAGTCTATGGGGGTAGCTTGTTCCAGGACGTGATCTTCTCTGATGGAGTGTACTCTACTGGTGAAGGCACTTTTAAGTGTGTTTAAAAAGTTTATACCAGACTTTCTTTTTAGTGCGTATTCTGTGATATTTAAATGCCTGGTTGTAGAAGAGATTTTGGTTTATCTGGGTGATAACTGGATCTGTGGAGGTAAGTGTGGTGATCCATGGTTTTCTTGCATATAATTGTCTGTAGTATTCCATTGCTGAAGCTGATCATGGTAGCTAGGAAACTGATGCTTGTGCTGAGTGTTCTAGAGAGAGTTTAATGGATGGGTAGTAATTGTTGAAGTTCTAATGAGAAATTATGAGGGATTCATAATTCTGATGGACACTAAAAGTTATAGACTTAACAGATACACTGGTTTATGGCTCATTACAAAAAACAATTTGTAAGACACCCTACTGCCTACTCACCCTCTTTTGCCTTATAACTGCAGAGTTATTAATTTCCCACTTCATTTTAAGTGTTCTCCTACATGTCAACTCCTAAAGTTTAATGTATTCCACCTTGTATTAAACTGTGATACTCTAGTTACCTTCTCCAGACGCAAGAACCAGTTTTGTGAAGCTTGAAGGCTTGTCCCCTTCCACCAACAGAAGTTGGCCCAATCAAAAAAAACTCCATCACCCATTTTGTCTCTATCATATCCTGGGACCAGCAAAGCTACAACGCCACTGCAAGCTATTGTATCAAATTATGCCTAATATCAATACACCTTTGCACTTTGAAATCTGTCCTTTCTATTCTGCTAAATAGTTCTTCTACTTCCCTCCCAAGTGAGCTGTATTTCAGTGGTAGAGGAAGTAATCTCTGGATACAATTTACATATCAATGTCCAGGCCTAATTCTATGTGCATTTACCATCAATAAAATCATTTGAGTACATCTATGGAAGATCTATTTATAACCATGTAAATTGAAGCAGAAGGTGGCCTGACATTTATGAAGTGTTTAGGGATCTATCAGTGTGAAAAGCATTAGTTAAATGTAAGGTTTATTTAGTTAGAAAGGTTAAACCACTTCAGATACTAAAGCAACTATCAGCTTCATTGTTTAAACCAATATTATTCATCTTTACAGTCCCTTTGATTGAACAGTGAAAAGTTAAAGAATCCTGAATTATTCCAATACTCTGGGCTAATTAAAACAGGCTACTTATTGGCAATGCCTATGACTGCTGTGTTTTAAGCATGACTATTAATTATAATGTTAGCAGAATATTTGTAATCACTACAAAATTAACCTTTGTATCCTCAGGAGGTTCTTCTTTATAAGAGTCACTTGGAGTCTCATAGAGAAACTAATTAGTCAACAAATGATAAATGCAGAAGGAACAGAAATTAGTTTTGTTTACTGCTTCATGCTTGAACCATATAATTTGTATTGTAATTAAATTTTGTTCTATATTGTGAAAAGAAAAGTATATAATTCAAGGATAGTAATAGTATTTTAGAGTGCTTCTGAGGCATATGTTGACATATTCATTAGTGCTGTCTATTCCCCAGCATGAAGCGAATAAGCAGGGAAAGAAGAAGCATCTGTCAGAACATTATAAAGAAATTTTTTTTCTTCCTCTCTTGATACAGTTCAAGTTTTAAACAACCACATCATGAAACAAAACAAAAACACAGAAGGCAGAACAACAGAGTTCCACCATGCCTACCCTCTTACCACCTCTTGCAACTTCAGAACTGAATATTTACTATTTGTTCACCACATCCTAGTGAATGAGGAATGAATAACCAGTTTCAATCACCCAGAAAATGCCAGAATAGTTGTTTAAAAACATCATCCTATTTAATATTATTCTTTATATTATATGATAGAAAAGTAAATTAGAAATCTGTGTCATTTACTTATCCGTTACATTATAGCTAAAATGTATGCATATCTTAATAAATATTTCTTTTATTATATCAGGTTATGACACTTACTAAATCTACAATTTCCAGAGGGGTAGCCCTGTTAGTGTTATAGCAAAAACAAAGAGAGTCCTGTGGCACCTTATAGACTAACAGATTTTCTTCAGCATACTCTTTCATGGGTTATAACCCACTTCGTCAGATGCATGAAGTAGAAATCACAGTAGAGACATATATATGCACATGCCAAGATGGAGGAGGGCAAGTGTTAGCAAAGTCAGTTACAATAAACATCAACTTTGTAAAACACTTGACTTTAAAACCCTAGTAAAAAACATAAGAGGCTGCCCCTGCTATGTCCCCCCAAGATCAGTGTAATTGGAAATGAGCCTGAAGGGGGGGGAAGTACGGATATTAAAATAATTACCCATCCACACAATTTCTATTGACTTTAGTGGGATTTTTGTGTGCATGCATTAAGATAGCTGGACAATGGAATTTCTATTCCATGGACAACTGACATTTTGAAATTTGTTTTTGTTCCAACTTAGAACAAAAAAAAAAACAACAGAATTTTGAAGTTTCCAACAAAATATTAAAAAAAAAAATTCTATTTGGAGCTATTGAAACATTTTGTTTTGATAATGTAAATATTAGAGTATAGCATAAACTATTAAATGTAATACCTAATATAATATTCAAGTGAAAATAAAAAGTAAATAAAATAAAACCAACCAATAAAGTCAAAACAAAATGTTTTTACCTTATCAAAATATTATGAAAACAAGAACATTGAAATGGACTTTTATCTGCTGAAAGTTTTGTCAAAGACTATTCATATTCCTGTGAAATATTTCTATTTCAATGAAACTACATTTCCAATCAAAAACTGTTCTGTAATTTTTTTTAACTAGCTCTATTATTAATAAAGCACCAAGAACATCAAACACAAGATTCCAAATTTACCTACTGTAAAGCACACTCCTTCCTCCATTTCATTCCCTTCACTGGCTGCCCCTTGCCAATGTGTAAGTTCTCCAGGATATAGATATGCCATGCTTCTTGTACATATAGTCTAATTTTCCTTTGACATCCTGCTGGGAGTAAAAGCAAAGAAGCCCAGGACAGGGCAGTCATAAACTATAACTACATACAGTAATAAGAAGTTTGTTACCTCATTTCTATACATAATTCTGTTCATAGTAAAAGTTTTTCTTGACACCCTCTTGCTAATCAGTAAAATACTAGATGCTTTCAGAAACTAGGCACAGTGTGCTGGACGACTCAGTAAAAGATTAGATTGCAATAGTTGCTGCAGAGCCTGCACAAATCCAAATGACTCTCTCGTGAGCTCAGAGAATTAGGGGAAATGTTGAATTGTCTAGAGACATTTAAGCTGTATATGAAAGCCACTGTGGCAAATAAACTAGTGGACCAGCAAAAGATTGCTCTGCTCTTAACTGTGGCAGGCCTAGAGACCCTAAATGTATACAGTGCACTTCATGCAAATAACAGCAGTGAAAGATGAAAGCTTTGCAAAAACACTGAAAATGTGTGAAGATCACTGAGTCTGTAGAAATAACATTATGTCTGAGAGATATGCTCTGGAATGAGAACACAGAATGAAAGAGAACAGAGGGGTTTGTCACAGACTTGAAATTAACAAATCATTCTTGTGAATATGAAATATTAAACAATTTACTCATTAAAGACCAGATTATCCTGGGATGTAAAATAAAACGTGTCTATGGACATTTAGTAAAGGAGATGGATCTCGATATGCCAAGCAGAAGAACGAACATATACACTTTGGCTTTTATGTTTCAAATCTAATGTCAGAAGGGACCATTGTAATGACCTAGATTGACCTGCATTACACAGGCCATCGAACCTTACCTGGTAGTTCCTGCATCAAAACCATCTTTTAGAAAAACACCCAATATTGACTTAATGTCTTCAAGAGATTGAGAATACACAGCATCACCAGGTAATCTGTTCCAATGGCTTCACCAATAAAAATTATGCACGTTATTTCTAGTCTGAATTTATCCAGATTCAGCTAAAGATCATTAGATGTTATATGCCTTTGTCCATTAGATTAAAGAGCTCCTTATTTCTTAACCCCATTCACACTTATTTTCTATCACATATCCTTTATGTGACAAAGATCCTCCCAAACCCAGAGCACCAACTTTTCCTGCTCTTCTCCTTATTCAAAATCAGATTAGAAAATAAAAAGATTGTGGTAGCCCTCCAATCTCTACTAACAAAATAAACTCTACACACATGAAACAGTATTCACAATAGATTATGCAGATGTTCAAAACCTGATCACAAATACTCTTTGGACTTGGCTTTTCCTCAGCAGGTCTGAATTCATTCCATGAGTCCTTGCCATTGGCTCCCTCTTGTGAATCTCATATGGCCTGCTACACTTTTTGAGCTTGGATTTCCCTTTATTTGGAAGTCTAGTAGACTCCTGGTGCCTGGCTGCTTCTTGATGCAGCGCTGTGGGTAATATTCCTTCAGCCACCCTCTTGCAGGGACAAAGAGCACTCGCTGAAGAATCTGCAGATCTTCACAAAGACAATCTTCCCTCTTCTTGCTAATATGCTTTCACAAATAGTAAAAATATTAACAATATTGACTAGAGAGATGGTAAGAAAAATTCCGATGAAATCATTTTTATCAGAATTTGGTGAAATCAAAATAGTCTACACTGAAAGTTTCAGTTTGGTTTCATTCCAAAAAATATATAATGTTTCATCAGAACTTTTCTGTGCCCCTCTAATGTCCAGATTGTGGAGAATTTTACTGTTCATCTACATTGAAATGTCCTGTGGAGACAATTCAATTTCAGTGAAGTTCTGATGGAATCCAGGCAGGATTTCAATTTTTTGGTTGTTTTCATTCCTAATTTCAATTAACCCATATTTCAAATGATCAAAATCCTCTATAAAATGGAATTACCTTTCTGTGCCCAGCTCCAGTTGACATTGAAAATACTACCATTGGGCAACTGAATTAGCACTCATTGAGATGAATGGGGCAAAGAACAACTCCCAGAGCTAGTGTTTCAAGTTCTGCCAATTCAAGAAAATCTTTGCTTCAGTTGCACTGAATTAATATTTTCAAGATTATTTCAGCAAGCATAACAGCTATACCTACCTTCTGTAATTCTATTTTAACTCTGTTCCCAAAACATGCTATCACTGACAAAATTCAATAGCAAAACTTCGTTCAAAGTAGTGAAAATCCAAATGAACTCTACTGGAATTATTCCAGATTCAAGCACATAGTTAAAATATGGTATACTTTTGTGACAAATCAAGCCATATTTTTAAAATTAGGCTCTCTTGGGACTGTGCTGTTATAACCAATTACCCCTCAACATAGTAATAGTGTGGCTGCAATGAAAAACTTGAATAACTAGTTGATAGTCTCCTTTAAAGTACTTGTTAGCGCTTTACAATTGCCTTGCAATAGAACTCCCATCCAGCTGGAGACACTTGGGCATATTTTCATCTATTCAAAGATGCTTCACAATATTTTGATTATTCTTTTTTTCCCCTCATATTTGATGTTTCTATTTTAGGTGGTTAAACCAGGAATGAAACTAATTGCTTGGTGGTGTAAACTGCAATTTGAAGTAATTTTAGTTCCATTTTAAGAACATCTTCATCTATGTCTCCTGCACTTTAATTGGGCCACTGGAGAGGTTAATTATAACTTTGTAGATTAATTAAGCAAATTTCATCCATTTTTCAGTAATTTACTAATTCTTACTTGGGGTTCATTCTATCTACTGCACTAATTAGGTGTATTTGTAATGAGTTAAAAAAAACAAGAACTTGAGTTGAAGCGAGCAATTTAGATATTTTATTCTGAAGAATAAAAACAGTTATGGTAAAAGAGAGTGAATCCCCTCTATATTTCTCCTTCATCAGTCACATGAAGTGATTTCATTTCTTTTATAGATTATAAAGACAAGAAAGACTTCTGTAATATTAATGAGCTCATTAGCAGGCTCTTTAAGTGACACAGACAGGGAGATCCTTGCCTGGATGGAACAATTTTTAATGAGCCATTTTTTTCCTTCAGAGTCATTGGTGACCAAATAGAAATGGGGTTTGGTATCCTATAAAAATATGAGATTGTCATGAAATTCTAACATATCAGAAGTTCATATAAAGATTCATTCAGATTCAAAATAATTTCTTGGTTATATGATTTACTTTTTTCAATTAATTGGGAAGTAACACAAACAAGAGAGACACTTTGAACTTATACCCTGGTTGAAAACGCATTTATATAATTGGATCACCACACTTCTAAGATGTAAGAAAAATAATTTTAAAGATTTTAACCTCTTTTTTAAAATGCCAAATTCTGCAGATTTTAGTCTTGCAGAAGAAAAATTTCCATTAGCTTCAATTGAATTTTTATTGCAGTATTACTGGATTTAGTCCAAGGTGTCATCATGTTCTTTTAAGGAGTGGTACTGTTGTAGCTAATGTGCCAATAAGTATGCAATACTCATGAAAAACTTAATTTGTGAAGCCAGTCCTTAATAGATCTTGTATTACGATGTCCTGCTCTCAAGGCAAGTTCTGTCTGTTGGCTTCCTCTTGTGAAGCTCATATGGCTTGCTACACTTTTTGAACTTGGGTCTCCCTTTACTCTGAGCTCTAGTAGGTTCCCAGTGCCTGTCAGTAAGAATATTCTAATGATGTGATACTTCTTTTTTGCACATCATCATTTGAGTTCAATGCCATTCCATATTGTGCTGAAATAGGTTTGCAAGTTTTGGGTTTCTCTGAAACTATCAAAATAAGATATTGGGGCTAAGCCAAAACCACAGGTCTAAACACCTCTCAATTTTGAGCAGTTTCAGATCTAATTATAGCCAGAATTTGAACAGGCCCCATTTAGTTCATTTATTGCCATTTCGCTACGTTCAGATGTTAATAAAACGTAGTTGTAGTTGTTCGAGTTCATCTCTGGATTCTTAAATGCTATTATTCCAACCACACCACTCACAAAGCACCAACAGAATAAATTACTCCACTACTGAGCATTTGCCTATTCAGCATGTTTTATATGTTTATTTTTCAATTCTACTCTTCCAATGATAAAAATCATAGATTATGTTTAATGCACATGTCGGCTCAAGAGCAGGCTACACTTGTGATTTTACCCTCAACTCTCCTTGGGCCCTACTTCCAAGTGACCACAATACTAATGCAAAAAAGTATATTAATACAATTAACTTTTTTGTCATTAAAATTGTCTGTTCTGAAGCTTACAATATATTTATAATTTGCAAATATTGTTGTATCTGTGTTGGTCCCAGAGTATTAGACAGACAAAGTAGGTGAAATAATGTATTTTATTGGACCAAGTTCTTGCCCTGAAGAAGAGCACTGTGTAGCTCAAAAGCTTGTCTTTTTCACAAACAGAAGTTGTTCCAATAAAAGATATGACCTCACCCATCTTTGTCTCTCTAATATACTTATTGTTACTTTCATACATATTGTGCTTGGAGAAAAGTTACTTACATGCATATATTTTTGTTTGTTTAATTATACGAAATATTCACTCTAACAAAAGGAATTCCAAGAGACTTCACTTTTGTCAGAAAGATAACACATCTTTAGCCTTAATACTATGTTTATTACCTTAAGAATGTTACACAAATTCAGAAAAGCTGCTTCTTAAATTTTACCTTCTCTTAACTTTTATACTACTTTCCTTTGTGCTATGTTTGAAAGACATATTTATTTAAAGTTGTGCTTTATGCAATACATTTAATGGAAATTTAATTGCTATAACAGAATTGGATCAAAAGATAAATCCTTATGAGTGTGTTAGCTACATCAGGACAACTTTCTTTGTGCAGGACACCAATCTAGTAAAAAATGTTATATCAAGAAAACAAACCATGTAAAATATTAATGTTTTCAGGAAAGACCTGATTGTGAAAAGGAATGTTGGGTTGCATTATCAGAGTAATAAGTCAAAACGTAAAGTGAGTCTTTTAACCACCCCATAAAAATTTCTAAGTAAACCGTCAAAGAATTTTAGAAATATCCTTGTTGAAATAAGTTATAAGAAATCTAAAAAGCTCATTCTGAGCAGCCTCAAGAAAGAATATGTGTAGTTGGAAATGTTTGTTTCAATTCTTAAATATTAAAATGGCAAACACCTTTCTGAAATGCATATTTGCAATTACATTAGCTAAATGCAAAACTCCTAATGTAATTTCCCAATATCATTGGTAAACAGCATAATGCTTTATATATCAACATGGAATCTAATGGCCTTGCTAAACTGATTAATAATAAAAGAAACCATTGTAGTATAGACTATTTCTATTAATGGGAAATTGATTAATTACTGGATGTACTCAAGCAACTCCCTCATCCAATCAAGGAAGACAAGAAATTCAACTGTGCAGAAATTTTTATAAAGAATTAACATCTTCTTCAATAATTATCTGACCTAAAGACCGTAGGAATTAATATTAAAAAAAAAAAAAGACAAAAACAGAAAACTTTTCTATAAAGAACAGGAGTCTTTGGACATTTGAAAAGCTAATTTCATTTCCTCTCAAACTCTAATGAACTTGGAAGCATAACTCAGAAAATGGACTGACAAGAAGAACAAGAGTTAAAACTAATTTTAAAAGTTATCTGATGCTTTCCTGCCACAAGAAGAACAAAGGTAATTAAGGAAATGTTGAATATTCATTAGGCAGACAATCTTCAAGAACTGAAGGTGCTGCCTAACCCAACCCCAGGCATGTAGCCAATGAACAAATGATAGCAACCAACTCTGAATCTAAACAAGCTTGAAAGAAGTGTCCTTTCCTATAATTTCATGGAAATAGGAAGACGAGTATATTAAAAAAAAACCCTCAACTGAGAACCCCTCACTCCAACATCCTCTGCTACCCTGCTTAAACAACAAGCAACAACAAGCAATCTATTTAGCCATTCCATCTCCACAAGCTGTGACAGCTAAGAACAGAGAAGACTCAAGAAGAAATCAACCCAAGGAAACCTCCCAAAGGATTAAATTTAAAACTCTTGCAATGCTTTTACTGGGATGTGAAAATGCTCTTAACTTCTAACAGTTTCTCCTGTTAATCACCAAATGTTTTTAGACTATGTATTCCTGGAAAGAAAATGGGAGCTAAACATTGGTAAACAGAGAGAGTGGGATTTCAGATTCTTAATGTCTGTAATTGGCCTTTCTTAAAATATCTTCTTCAACAGCTTCTTCTAAGTAACTGATTTTCCTCACTTTCATAAAATGTAATTAAAATTGCTTACTTTCCCCAATTATAAACTGCTTATTATTTATAATAAACAGGTTCTACCTTTCCTTAAAAAAAATTATTTTCCCCATTCATAAACATTCTTAGTTATCTAAGGCTCCTTGATAATTTTGGGAAACAAGACCTTGGACTCAATTTACCAAGAGACATGTACCCTCCTTCCTCAAAGTGGACTCACTTTCAAGACTGCAATCTTTTTGAAATTTCTCCACAGCAAGATGTACAGAGGAGATTGTAAAGGCCATAACTTGTTTATCATTTCTATTCTGTAACTTGTATAGTTTTATTTAATAGTTTCTTTTCCTTTCTTTCTAAACAAAAATTCCATAGTTAACAGTTTATTTCACTTTAATAATGTTGTCCCCAAAGGTATGTAAAAGAAATCCTGTGATTAAAATAGTCAATGTCACATCCCTTAGTTGATGGTAGCACAAACAACTAAAAAGGGTTTGCTTAGTAATTCTTGTTTTTCTAAACTAAATATTTTTAGAAATTTTTAAAATAAAATTACTTGATGTCCAATAATTTAGTTATCACTTTCTACTCCACATAGGCCTTAAGAATATAAGAAAGGCCATACTGAGTCTGACCAATGGTGCATGTAGCTTAATATCCAGTCTTTCAACAACTGGCAAGGGCAGATGCTTCAAAGGAATGAACAGAACAGATAATCATTGAGTGATCCAACCCCTGTCATCCACTACCAGCATCTGGCAATCAGAGACTCAGGACACCTAGGCTGTCTACACTTGTAAATTTAGGTCGACTTAGCTAAGTCAACTTAACAAATTCGACTTTAAGTCGACTTTGTTAAGTCGACTTAGCAAGTCCACACCTAAATTTTAAGTCGACTTTGGGGGGACCCTACAAAGTCGACCTAGAGCATCCACACTGGATGCCTAGGTCGACTTCTAGGGGCTAGGTAGACCTGGGACAGGTCCATGGTGGCAGGGGGGGCACCCCTTGCCAAGTGCCAGGGGGCTCAGCCTTTGCCCCATTGTACCTGGGTACAACGGGGCAAAGGGGGACAGGGACCCTGGCAGGGCATAGGGGCAGGGTGGGCAGGGCTTTGCCCTGCCCTGTGGGGGGGGCATGCCAGGCTCCCTGTGCCTGTCCCCCTGGCAGGGAGGGCAGTGGGGGAGTCCTGGAGAGCCCTAAGTCGAGTTAAGCCAAAAGTCGACTTAAAAGAAGGTATTACAAAGTCAACTTAATTTTTCCTTAAGTCGGCTTAAGCTACTGCTTAAGTCGACTTAAGGAAAGTGTAGTGTAGACGCAGAGTAAATTAAGTCGACTTAAGCAAGATTAAGTCGACTTAATTTACAAGTGTAGACGCACCCTTAGGGTGCAGGGTTGCATTTATGACCATCTTGGCTAATAGCCATTTATAGACCTATCTTTCATAAATTATAATGGGGTTTGAAAAAGATATATATTATTTTTGGCCTTCACAACATCCCCTGGCAATCAGTTCCATAAGTTGACTATGTGTTGTGTATCTTCTGGTTCATTTTAAACCTGCTCATTGGGTGACCCTCTGGTTCTTGTGTTATGTGAAGGAGTAAATAGTACTTCCTTATTTACTTTCTCCAAACCACTCAGGATTTTATCAACCTCTATCATATTCCCCCTGAGCCATCTCTTTTCTAAGATAAACAGTCTCCTATGAAAGCTATTTCATACCCTTAATTTTTGCTGCCTTTCTCTGTACCTTTTCCAATTCTAATATATATAGAAATGGGATGACCAGAATTTCGTGGAGTATTCAAGCTGTGGGAGTACTATGGATTTATACAGAGATATTATGATATTTTTGTCTTAAATCTATTCCTTTCCTAATGGTTCCTAATGTTCTATTAGCTCCTTTGACTGCCACTGGACACTGAGCAGATATTTTCAGAGAACAATCCACAATGATTCCAAGATCTCTTTCTTGAGTGGTAACTGCTAATTTAGACCCCATCATTTTGTATGTATATTTAGGATTATATTTTCCACTGTGCATTACCTTTTATTTATCAACATTGAATTTCATCTGCCATTTTGTTGCCCAGTCACCCAGTTTTGTGAAATCCATTTGAAACTCTTCACAGTCTACTTTGGATTTAACTATTTTAAGTAATTTTGTATCAGCTGCAAATTTTCCCACCTTAGGCTGCGTCTACATTGGCAAATTAAGTCGACTTAAGCTTGGCTTAATGTGCCCTGCATCTACATTGCACTGTGCTTAAGTCGACTTAGGCAAAATAAAGTCAACTTAATGAAAATTAAGTCGACTTTATTAAACCTGCCTGGAATTCGACCTAATGCTTAAGTCGACTTACTAAAGTCGACTTAAGCCACTGTAGATGCAGGGTAGCCCAGGATCACCAGCAATGGCCACCAGGGCTCCCTTCTCTGCTTCCTGACCTTCTTCCCAGGGTTCCTGAGACAGGAACCTGGACTGGCCAATCACGGGGCAGGACACAGCCCTGCCCCCCCTGAGGCTCAGAGCTGCCTAGGCCTGCTTCAGAGAGGCAGCATGGCTGAGCAGAGGAGCCAGCGGCGCAGGCGTGCCCCCTCCTGGGCGTATGCTGAGATCCTGGCACTCATTGCCATCTAGGGGAATGACTCCATGGCCCCCAGGCTGCAGGGCAGCCAAAGAAACAGGGAGGTATATGCCTCCATTTCAGAGGCCCTGGCTACCAAGGGCTACACCCGGGATACCCAGCAGGTCCGGGTCAAAATTAAGGACCTGCGCCAGGGGTATCAGAGGGCACGGCAGGAGTGCCACCAGTCAGGGGCAGCACCCACCACCTCCTGCTGGTATTACCGGGAGCTGCACAGCTTCCTGCAGCGAGAGAGTGGGTGTGACCCTGCTGGCACGCTCGATTCTGCCCAGCCCCTCTCCCCCGACGACGACGTCCGGAAGGGAGGCTCAGTGGAGGAGACCGTGGGCCCTCCAGAAGGAGGGACCAGCCAGCCCCAGGAGTTGGAGGAGGATCCAGCTGCCAGCCCGGAGCTGATCCCTGCCCCGACGCCTGGGCCATCCAGCCTGGTCGAGGAAGAGGAGGAGTCATTCCCCCCCCCAAAGGAGGATGCAGGCGAGGGGCCAGCACCACAGACACCTGCTGGAAAGTCTAAATACACTATATCCACTGGATCACCTTTGTCCACATTTGTTGATAAGATCAAAGAATTCAAATAGATTGGTGAGGCATGATTTCTCTTTATAAAAATCATGCTTACTCTTCACGAGCAAATAGTGGTCATCTAATAATTCTGTTCTTTACTACCAATTTGCCTCATATTGTAAGACAAACAAGGAGTCCTGTAGCATTTTTAAAGACTAACAAATTTATTTATTGCATGAACTTCCGTGGGAGAAAATCTCACTTCATGGCTTATTAGCTTCTAATTGCCAGGTTCACCTCTAGAGCCCTTTTTTAAAAAATTGGTGTCATATTAACTATCCTCCAGTCATCTAGTACAAAAGATGATTTAAAAGGTACATTACAAAAACCACACTTAGCAGTTCTGCAATTTCTTATCTGAGTTTCTTCATCACTCATGGGTAAATACCATTTGGTAACTTATTACTGTTTAATTTTTCAGTTTGTCCTAAAACCTCCTCTACTGACACCTCAATCTGGGATTGTTATTCAGATATGTCACCTAAAAAGAATGACCTTGATTGGGGAATCTCCCTCACATCCTGTGCAATGAAGACTGATCCAAGGAATTAATTTAGCTTCTCTGGAGGCCTTATCTTCCTAGAGTGCTTCTTTAGTACTTTGATCATCCAGTGGCCCCCACCAGAGGTGGCCGTAGGCAATCGGGGGCCCTAGGCGAAGGCCCATCGTGGGGTCCGCTATAGGCCCCCATGGCACCTCTCTGTGGCCCCAGATCCCCGCTACTGGCTCCCCCCACAGCACCAGCCCTCCCTCTTCAGCCTCAGCTCCCTGCCACCAGCCCCTCCTCTGTGGCTCTATTCTCCCCCTCCTCCCCCCTTGTGACCCTGGCTCCCCACCACCAGCCCCAGGGCCAGCTCCTCCTGCTGCTGCTTACTGAGGCAGATGCAGTTTTTGGGGTAGGCGAAGCAGGGGATGGGGCCCCTTACTGCTTGGGGCCCTAAGGAGTGCGTCTGCTTTCTCTACCTCAAAAACAACCTCTGGGTCCCATTAATTGTTTGGCAGGCTTCCAGCTTCTGGTGTACTTATACATTTTTTTGATGTTTGTATGTCTTTGGCTATTTGCTATTCAAATTCTTTTTTGGCCTGTCTAATTATACTTTTCCACTTGATTTGCCAAAGGAAATGTATGCTCCTTTCTATTGGCCCCAGTTGGATTTCACTTCCAATTTCTACAGGATGCTTTTTTTCCTCTAGCTTCTTCTTTTACTTTGTTGTTTAACCATGGTGGCACTTTTTTGGTCCTCTTACTATGTTTTTAAATTTGTGATATATATTTAATTTGAGCATCAGTTATGGTGTTTTTTAAGCGTGTCCATGCAACTTGAAGGCGTTTGACTTTTGTCACTATACCTTTTAATTTCTGTTTAACTAGCTTCCTCATTTTGGGGGTAGTTCCCCTTTTTGGCGTTAAATGCAGCTATGATGGGCTTCTTTGGTGTTTTCCCTTGGTACAAGGATATTAAATTTAATTATATTATGGTTGCTATTACCATGGGGTTCAGCTATATTCACTTCTTGGACAAGATCCTGTGCACCACTTAGGACTAAATCAAGAATTGCCTCTTCTCTTGTGGATTCTAGGACTATCTACTCCAAGAAGCAGTCACTTCTTGTGTCAAAAGATTTTCTCTCTGATCCCATCCTGAGGTGACATGTAGTCAGTCAATATGGAGATTGTTGAAACCCGCATTAAGTTTTCTATGTTTATAGCATCCCTTATGTTTCAGAGCATTTCACCATCACCACGCTGGTCAAGTGGCTGGTAGTATATCCATATATTCTTTGAATTCAAGTAGGGATTCTATGGTACAGTTTCATTTTACTATATTTGACTCTGTGGTTTCTTTCACATATAGTGCCACTCAATCAGCATGATGTTCTCTGTCATTCCTATATATTTTGTACCCTGGTATCACTGTATCCCATCGATTATCCTTATTCCATCAAGTTTCCCTGATGCCTCAATATCCTAATTTAATACAAGGCATTCAAATTCACTCTTCTTAATATTTAGATTTCTAACATTTGTATATAAGCACTTATAAAATGTGTCACTTTAGCCGTCTGCCATTACATGATGTAATTGAATAGAACTCTTTCATTTAAGTGTTTCTCTTCAGTTCCTACCTGTGCTGTAACAATTTCCTTCTCCTTTTTACTAGGATATATAATCACCATTAATAGATCCTCCTCTAAGGAATGTCTTTATCCAAACCATGTGCCCTTATGCCCCTGATGGTTTCCCCCAGCCCTTACTTAAAAAAAACCCTCTACAAATTGTTTAATTTTACATGTAAGCAGGGTTGCCCCTAGATCAAATATCACCACCGGCAAGGAGTGTTTTCAATATTCCCTCCCATTTTAAAAAATATTTTCCATCAAAGTTGCCCCTGGCTGCAAACTAGAGTGCAACTGAGTTTTTCACTCCCTGTAGTTTGTTCCTGAAGGCTTCTTTGGGGGCATCTTTTGTTTTCTATAGGGAAAAACCAAGTATTAGGGAGAGCAAAAGTTTATGTTCTTAGAAAGTCAGACATTACTATTACTTCATTTCTCAGGTTTAACACGTATTTCTTGTATATTGTTACATCGATAGGGGTTCAATAGATATCTCTGGCATCTAATTAAATATGCCCTTTATTAGTCACTACTTACACTCTTCAATTCTTAAAACACAAACAAACTTTGACAATTATAGAATAGAACAAGGTTCACAATATCACAAATGGGCTTTCACTTCTCTTCACTTTGTTTTCATATCTCACTGAAACTGGTGACACCTGGCCCCTTATATTCCCATGAAGGCCTGCCTGACAACATTCTAGGAGTTTCAAGGAAAATATAGGTCTCAGAAAGTCTGGAAGGTTCCATGAAATTCTACAAGGGTCCAGAACATTCTGGTAGGATAGTGAAATACAGAATACATACATACAGAATATCTGAAACATTTTACTTCAAACATTCTATTTTCCCCTTTATTGCTAACAAAAATAACACCCTGACCTCAGTACATTCAGGCAATCACTTGGATCACCCGCCCCTAAATTTGGCCCTGCATGCCAGCAATCTGACTCCATATTGGCTTAGAGTGCCATCCTTTATGTATAGGCTCCTCCTTTCACAAAATTTCCCCAATTCCTAAAATATCCAAATTCCTCATCCCTACATCATTATCTTATCCACACATTGAGATCCTACAGTTATGCCTATCTAGCTGGCCGTGCGCATGGCACTGGAAGTATTTCAAGGAATGCTACTATGGAGGTCTTGGATTTCACTCTCTTACCTAGCAGCCTAAATTTGGCTTCAAGTACCTCTCTCCAGCTTTCCATACATCTACCATGACCACAGCTCCTCCCCAGCACTGTGTATAAATCTATCTAGATAACTTGAGAGATCCACTACCTTTGCATCCAGCAGTCAATTCACCAAGCAGTTCTTCAGGTCATCATAAATCTAGCTAGCTATGTTCTTAATGATCATATCCCCCATTACTATTACCTGCCTTACCCTGCACTATGCAGAGTGGAATGCCACAGGCACCTTACTTTAGACTGCATGATCAGACTACAACACCCCCTATTCCCATTATCTGCCAGAATACAGAATGAGTGGCTCCTTATACAACTTTTGCACTCCCTCACAAGAACATCTCCTCAGGCGACAATGCCATTACCTTTCTCTGCGTAGAACCCTGTGGTTGTACCACTCAGACTGGCCCCGGGGGCAGAAACTGCATGCTTCTAGCATTTAACACAACAGGCCCAAATGCAACTGACTACCTGCAGGACACTCCTCTTCAGGTGCCTGTGATAAGCAACTACTTAAAAAGTGTGATATATGTGATATATGCCATCATGTGCCGACAATGCCCCTTCGCCTTATACATCAGACAAATTGGACTGTCTCTGTGCAAAAGAATGAATGGACAAATCTGACATCAGAAATGGCAACATTCAAAAACCAACAGAGAGTCACTTCAATCTCCCTGGTCACTCTGTGAAAGACATACCTTTACAATTCTTAAACAGTCTAATTCTAAATGAAAGCTTCAAAAAGAAACCACAGAGTTAGAATTGATATGCAAATTTGACACCATCAACTTGGGTTTGAATAGGGACATGAACTGGCTTCATCATTACTAACATTAGTCTTTAAAGACTCCTTTGTTTTTCATTACAAATAGTGACTCTCACCTCTCTCAACTTCACTACTTTCTGATATGTTGTTCCACTCCATTTGAATCTACACAACTTGTTTGATTTGCTCAAGTAATCTGACCTGATGCAGTGAAGTGTAATCACAGGATTTGTCTTTCCCTCCCATACTATAAGTTTTCCATTTTCTAGAATCTGACAAAGTAGGACTTCGCCCATGAAAGCTCATGCAAAAATTGAATGTATTGGTCTTTAAAAGTGCCACAGAACTCCTTCCTTGTTTTGCTGAACTAGACTAACACAGCTACCCCTTTGGAACTTGCTTAAAAAGTGACTCAGAACAGTTCCTTCGAGCCTATTGTCCATTTGCCCAAAAGTACACGGAAGCAAGGAGAAAGGGCTAAATCCAAAAAGGAAGAATCCGTATACCTGGGACTTGAGTTAAAGTTCTCAAATCATGGCTTAAAGATTTTAAGGTACAATTGTAATGTTTTGCCTGTAGAACTTTTAAAAAGCAACAGAAAATAGGTTGGACTTGGAAGTATATTTAAAAAGTAAAAGCAAAAAGAACAAAAAACAAATGGGCTTTCTAGAAGCTGCTTCCCATGACCACAGATCCCTTTTTGGTTGAACTGTTAGTATTTGTTACTCAAAAGAACTTGGCAGTTCTTTCCAGAAATGCACTGGTAGAACCATGAGAAACCTCTATGGTATTTAAAAAAAAATCAATAAGAAAAAAAAAAAAGAAGGATGAGTGGTAAATTCTCATTTATAAACTATATGCTCAATCCACAGAAAACCTCAATAGAGGCTGTCAGCAAAATGGGACTTCTAGTTTAGGCTGCACTGAACAAGGGTTTTTCTGATTTTAAAATGATTCAATATATTATTTGAATTTTGACATCCATTAAAACCTAACTCATTACCTAAGGCAAGCTATGCTAGGAGTTCTTGTTTTCAGCAAATGCTATTGAATAATTCAAAGCTGGATGTTTATTTACTATGTCTTCTAGTCCTCACATATTGTTGGGTTTGTTTGTTTGGTTAGTTGGTTTGGGGATTTTTTAAGACTTTTTCATAGCTCACATATTTCATAGTTTCCAGTCCTGTAGCCTTTACTCAGGAAAACTCCCATGGCCAACAATATAAATTTACCTAAGTAAAAGGCTACAGCATTTGGCTTTTTGAAGCTAGGTCAGTTTATTGTAGTTGCTGGTTTATTTTCTTCTGCAAGTCTTAGGGTGCCCCATGTTTTGATTCCTGAAATTGTTCTTGCATTCAAATATACATTGGCTCTGCCCACATTTTATATTTTTAAGTAAATGGTGATTCATCATCAAGACATGTTCTTCATATATGACTCATTTATCTCAGCGTGCAGTGCTAATAATGAAAATGTTTCAGCTATCATAGTATCAGCTACAGTAAAGAGCAATGGTTATTGTTTATGCATGGACAGTTTGGACATGCAAAAGCAAGAAGTGCAGTTAATATTTGTTCTGACTATTAGTTTTGAATAAATTGAATTTTATTTTTTTCAAAGAAATTATAGTTGCTAACACAGTACCATATATATAGAGAAAGAGAGGTTGTTTCTATGAGGAAAAGACTTGTTTGGGCCAGCCAATGGGAAGGGTAAGAAATAGCCTACTTCTATCAGTTTTAAACTGTTACCTATTGGTCGTACGTTGGTCCAAATTTTTCTATAACTTTCATAGCCATTAGTTAGTTATGCCTCATATTTCTGAACAGATAGTCCAGTTTTCTCAAACTTTTATATGGGTATCTCTCAATAAAAAGACCAAGGTTTGACTCTCAACCACCTTGCAGTTTATGTAGCTACAATGATACGATATGGCTGCAATTTAGACACTTTGCACAGACGTGAAAACTTTTTGTATATATTTAGAAATCTACAGATCTCAGTCAATTAGCACTGGGATCATGGGAGATCTTTGGTATAAATTAGAATCAGTTTTGACAATTTTGTTCTATTTCTGAAAACAATGTCCTGGAGGGCTGAAAGTAGTTTTCCCCCAAAGAGATGGAAATTGTAGAGGTAATATTAGTATAATTACTTCCAGTACACAGGGATAATAAAGGAAGGCACTGTACTAACTTTCCAAAGCACTTATTCTGCACATAGTTAGACATGGGCTTTACTTTACCACTATGAGGGCTCCCATTAAAATCTATGGAGCTATTCGTAGGGTAGGACCTCTTACCTAGTTACAACATTGGCAATTATGCAGTATATTTAGCATTAACTTTTAATCTCTTTCTGTTTTGCAGGTTTATATTAAATGTTCAGAGTTATATTCCTCAACAAATATGTAAACACATTAATCTGTGAACTCAGTTGAAGCAAATTAAATAGTTTGATACTTATGTCAAGGTTTAAACACAGAAATTGTTCCTACCACATTATGGAGTAATAGTAATTCAGGTTATGGGATTCTAGGCAGATAGCATTATAATCCTGATTTTGAAAACTCCCCACACGTATCACCTAAGTTTCTGAAAACAAGCTCCTTTTTGCTGGGAGTTTCTCATGTTTCCCGTTAGAACAAAAATTTACAGGAGAATCTGATTGAATCAGACATGTTACGTTTGAGTTGTTTTATTTTGAAAAATAACCACAATGCACCTTTAAGCAGTTGGGGTTGGGGCGGGGAGAGAACAAGTTGACCAGAAAAAGGGAATAGTACTTTACAGCCAGGAAGGGGAATGAGGCTCAGAAACTGCTCTAAAAAGGGGAGTGGGTCAGGGTGGTGACGCTGACTTAGTCCCAGAGACTGGAAGGGTTGGGGAGTTCAGAGGGAGCAAGCATGGCAAGAGAAGCTCCTTTTCCCTTGACCAGGCAGAGCAGCACCCACTCTTCTTCCCACTGAAATGGGGAAATACCAGGTTTGGTCAGGACCTTCTGTGGGCATCAAACTAAAGGGGCTGGGAAGGAATTTTTCCTTCACCATCAGACTGGCCTTGTTGAAGTGTTGGGGGGAGGAGAGTTGCCTTCCTCACACTGGGTTCAGGGAGGCTTTATTATGGTGAGCAAGGAAATGTGTTAGTCTGGTATGTCACAACTCATTTTGTAAGTGTGGGGCAGCTGTCCAGTGCAGGTACTCTGTCCATAGAGAAGGCATACAGGGACAATAAATTGTTTCTAGAGGACTTTAAAAGGAGATATTTGTTAAAGGAGCAGAACAGGTGGGGTTCAAGGCTTCTATGGCTGATATGGCAGGGAGCCAACCTCCCCTTTCTAACAGCCCACCACCTGATTCAAGCAGAATCAATGGTAAATTCCCAGAAATGGTTTGGCTGGGAGACCTGACTGGAAAAGGAGGGGGGCTGACAGGAGACCCATAGTAGTTATTGAATGAACATGGAGTTACCTGAACAATACATTTTTATTTGTCAGGTAATCCCAGATATCGAACAAAAGAGTTACAGTCTGATTAAAATCATAGGCTATGTCTACACTTAAAAAAGCTAGTTTGAATTAGTTAATTCAAACTAACTAATTCAAACTAATTTTAGTTAGTTCGAATTAACTTCATTCGAACTAGCATGGCCCAACTAGAATGCTCGTTCAAACTAGCCTTGTCCATGCAGGGCACTTGCTTAGTCGAATTAGTTAGTTGCATGAAGGTCAATCTGCTGATTAGTTTGAACTAATATGGCCACATTGACTTAATTTGAACTAACTATTTCGAATTAAGGGTTAGTTCGAACTTAGCAATCGAATTTATTAGTTCAAATAAAGGAAGCCCTTAATTCGAACTAATGAAAGCCTAGTGTGGCCAAGGCTTAAGTTAGTTCTAATTAAGCTTCCTTAATTCAAACTAACTTGCAAGTGTAGACATAGCCATAGTGTCTCCTATCCCTCTTTTGGTATAGCCAGACAATTAACTATTTGCTACTTCCTCAAAAATCTAACTTCTTTTATCTAAGTACATCTCAATAGTAGATTGCTCTAAAAGTTTAATTTGTTGTTTATGTTATTTTCCAATGAGCACTAATATACTGGAACATTTTTATGAACGGTTTGTGAATTTACTGAATGTTAAGATTTTATAGAAAGCAGTGACTTAAGCTATAGGAATAAAAGTCCGTGCCATATAGTTCAAGTAGCTAAAAACTTTGAAGACCCATTCAGGGTATTCTGTGATTCTATGAGATGAATAGGTTTGATTAAAGAAGATTAAAAATCACACAGGTATACCCACATTATCTGTAAACTCTGTAGATCAAATAGTCCTGATCAGGATAGTTAAAAGCCTTGTAGATACCTGGCATATTGCTCTAACAGCCATACAATGAACAGCTTTGGTTCAAATTCCAAAAGGGTAGCCGTGTTAGTCTATTGTAGAAAGACAACAGAGTCCTGTGGCACTTTTAAAGACTAACAGATTTATTTATCGCATGAGCTTTCGTAAATCCCTCACTCTCTCAAGCCTTAGGAGACAGACCTCTCCTTGCTTTCAGACAGCCCCCTAATCTTAAAAGGATACTTACCAGCAACTACAGATCACAGAACAGAAACACTAAAGCAGGAACACAGCCCTGCAGCAGACCACGCTGCCAACTTTGCCCTCATATCTACACTGATGACACCATCACAGGGCCTAATCATGCCACCTACTCCATCAAGGATTCGTTCACCTGCTCACCCACCAATGTGATTTATGCCATCATGTGCCGGAAATGCCCCTCTGCCTTATATATTGGACAGATAGGACAGTCTCTACGCCAAAGAATTAATGGACACAAATCTGACATCAGAAATTGCAACACTGCAAAACCTGTAGGGGAACACTTCAATCTCCCTGCTCACTCCCTTGACGACTTGTTAATAGCTGTGTTGGAACAGATGAATAACAAATCACAGCTTCAAAGAGAGACTGCAGAACTCGAACTTATATGCAAATTTGACTCAGTGGGCTTGGGGTTAAACAGGGACTATGGATTTTTCTCGCATTACAACAAGTGATTTGACCTCCCCCTCCTCTATGTGCTGTTCCCCAGTGTTTTGAATCCTAACACCTATTTTGATTTGCTGTTACAGCCTGACCTGATGCTATGTCATACACTCCCCTGCATTTAATTTCCTACCACTCTGTAACTTTCCTATCTTCAAAGCGTCTGACGAAGTGGGATTTTCTCCCACGAAAGCTCATGCGATAAATAAATCTGTTAGTCTTTAAAAGTGCCACAGGACTCTGTTAGCTTTGGTTCAGTGAGATTACACATGCTGCAGAATATTTGTGATTTGCAAACTGAATAGTCTTGCTCAAGGAACGTGTGTATTTTTGCAGACACAGTGGGCAGGATTTGTAAGCACTAGCACTGAAATATATATATATATAAGCATAATAGGTTTCTATAAATTACCCCTATGAGGCAACTGAAGTATATTGGCATCGGTTACAGTAAGTATGCAGGTTCAGTGTCTGTCTTCCAGGGGGACTGTTTCTCCGCAGTTACATTGGTGTGCCTCCTCTGACTTCAGTAAAGTTGCTGCAGTCTGTGAAGATTCAGGACCACAGTCTGTAGACTTATCACTGTTTAATATCTGTAGCCATTCCTATGCAGCTTACAAATTCTACAGGTACAACCCATCCCAGATAAGACCTGTAGATTCATCCTACAGAATCTGTTCTCTATGCTTACTACTCTGGCCATTCACCAGGATTAGAGGCCGTCAAATGTTCCACAATCTGACTATTATGGATCCCTTATGGCTGGTTCCAAGCCCATGATTTTAAGACCTTGGAGTGGCCCACAATTCTGTGCTTGTACTCATTATAAACTCTTGAGGCAACCTCTCTAATGCAAGTTACAGTACAATTTTCCCCAGTTCTTTTATTTCAGACTCCATTAAGTTTATAATCTCCTCCAGTGAGTTAACAGGCAGAATTATTCATGCTTGGTCTCATGAAGTTTAGATGTTCTGCAGACCAGCTAGCAGCTCTTGTAACATCAGAGTCAAAATTTTTACAAACCTCATAATCCCTAACTACAGCATTTGAAAACATTCTCCGAATTTATAATTTCTGTCTGCATATCTAGGGGCTTTATAGAGGTATTATCACTCAGTGGCAATAAATTTTTGTTCAAATAAAATCAGATAACCAATACTCTAAAAATTAAGAAAAATGTGTTTAATCAGTGAAATCTTGTATATCAAGTTTGTGCTCATTGAAATTTTGGTCACTCATAAACTCTTAAGGAAAAAAGGAATATACAATAGAGACTTCCATGTTCTTAAGATCTTACTACATCATATACCAAAACTGTATAATAAAACAGGACATTAATGACTTTCTGCAAAACTCTGAATAGAAAAGCAACAACCTTATGAGGAAAAATAAAATCCATCCTTTATATTAATTATCCAATTATCTCACCTCAATACTTTTATTATTACTCATATTATGATATATATCTGAATAAATGAATCATTGGCACCATAGTTGGCACATTTGGTTAGAATTAAAATCCTCTTGTTCCTTTTAAGGATAAAATATTCAGCCCTATCTTAAAGTAGCATTATTTTCCGGGGACATGAAATTGGGGCTGAAAATAATTGCAGACATGACTTTGTACCAGTAATTTATACCCACAAAAATGCAAACTTCATACAGAGTTGTGGTTACTTCCAGTTCATATACAATAAGAGATGCAGATAGCCTTAACCTTAACTTCTCTTGCTTTCCCAATTTCAGTCAAGAATTTAAGTCATCGTCTATTACTTTAAAAAAAAAAATCAAGTATATGAGATCCATGCAATTAGCTAACGATTCAAGACAACAATATTAGGTTTAGGTGAGAAATTGGGATTGTTGATTACAGATCCCCACATTAAACATATACATTTTCTATCAAACCACGCAAAACAATAGTATTTAATACTGTGATATGTACCATTTTAGACCATTACTGCAGTACTTGTATATAAAGTATATAAATAACATGTTACTGCTCCAGAGGACCTGCTACCATCTATCACATTAAATCATAGTTATTTTATAACTTTTTAAAACACTAATTATCGACCTACTTAACCATAATCATTATTTTACAGGCACTGAGGTCTACCATGAAAATATGTAGTTAGGGGATTTTTAAAACATAAGAAGACCAGGAGTATTATCCCATAAGACTAATCTTATAACTATGCATAATGACAGTCCCTTTGATGAAGACAAAAATAACTCAGGACTCCTAGGGTACAAAGAGCGCCAAATGAAGACTGTGATGATATCCTTGAGCATCTAATGGACCATCTTGCCCAGTTTACTGTCAGAATCCCCCAATTTAACTTTTCTTTTCAATCTCAACTTCTTCATAGACCATGAGGAGATGTGTTAGCACTTGATGTCTTTTCCCACAAGGAAACTGAGTTTCACATAACTCTGAGGTTAAAGACTTCACTGGCCTGGACCTCAACCATTGTCTCCTTAATGTTAAGGAAGCTTCCACCTACAATGGGCCAAAGGGAGAAACCTGATGAGCCATTAAGGAGACAATGGTTGTTCACACCCTCCTGTCTAAGGCATTCCTCCAGAATGACACAAGTTAAAGTATAGATATAACATCGAATTCCTAACTTCTAATCAAAATAGAATTCCTAGACATAAACTATATAATCATTGCAAGCAAATTACTACCTTTCTATTGATACCAAACATGACATAGTTCCTATGGATTATAGCATTTATGAGATATCCATAGAAAATAATATCATAAATACTTCCCTAAATCCAGACAGCGTCACTCCCTGCCCACATGTCCTGCCCTTTGGGGGGCATGCCAGGCTCCCCCTATGCCCTCCCTCGGCAGGGAGGGCATTGGTGTAGTCCTGGGGTAGCCCTAAGTCGACTTGGGGCTACCCCAGGGCTACACTGGCTTAATTCGACTTTAAAAAGTCAAATTAAGCAGTAAGTCTAATGAAAAGGTGGTTTTATAAAGTCGACTTAATTTTCATTAAATCGACTTTATTCTCCTTAAGTCGACTTAAGCAAGCTGCTTAAGTCGACTTAAGGAAACTAGTGTAGACACAGGGTAAATTAAGTCGATTTAAGCAAGCTTAAGTCGACTTAATTTACCAGTGTAGATGCAGCCTTTGAGACCAACCCTCCTAATACTAACTATTAGGCAAAGACTGCAGTAAACACTGTGCTCAAAAACAAGTTTTTGCAGGATTAAGCCCTTGGGATCTGGTTTGCACTTTTATTATGAACTGTACCAAAATTTAGAATCTAAACATCCCTGAACACAGACATTTCAGATCCAAATTCTGATCTGGATATGAACTTGAAGTTTCAAGCCCAGCTTTAGTCAACACAAGGAACAATGAAGTACAGAGGTAAGCCTTAGCAGTAATGATAGAAGGGAAAGACATCATTACATGCTCCTTAAAAACCAGTTTAGAAAACACTTAAATCATAAAGAGAAACTACTCTTGGCTTAAACATTGTCCATTACATTATAGCCAGCAAATGCTTTACACCTCAGTTTAAAATGTCTGAACATGGAAATTTGTAATGGAAATGGTGACACAACCTTAAATTCAGCAATATGAACAGCACAGGTATAGTTCAATCATAATCCTTTTAGTTCACACATTATTCCTGGGTGACATTTCACTGATGATATTTTTTATGTGTGCAGACAATGGTTCATTAAGGTCCCTTGAAAAATGTGTCTATAACAATAAAACCATCCAAAAATACATTCTTAGTTACAATATTCATTCAATTTCATTTTTACTTGTAACTATAATCAAAAGGGAAGAAAAGCTTTATGTCCCACCATTTATAGAAGGGAATTTGACTGCAATGCATTATTAGTTGCCCGTAGTTTTTAAGCTAGTTCTAGAAAAAAGTATTACAAATCTGTCAGTTTAAGTGACTAAGTAGCACCATTGTGTAATCTGACCTTCAAACAAAATAAATGGCACTACCATATACTGTAGAATTCTTGAATGAGGTATCCCACAGTCTTAGACCCAAAATTCTATAGAACAGAGAAGAATTTTTTTTATATAAACTTGGCTCATTGTATTAAGTAATTAACAGGGACTTCAATGAGCCAGAATGTTTTCTCCATGTTCTGTTGGAATTAATAAATACTATTGCAAGAGTTTCATTATAGGGCATTTACATGTGTGTAAACAGACTAAAACTGCAGGAACTGCACACCAACTCTTCTTCACCTCCCCAACAAGATCAATACTGACTTTCGTTACTGCCTCAGTGGTAAAAAAGACCAAAGAAACAAATTACGAACAGAAGTATTATATACAAAGAGAATTAAGACACAATTTATTTTCATTTAATTAAAGGCACAGTCCTATACCGGGGTGGTTCATAGGTGTGCAGAGAGTCCATTGTGTAATAAGAGACAAAGGAGTAATCCTATTTGCTGACTGAGCTCTTAGGGCAGTGATGGAGCACATCCTATAGTGCCACACTCTATCCTTCTCTCGGCCAGCATTGCTTTTAGACCACTGTTGGAGTGCTGGCTTTATCTTCACTCTATTACTCCCAGTGCCTTTTCAGAGACTAGTAACATTCAACTTTTGCATAGCACCATCTCGCTCTTTATCACAGAGCCTTTTTCCCCAGTACATCAATGGATGAGTCCTTGACAGCGCTATTTTTTTTTTTTTTTGGGGAATCACATTGCTGATGCAGTGGAGGAATCAGTGTCCTGGGGTGGTACCAAAGTATAGATCCCAAGACCTGTGAAAAAATACAAGTGCCACATATTTCAAGCAGGGGCGTCACTGTCCCGAAAACAGGTTCAGGCCTGGGCCCTGCCTCCTTCCCTGCCAGCCCCGCCCCTAGGCCCCATCTGAGCCCCAGGCCCTTTGGCTGCTGCTGGTCCCCGGCCACAGTTGAGGCCAGATCCTGCCACTGCTGGCAGCTGGGCCCCGGGTCCCCAGTCAGGGTTGGGGCACTGGAACTGGATTCAGGGCTTGTGCCCTGTGTGCCCAGCACCAGCAACTCCACCTATTTCAAGTCCCTACCACTCTAGTTTCAAAGTGTAGGTGCAGCTCAATACCTTCAACAAGAATGATCCTAGAAAAACTACACAATAAGCAGGGCTGTCTCTGGAGGCGCAAGCGGGGCAACC
Source organism: Pelusios castaneus (assembly GCA_007922175.1). Lineage (NCBI taxonomy): Eukaryota > Metazoa > Chordata > Testudines > Pelomedusidae > Pelusios > Pelusios castaneus. Next base: position 16,163,800 of record ML685797.1, read on the forward strand.
GTCCCAGGCCCATGGCACTGCCCACCTTCCCCTCCCCCCACCCCACTGCTACGCTGCTCTCTGCTGCTTTCCGCAGCAAGAGGAGGGGCGAAAGTACAGATCATAGAATCATAGGGATGGAAGGGACCTCACAAGGTCACCTAGTCCAACCCCCTGCTAAAAAGCAGAACCCCTCCCACTAAATCACCCCAGCCAGGGTTTTGTCTAACAGGGCCTTAAATATCTCCAAAGATGGAGATTCTACCACCTCCCTAGGTAGCCCATTCCAATGCTTCACCACCCTCCTAGTGAGAAAGTTTTTCCTAATATCCAACCTTGCCCTCCCCAGCTGTAATTTGAAACCATTGCTCCTTGTTCTGTCCTCTGTTACCATAGAGAACAGCCTAGCTCCCTCCTCGTTGGAGCACCCCTTCAAGTAGTTGAAGGTCGCTATCAAATCTCCCCTCAGTCTTCTCTTCTGTAGACTAAATAAGCCTAGTTCCTTCAGTCTCTCCTCATAAGTCATGTGCCCCAGCCCCCTAATCATTTTTGTTGCCCTCCACTGGACTCTTTCTAATTTGTCCACATCCTTTCTGTAGTGGGGAGCCCAAAACTGGACACAGTATTCCAGATGTGGCCTGACCAGTGTCGAATAGAGGGGAATTATCACATCCCTCGATCTGCTGGCAATACTCCTACTGATGCAGCCTAATATGCCATTGGCCTTTTTGGCAACAAGGGCACACTGTTGGCTCATATTCATCTTCCCGTCCACCATAACCACCAGGTCCTTTTCTACAGCACCCTACCTCCAGGGTGGAACAGACAGCCCTAGGGGTGAGGAGGGAAAGAAAATCCTGGCCTCTGGGCTGCCCTGCCCTGCTCCCAGCACAGGGGGAGAGGAGGCAGGATCCCTGCCAGGCTGATTGGCTCTGGGCTCTGCTCCTCCCCAGGAACAGCCCTGACAATGAGGAATGTCATCGAATTTTCCTCACCTGTGATTCCCCCATCAGTTCTCTCTACAGAATTGGGTGAGGGGTTCTTGTCATCAGTGACTGAGGCAGAGTAATATAGCACCTACATATTTGCTAACATATACACAGAACATCTTTATTAGGAAATATTGATAACCCACTGGTATAAACTACAGACCCATTAAATTAAGTAGTTGTGTAGCAAAAATTTAATATCTTTTTCATTAATGCTTTAAAATCAGTTTCCCAGATACATAATTCTCTTATTAAATCTAAATGGGTAAAGGATAATGCTCATGGTATTAGAGCACACATAGCAATAAATGGCTCTGATTTCGTTAAATGCCAGTGCAAAGCTGAGGCTTTTGATGAATTACAAAAGCTGTTAATTGCAAGTACGCTCAATGCCATTAATATTATTGCTATTATAAAACAAGCTAAACTAATTTGTTTGCTTTGGTTGTTTGTTGCTTGTTTATGTTTATAGGTTATAAGGTTTTAGTTGTTATTCTTTGCATCTCAGGGTTCAATTTTTTTTCTAGGATATTTCACTGATTTTAAAAACAAATTTTGCTTTTGTGGGATTTTTAATCCCAGTTTTCTAACAAAACAATGAAAAAAAAATCACTTTAGATTAAATTATTTCCTAACTAGCCCTATTGTCATATGACCTCTTATACTAGGGCTGAAGTTTGGCATCCTCAGGAAAGGCTAACAATGACTTTCAGAAGCATAACTGCTCTGGTTTGTACAACAGTGAATGTGGCATTTCTTGCCAGCACTTTAGTGTCCCTCATATAATGGGAAGCAGGTGTGGGGAGGAGGGATGCAGGGGGCTTTTAGTCTCCACCATGGAGGGAGTAGGAAATCCATGGGATGATAAAAAGCTTGAGGGAGTAACCACTGTGGGGGAAACGAGCAGAAGTTTCCAGATCGCAGGCCCTGGTTCTCATAGGGGATTTCAATTATCCTGACATCTGCTGGGTGGACAACACAGCAATGGACAGGCAATCGAGGAAGTTTTTGGAGAGTGTTGAGGACAACTTCCTAGTACAAATACTGGAGAACCAAGTAGGGGCCTTGCACCTCTCGACCTGCTGCTCACAAACAGAAGAACTGTTCAGGGAAGTAGAACTGAATGGCAACCTGGGCAGCAGTGTTCATGAGATGGTAGAATTCAGGATTCTGATCAAAGGAAGGAAGGAAAGAAGCAGAACACACATCCTGGACTTCAGGAAAGCAGATTTTGGCTCCCTGAGGAAACTGATGGGCAGGATCCCTTTGGACGCTACCCTGAAGGGGGAAAGCATCCAAGAGAGCTGGCTGTATTTTAAAGAAACCCTGCTAAGAACACAGGAAGATACCATTCTGATGTGCAAAAGAACAGCAAATGTGGAAGATGCCCAGTGTGGCTTAGCAGAGAACTCTGCGTTGAGCTGAAACATAAAAGGGAAACTTACAAGAAGTGGAAGCTTGGACAGATGACTAGGGAGGCATATAAATATATTGCTCAGGATTTCAGGAAGGGGTTCTACAAGTATATCAGTAACAAGAAGATGATCAGGGATGGTGTACATCTCTTACTGAATGGGGCAGGTATCCTTGTGGTGGATGAAGTACTCAATGCTTTTTTTATTCAGACTTCACAGGGAACATCAGCTCCCAGGCTACTACGCTGGGTAATGAAGAATGGAAAGAAGGAGAGCGGCCCTCGCTGATGAAAGGTCAGGTTAGCGACTACTTAGGGAAGTTGGATGTGCACAAGTCTATGGGGACGGATGAACTACATCTGAGGATGCTGAGGGAGCTGGCTGATATAATTGCAGAGCAGCTGGCTATTATCTTTGAAAAGTTGTGGTGAATGGGGGAGGTCCGGAGGATTGGAAAAAGGCAAATATAGCACCTATCTTCAAGAAAGGGAAAAAGGAGGATCCAGGGAACTACAGACCAATCCGCCTCACCTCAATCCCTGGAAAAATCATGGAGCAGGTCCTCAAAGAATCCATCCTGAAACACTTGGAAAAAAATAGAGTGATTAGGAACAGTCAGCATGCATTCACCAAGGGCAAATCATGCCTGACCAACCTGATTGCCTTCTATGATGAGATGACTGGATTTGTGGATGTAGGAAGAGCTGTCAACGTGATATACCTCAACTTTAGCAAGGCTTTTGATACGATTTCCCACAGCATTCTCGTAGGCAAGTTAAGGAAGTATGGGTTGGATGAGTGGCCCATAAGGTGGATACAAAACTGGCTAGATCACCGAGCTCAGCGGGTAGGAATGAGTGGCTCGATGTCTAGTTGGCAACCAGTAATCAGTGGAGTGCCCCAGGGGTCGGTCCTGGGGCTGGTTCTGTTGAACATCTTCATTAATTATCTGGATGATGGGATAGATTGCATGCTTAGTAAGTTTGCGGATGACACCAAATTGGGGGGAATGGTAGACACTCTGGAGGGCAGGGGCAGGATTTAGGATTCAAGGAGACCTAGACAAATTGGAACACTGGGCAAAAAGAAATCTCATGTGGTTCAACAAGGAGAAGTGCAAAGTCCAGCACTTAGGATGGAAAAATCCAATGCACTGCTACAGGCTGGGGTATTGACTAAGTAGCAGCACTGTAGAAAAGGACCTGGGGGTTATGGTGGACAGGAAGATACCACCACCTCCCTAGGTAACCCATTCCAATGCTTCACCACCCTCCTAGTGAGAAAGTTTTTTTCTAATATCCAACCTCGACCTCCCCAGCTGCAGCTTGAAACCATTGCTCCTTGTTCTGTATTCTGTTACTACTGAGAACAGCCTAGCTCCCTCCTCTTTGGAGCACCCCTTCAAGTAGTTGAAGGTTGCTATCAACCCCCCCCCCCTCAGTCTTCTCTTCTGCAGACTAAATAAGCCTAGTTCCTTCAGTCTTTCTTCTTACGTCATATGCCCTAGCCCCCTAACCATTTTCATTGCTCTCTGCTGGACACTTTCTAATTTATCAATATCCTTTCTGTAGTGGGGAGCCCATAATTGGACACAGTATACCAGATGCAGCCTCACCAATACCGAATAGAGGGGAATAATCACATCCCTCAATCTGCTGGCAATGCTCCTACTGATGCAGCCCAAATATGCCATTGGCCTTTTTGGCAACAAGAGCACACTGTTGACTCATATCCAGCTCTCCATTCACCATAACCCCCAGGTCCTTTTCTACAGCAGGGGGTTGGACTAGATGACCTCATGAGGTCCCTTCCCACCCTATGATTCTAAGATTACGTATATGCAAGTCTTGAGGAGATCCTCTGGCTTACTTTTATGTTCCAGTAATTGTGCTTTTTCCACATCTTCAGTTCCTCTCCCTTTCATTTCGCGGTTCTATCTCCAGCCACTCTTTCCTCACCAAAGTAGCAGGGCTCTGGGGAAGTTGACTGTCTCCTATGACTTCTAGCTACCTACAGTTTGCAGCTGCCAGTACTGTAAAAGCAGAGAGAGACTATTTTTCTGACAGTCCCTGTACCAGGAGCCTCTGATGGCTGAGAGGCAACTCTGTGGGGAATATTTCCATGCAGCCCCACTAGCTGCATTAGGAACCAGAAAGGAGGTGTGATAGGCATTATTGCGAACCCTAGGAGTTCAAAAATCCAAAACAGGAGTTTCTCTTGAAACATAGGAGATTTTATATATTTTTGAAAAAATCAATAATTGCATCTTTTTATTTGGCTTCTAGTTTTTGAGCTTTCAAGGCCCTCCTAAATCAATTTCTCTCTCCTCATCCACACAGGCTACAAATCTGCTTTTTTAAATAAATGCTGAGATAGCCATAAAAATCACTTGATACCCAGAGCAAACAGTCATGTCCCTGCGAGCAGGTAGAGGATCTTGGGCGGCAATTACTGCAACAGTGGGGTACAAATCAATCTTTATTGAAAAATGTAAAACAGTAAAATTTAACAATGGGGTGTATGGGGTTTGTCTCAGTAGGCGATTGGGGAGGGGGTTTCTCTTATTAAGCAGTGTGAAATTGAAGAGGTGTCACAGCGATTCACAATTGGTGGCTAGCAATTCTACAAAAAAAAAGGCAATATGTCACAGTGGTATAGGTGTAGAGGTACAGTAACGGCAATGGTAACCAATGGGGTTTTACGAATATGAATGAGATACAAATGGCAGTAAAATTGCACAATAAGGATGATTAGTGAATTTACACAAGTGTAATAGTACACCTGAGAATTGATAACTTGGTTTGTAGGACTGCAGTGGCAGGCAGTCTGTAAGGGTGTGACTAGAGGCTGGGTTAAGGAACAGGGGTGGGGGTGGGGTGAGTAATCAGTGGCAGAGGAAGAGGGAAGAGTACAGCTGCAAGGGATGCAGCAAGAGGCACTGAAGCCCTGCAGGGCGAGGCTCAGAGCAGCCTTCAGGGGCCTGCAGGCTAAACATGGAGGAATTAAAGAAGAAAGGCAGCAAGGGGCTTTGGAAGTTCGGGGAGAGTGAAGACATAGAGGCACTTATTCAACAACTTAACAGCAACTATACAACTTATGCTAATAATGAACAACAGAAAGAAGGGAAAACAAAAAGAGAGGAGCAATGCAGTAAAACAGTTATCTTTAATCTAGCTTAACTATGGCCACACAATATAACAGGTAATGGCAAACAAGTATCCCACTTAACTACCACTAAACACAGACACAAAATTCAATTCTAACAAAGCTACAACTTATACAAGCTAATAAAATGCAACTTAACAAAACTAAACCTAAACAAACTAATGAAACTAAACCTAATGGCACGTCTTATACTACACCGGTCCTATTGACCAGGGGGAGCAGTCCCACAGGCAGAGTGGTGTGAGCCCAGGGTACAGCTCCTGGGGGAGTCAGGGGATGGTGGCTGCAGCAGTGGAAACAGCTGAAAGCAGGGAGCCCCGGGACAGAGCACACAGAGGCAGAGCTTAGCAGCGGCACAGGCTTTTCTTTAAGCAGCAAGGGAACTGCGGAGTTAGAAACAGTTTCAGGCACAGACCAAGGAATTAACTTGAGTCTGTCTGCTGGGGAAGCAAGGCCAGCAGCTAGGACAGGGAGAGTTTGCAAGAGGGGAGCCTTACCAATTCCCAGGACAGCAGCAGGAATAGAGGCAGGAACAGCAGCAGCATCAGAGGATGCAGAGGAGGCTCGGTTCGTTTTCAATAGTCAGGAGATCTCACAGGAAAATTCGGTGTTTGTGGGAGGGGAGTTTAAAAACAGGGGTACACTCAAAAATCAAAATGAGACCGGAGAAGGGGCCCCCAAAGACCCCTAGCTGATCAGACCAGGTGGCAAAGCAGGAACCTTTCTGATGTCTGACTCAAAAATGTCTGGTTTTAAAGGCAAACTCAGGCAGCTTCCCGCCAGTAACTCTGATTGGCTCCCTCTGCTACAGGGGAGGAGAGAGGACAGGGAAAACTGCAGGTAAGCACAGGGCATGTCTGGGCAAAGTATAATAGGGTATGTCTACACTAGCAATTTAGGTTGACTTAAGGACCCTTAAGTTGACCTAAATTACTCCATGTCTACATCTGACTTTCATTAAGTCGACTTAAGAAATTCTTTAAGTCAGCTTAATGAAAGCTTAAATCGACCTAATAACTGCCCATTAGGTTGACTTAAGCCTTAAGTTGACTCCTTAAGTTGACTTAAGGATGGTGTCGACTGGAAGTAACCCTTATGTCAACTTTATTAAGTCAATTTAAGGGCAGTTAGGTAGACTTAACAAAGTGGACTAAGTCAACTTAACTTTAAGTCAACTTAATCCACTTTGTTAAATCTACTTAATAAGGTCGGCTTTAAGTTAACTTAAAGCTGACCTTATTAAATCAACTTAAAGTCGACTTAACTTTTTTCTGGTGTAGACATACACATAGACCTCTCAATATACATAGAAAACATATTGTATGCTCACAGATTTCCAACATACAAGCAAAAAGGTAGAATTATGGGGATTTAATATCTATGGCTATTTGGGACCCAGAGATCCTTCTGAAATACTAATCTTCTCAGAAAGGGAAGAAGTCCACCACAAATGTAAGCCAGGGGCATAATTCTGATGAAAATCAGGATATCCTTTATTTTCATTTTGTTTCTACCTTATGTTAAAATAAACATGCTGATATGTTTAATTTCTTATTACAAAAAGTGCCATGGCAGATCCTGCTCTTCTTACTCACATAAAACTGCCATGGAAGGCAATGGTAGCTTTGCATAAATATTTTGAATGCAAAGAAAGAAAGAAAGAAAGAAAGAAAGAAAGAAAGAAAGAAAGAAAGAAAGAAAGAAAGAAAG